>VWYO01007719.1:93223-207394 GCA_013400275.1 Rhadina sibilatrix
AATAACTCCCCTTTTCCTTTTTTTTTTTTTTTTTTTTTACAGGTATCAGTTTCTTGCATATGTAAATCCCCTTTGGGTCTGGCAAAGTTATTATTAAAACTTCCCTTAGTGTCTAACCAGACAAAAGTGATATCTGTGTTTGACCTTTTCTCATACAGTTTATTCAAGTTTCCTATCAAGAAAAGCTTACAAAAATATTCCACTTTATTTTTATAACTTAAAATTCTCTTGCTTAAGAAATGCACAAAGCTGAGAGCTAACGTCTCTTATCAAATTAATATTTGTTTGGATTTTTAAATGTGGAAATTAATACATTTCCTGCATCTGTCATTTCTTCATCAAAATTTCCCCTTACTGTATTGGTTTTCAGCATTGGATTACTGATTATCCTGGCATATGATAATGCATACCTTAAATAGTCCAATGGATTAGGACTTCCCAAGGAGTGCAAGTACATCCTAAGCCCACTGACTACTCCAGAGCACCACATTGCTGCTCTAACATGTATTTTAAATGTCCAGGTGGGAATAAAGGAAAGATAATATTTCAGGGAGGCAGTGATGATTGCCTAAAGGGGAAAAATGAAAATAGTACTAACCCTGCTGATTGAGAACAGCAATCCTGGCCTATCGGAGCAGACTCCAGTGAAGCAGAATCTAAGTTTCCAGTAAAATAAGTGCTCCCAGACAAAGGTTATTAAGCTGAGTGCCATGGCTGCTGCAAGCATATAAAACACTCCTGCCATGTTGTCGATGTCCAGCTGGCTGCTCATGACTTCATTCTTCTCGTTGTGACAAATACCAGTCAGCCACAGGGTTTCTAACTCTTCCATTTCCCCTAGGGAGAGCAAGGAGTCAAACCAGTTAAAATGCAAAAATCATTGCTCACAGTATTCGAAAGTCTTTGCAAGTTTAAAAATACAGCACCGTTTAATGCTTCATTCGTGGAGCACTGCAGACTTATCTAGCCAGGAGTTGCAAATATAGCAGATTTCAACTCACAGCACCCTAGTTTCAGATGTCCTCAGATTTCATAAATTACGTGGGAAGCTGGATGCTCTAGAAAGCAGGATCTGTGGTTTAGATAGAACTTTCTTCTGCTTGCTGTAACTATTAGCACTTGTTACAGAGAGTGGAATGAGTTAGTAAAGAGCTGGGACAGGCTGTAGTGATCAGAGAGAGAACTCATCCTACACTCATGCAGACCCCTTTATGCCCCCTCCTCTCCTACACTTGTCCTTCCCTGATCCACTCTGACCCCTCCCTTTGGCCCTTCCCTTTAACATCACAAGACAAATTTCACAAATGCTTGCAATTCTTTTAGAATGTGCCATGAGAAGCTTGTTCCTTCCCATCTGATGTGTGATAACCTTATTCCTTCTTTTCAAGTAAGCTGCAATGTTGTGGCTGAAGCTCTCCTGACACATCTGGTCTCTGCATTCATCTCTGGTATCTATTCCCTTTTGCTGCTGCCATTCCACCTTCCTGGGCAGCAACAGAAACACAAACAGCCTCATCACGTGCCTGAAATGGAGCATTTCTGGTTCTGGCTGTGCCACATCCTTACTGCCATTAAAACACTTCATTTACTTAAAGCTAATGAAGCAAATCCACTCCCTCCCTCTCTTGTGTATTCTTAACTTTGAATCCATATTTCACTGATGAGATTTGGCCTTGGATGAAGGACACTGTCACCTAGCAGTGGTTGCTACTGCCAACATGGACAGACATGGGCAAGAAACTGCAATTGCTCCTGCCAAAATTAGTTTTTTGATTTTGCACGATTCACTGATTTTCAAACGTTTAGTGTTGTTCTTAGTGAAGCACTGCATGGGCTTACAGGCCTTTTTACTCTCTTTGGACATAGTCAGCTGAGTAATTATATTATAATATTTAATGGCATAAACTGCATTGCTTCTAGAAAATATAGTAGGCAATGCAAAGAGCTGAAAAGGATGGTACTAGCCCTCTTCATGTGTCTTCCAGTTTGGCTTATGGCTTCAGTATGGGGAAAGAATTTCCATGGTACAAATCCCTAATCTTTAGCCAGTGATTAGGGAATACATTTTCAGTATTATAATTCATACATCACTGGAAAAAAAGAACAGGAAAAAAATGGCTAGAAGCTATATTGACATTTCAGATACCTTCAAGCTAGACTAGAAGATCAATGACCTTCTATGCAAAAGCATTTTGCAGCATAGAGTGACAGGGCACCAGGAAAGCTGCGGCCCACAGATAATTTGGATGTGAGTTCCAACTGGAAATGGAACACAAATGTGATGGAGAAATTGCTTCTCAGAGAATGTGAATGAAAAACTGAAGTAGAAAGGACAGCAAAGTATTTCACAAATTTGTAAGAGGGATTATTCAGTCTCTAGCTAATTCCGAGTTTAATTTTGTGCTTGAAGAACGAATTGAATCTCCATGTCTGCAAAAGGCAATGTGTCTTCTCCCAAATTACAGTGCTCAATCTTCAAAATACCTAAGAGTATCCCAAAGAAGAAAGTCAATCCTAATGAATCTTTAAAAATCTTCTAACCCAGGACATTGGGACAATAAATTATTAATTGTAACAGTATAGATATTGCACACATAGATAATTGGGGTTGATTATTACATTTCCATATCTTAGAACATTTGGATTCCTTTTGTTGGGCTAAACCTCAGTGGACTGTTTCTCTTGTCTCTCTTTCAAGTCCTCCCCAAGGTCTATGAATAAAACTCACAGAGGCTACAGAAGAGAAAAGAACCCAATTCCAAAGAGAGAGCAATGTTTCTGGTCTGTGCATTAGTAGCTGAAGTTCTGCCAATCAGATCTCATTACATCCCACAGGAAAATTCACATCTCCCATGATTGTCAGACATCAATTTGATTTGACTGCTGTGCCCTTTCACTATTCATAACAAAATTCACAAAGGAATTTAAACCTCTTTTTTATTACTGTTTCCTCTGTGTTCCTTTCCCTTTGGCATGTACATTTGAAGTAACTATTGACAATCCAGCAACCTTTCCAAAAACATCCCAACAGAAATGAACTAAGCTTTTTTGAGTCAAGATAAATGACAGCGCCCTGGCAAGTAAAGAAGAACAAAGCATCCCAGAGCCTTGCAGGTCCTGCTATTGCAATATCCCTTCCATAATATCTGACAATGACAGCTATCACTGTTAATTAATGCCCAAAAGGAATCCACATTTTTACAGATAGCAAAGCACTGTGAATTACTGGATTGTCATATCTATGGAAAGATGCTATCTGGGAGTGGACATATTAGGCTGGATAATTCTGGTCTCTCCATATAAAGCAGTTGCCATTTCCAGCATATATTTTTATATATGTGCATAGATATTTATGTGTGTGTGTACACACAGAAACACAGACAAAACTGGTAATAATTTAACTGTAATAACACTTCAGCATAGCTGACCCTATAAAACTGGCAAAAAATGCCCAATCTTCTTATTGCTTTTCCTGTCCATTACACTTTAAACCAGATATTCACAAGAAGCTGTAACATTTTTATTACAAAATCCTCAGGCATGAAAAACTTTTTTTATCTATGGTGAAAATTCACTCCTTATTAAAATCTGTCACTTCCAAACTTGGCCTGGAGTTTGAATTCAAAACACTGAACTTTGAGGCTAGTTATAATACGGTTCAGAAAATAATTTAAAATAACAAAGTCCATTTTGGAGGAATGCTGTCTTTCAAATTCTTTTGGGTGGTCTGACTTGTGAGCTGAATGTGTAGGGTGATGACACCTATAGCAATACATTACACTTGGCAATTGAAAGGCCAGTAATTTGTAATTACTGGGCACTGGAGAGTTCAGTCATCCCTGCGTGTGCATAATACTCATTAGCAAGTGGGAGCTCCAAATATTTCATAAAACAGACCTTGGAAATCTAAGTCAGCAACCTCAATATCCATAAATGCCAGGCCTTGCTGAACTGAGTGTTAATGGAGTTCAAGTCTGCATCTAATAGGGGGGTCTCAAGTTACTCATAAATATTAATCGCACTTATTTTAAGGGGTTTTGTTTTCACTTCAGGCACTTACTAAAGGAAAGTAATGCCACAATAATTTCCTACCTTCATTCATGTGTGGACTACATTAAGGTGTAAATGAACAGCTGCAGATCTATCCCTTTAAGTACATCATGACACTGGCACAAGACCAGAAAATGAAGAGTTGCAGTGTATTTGACAAAAAAAAATTACAGCGTTTATTTTCTGTTTAACACATCCACAATCTATCTAACCTGAAAAACTCACAAATGACTACATGATTCCTACACTAAGAGATATTTAAAAATTCTACAGCACTGTATCATAAAAGATATGCTTCATTTATACTGTAAAAATGAGCATAAGCACGTGCTTTAAAAATCCATAGTTCAAGCAATGTTGAGTGTCTGCAGTATTCATTCAAAACACACTCCAATAAACTGCAACATTCCAGCTCTCTCACTGGTAATTCAGCACTATTTACAGAGGGTTTTGGTTACAGTGCAAACAGATCCCTTTGTGCTCCTCCTGGGTTTGTTCCTGTGGCCATGGAGCTCTCTGCTCTGGCTGCTATTTGCACAGAAATGTGCCAGTTGGCCATTAGGCCTGAATATCCCACAAGAGTCTTTCTCTCTACATAACACTCCTCTGGCCTATTTCACACATTATCATCCTGGGAAGCACTGATAAACTGTCCACTGTGTCCCCTAAACAATTCTGTCACAATAAAAATTTCATTACCCAGACACAAAAACGATACAGTCTAAAGGGCAGAATTACATGCTTTTCCTCATCAGGGCCTTTAGCAGGCTTTGCAGGCTGTGCCACCTCTCCCTGGTGCCCAGCTGACACACACATTGATTGCCCTTCTGCAGCCTGTATCACTGGCTCTTGAGTCCCAGTTCTCTGGGACTCTTTCAGGGGGGTTACTGGTCTCCCCAGATTCCTTTTGTTTCAGTGGCATACAGGCACCTGCAATCACCTGAGCACTGGGGTACACCTGCACCAAACTGCCAGGCCCTTCAGCAGCTCTACCAGCACCTGCAGCTGCACGGGCAGTCACCCACCCCTGACTCCAAAACACATTGCCTTGCATCAATGAGAGTTGTCTGGAAAAATTAATTCTCTCGTGTATTGTGTTGTGTCATGCACTGCCACCAACCCTGCTCTGTGCAGCCTGCACATCCTGCAGGCCTGGGCCTAGGCCCAAGGAGGAAAGTGTAGCCATGGTTTGTGCTGTGATGTTTGGGTTCTCTGAAACTCTTTCCCAGACACTGTTCTGTCAACAAGAGACACGTTTTCCTGACTGTAACCTTTGTTTGCATTCCTTTCCCTGGGAGGGACTTCTTCTTGATGTCCCTCTGACTTGACCAATGTAGTTGAAGAAGTTTGTCTTTCTTCCACCCCTTGGGTGGTTCTTTATAAAACAGCATAAAGGGAAGAAATTCCTGGGTAATAAAGATTGGAGTCATTGTCAGCCTTCTGACCTCAGAGTCCGTGTCGTTGTGATCTTGAACAGCATCAGGAAAGGATGTGCTGTCCCAGTGGGGAAAGCAGAGCTGCAGCCCAGCACCTTTGTTGCTCTGCTGGTTAAGTACAGCAGACCTTGGTGTCAGCACTTCCTGGGACTTGCATAAGGCACAGGCCAGGAGCAGGTCACTGGCAGGAGATCTCAGCACATGTGTCACAGCAGAAGGTGCCAAAGGAGCTGGCTGCTGGTGACAGTGTCAGGGGCGGTGGCTCTTGTGCAAAGCGCTACCCTGAGGTTCAGCCTGAACAGCCAACACAGCAAAGTGGCATGTACTGAATAGAGCTGATGAACAGGAGGGTTAAATATACACAGCCACACTGGTCAGATGTGGGGCATCATCTCCAAAAGACCCTGGTGGCACTAGCAGAGTCACCTGCTTATTCAGGCCAGACAAAAGGTACTTTCCAAATCTAGGGACAGACCGTTCTGTGTTTACTCTGCCAGAACTCCCCCTAAGTGACAGAGGAGGAGGGTAGCACCCCACCACTTGGGGACTCTAACATAAAAGGGTGTTTCCCCCTGAGCAGCGGGGTCAGCAGCCAAATGGGTTGATGTGCATTTGGTTGAACAAGCTCATCAATTCCAATTTGACCCAGTTATATGATCCATACAGAATGCTTCAGAGAAGAGATTATAACACAGCAACTTTTCAAATTCAGCCTGGATCCCCCAAAACAATCTCCCTTACTCTTATTTTCTGAGTTATTTCCCCCTGTAAAAATAGGAAGAGGAACACAGATGACTGACAGCAATAAACTTACTGTGAGCTAATGACTCCACTCTGCATGTCCCCATTAGTTAAGGATGAATTAACAGAACTGCTAAGCACGACTTTCAATATTACAATCCCTCTAACTCTTGTTCAGCTACATAAACGCCCTCCGCTTATACACTCACACTCTTCAGTCATATTTGTTCCACCCACTGCTTAAGGAGGACACTAAATATATAAACAGAAAATCACTGTGATTGTGGGTGTATTCTGCCTGAGCAGCACACACTGAAAATATGTCCTTATAATCACATACGTATTTCCTTCTTGGGCTTTAACAGCCCGTGTGAGTCACACTGCTACACTTCCTTATAATCTAGACAGTGATTTGGAAGGCTTATGCTAAAATATGAAAAAAAAAAATAGCAAAGAGCTTTCCCCTTCCAGATGTAAGGGGGCAAATCTCATTTCCACAGTTACCTATTACCCGTAAGGACTGGGAAGCAATTATCCACCCAGGAAAACAATTCTTAGTGTACTAAGCTGCCCTAAAAGCACATGAAGATTAACCAGAACTGAAAGTTATTAAGAAGGGATAACAGACTCTGTGGAAACTCGGACCAGAACCAGTTTTCTTCTCTATGTCTCTGAATCTCTAATTGCTTTCAAGTTTTCAGCTTCAAGGGTTAAGGGCTTAATACAGCTACACCATCTGCCCTCTTCCTGGAGATCTCTTCCCACACTGTCTTTTGAACTGAGCTCTTAATCTGCAGGTAGTGCAATACATTACAAATGCCTCAGACGAGTGGATGCATAACCTGGTCAGCTGGCTGGTGTTCTCCACTCTTCTCCAGACTTACTCTCTTTACTCAGCTTTTTCTGCTCCTTGTATCCAACTGTTTCTGCTGCCATGAGTGTTTTTATCCCTCTATTCTGCTGCATCCCTCATAGCTAAAGGCTCCTTGCTGTTTTTCTCTCCATCCCATTCCCACTCAGAACTCTTTTTACTCTCTTAATTCTGAAGCAGCTTTGTCACTTGTAGTTCAATAATCTCATCTTCTCACAATTAAAAAAAAAAAAAGAAAAGAAAAAAGAGAGATGGGAGAAAGACTAAGAGAAAAAGAGAAAGCTGAATTCTCCTCACTTTCTATGCACCGGTGGTGCTACACCAAATCCCAAAGAGACACCGCACTATGGGCTTCAGAAACAACGCCTCTCAAATGATTTTGTGGGATAATTTTAGAAAAAGTACCACTCTTTAACTAGCACGTGCAGCCCAAGCCAGAGGAGTATCAGCCTGCAGACAGCTGCCCTAAAGTTCCTGCTCTGGGAAGTATCAGCCTCCAGACAGCTGCCCTAAAGCTCCTGCTCTGGGAGCTGGAGGAACACGCCTGCCTTCCCAAAAGCTGCATCCAGAGCTGCTGAACCCCGCAGGCTGTGCCTGAGCCCCCAGCCCACTGCTGGCAGGGCAGTGTGCACACAGCAGTGACAGCAGCCAGGTACCACGCTGCTGCTGGGGACGTCAGCCCACCCAGCTGCTCCTACAGAGGTTGAGGGAAGCAACCAAAGCGCGGATCATGCGATTCCTCGGCGCGCGGCGTTTCTGTTCTGACACATCCCTGTGCCTGTGGGTGGAAGATCCAAACAAAATGATGGTGCTGTTTCTTAGCAGCCGTATCATTTTAGTCGCTCCTGAACTCCTGGGTGCTTCTATTTCTCAACAGAAGATTGAGATCCTGTGTCTGGGTAGAAATATTTTTACTCCTCTGCTAAAAAACAAACAATGGAAGTTTCATCTTGTGACCACCGCGAGACAAAAAAAGCAGCACGGCCACCACTGGGCTTTAGAGAATCATCCCCGTGATCAACTATCTTAAACAAAGCTGCAGATGCTCATCATCAACTCAGAGCTTTTGCAGATAATGAGATGTGCTGTACGGATAGCAAGATGAACAAAGGCAGAAATTCACTAGCAATGCACTTCACTCATACCCCTTATACAAGAAAAAGCAACTCTGAACTCTTTCTGTTAAAAAGATTCAGAATTCCAAAGCAATTATTTTATACTAACAACTGCTTATTCATCTCAGCTTCCCATGAGCAGTGAACGTGCACAGACCAAGAGATGAAACTTTTTGAGCATAATTATACTTTTGAGACAATTAAGTAGCTATTCTTTAAACTCCTCAGCAACTCATTCCCGTCCTTCTTTCCTCTGTCCGTTTTCCTCTTTGTCAGAATAACAAATTTGGCATCTTGTAACAACCTGCTTCCTTACACTGAGACTTCAGGACTGCTCTCACAGTGTGATTGATAATTGTCAGGGTAATTGGTCCACCCAGCAGAAATATCCTCAGGATGGGAACACTATTTATGTAGAAACATATAGATAAACTAGCCAGTCAGAGCTCAAAGTTATTCCTAACACAAGCCTATGTCCCTCTGTATTTAGTTAATGTTTTTTTCCAGTGACAACAAGATTTAAAAGAGGGTTCAAAGTCATTGGCTTTAATGCAGAAACAGCCTCATGCTCTGAGAAGTATGAAAAGATGCCCCTGCATGAACAACCAATTAATTCTTCAGTTGCATGTTTTACATCAGCAAGGAAGAGGTTCCTATCCACTGCACAAAAAAATTCATTTCAATGTGTAAGTGAACTGGCTTAGATATGAGAATGATATAGAAGCAGCAAGGAAAAAAATCAAATGAGAAAAAATCCCAGGAGAAAGACAAGTGCAGAGGAAATCGGAAGCACTAAAATACATTTCAAAAGGCCATTTCAGCACTGGGTAAATGCAAAAAAGAGATGAGATCATGGCTTTTTGTATGTGCAATCTGTTATACTTTTATACAAATTACTTGGTCTTATCCAAGTATATAGTATAATCTAAAAAGGTTTTCCCTCTTATTAGCATATTATTCATATAAAGAAATTGTGTTTGTTGAACTCATGAAAAGATTTTTTTTTTTTCCTATTGTTATGGAACTCATTAGATTTACCATCATTCACTGATTGTAAATGAACGCCCTACTACACACACTGAAGAATAATTCAATACTTCTTGGGGCTCTGCTGTTTTACATGCTTAGTCTTTGAGAATAATATATTCTACAGAAATGATGCATGTAAAAGAAGATTTCTGCCTTTGTTTGTGTTTGCCTATTTATTTAAACAACCTCATCCAGGCTCAAACAAGCTCACTGAGGCTTTCCCAGGAGTACTCTTTACGATGAAACTTTCCCCCCAACCATACTTGCTTTTAGTCTAGAGAACTTCAAAGAGATTTTTAGTGATACAGCAAAGTGGTGTTGGTCTGAACTCTGGGTTCATCCCTTCTAGTTCACCAAAACAGAATTATGTAAGTTCACAGCTAAAAAGATTATCCATTGAACTACTGAAGTTACACATGGATTACAAAATCAGGTCGAGCTAGTTCTGGGCAATTACTCTCTGCATTTAATTTCTTGGTGTTTAGTTCCAGTTCACCTGCAATGTACTTTGTAACTCGGTAGAAGAAATTTCATTATTAGGGCTTTTTTGATGATTTTTTTTCCCCTCGCATTTGGTGGAAATGCAATGATAGTTGAGGGTTTTTTTTCCCTGAAAATGCCATCTAGACCTGTGAAACAATAAAGTGAGACAAGGTACCAAACAGTTCTGGGACTAAAAGAAACATAACTACAATCATTTCCACACATCATGTATGTCAAACTACTATTCTTTACTAGAGCCCACACCATTTTCTGAACAAATTTAGGGAACCTTCACAGGAGAAAAGAAATGTTTTAGCATTCCTGGGTTGTTTAGAGCAACTTCTAATGGTAATGAAAAAAAGCCACAAATGTATTCACAATTCCCATAGGCATTCAAAATGTTTGCTTATCTTCTGGGCAAGATGAGCAAGGGTGCAGACATTTCATAATCAGGTTTAATTCACCTGGGTGCTCCCTGTATCTAGTGCTATTCTCTAAGTTACAATACTGAGTTTTGTAGGCAATTCATTTGTATTAGTCTCAGCAACTAAAAATGGGTTAAAGATGTAAGAATTTGTATGCTATGTACGTCCACAGGTCAAAGTGCAAACACAGCATAAGACTTTTCACACTTTGCTCCCACCCACTTTGTTTTGTACCTGATATTCACAGTGAAGCACAAAAAAGCAGCACCTTCAGTATTTTGATAAGCTCCTTCTTAAACAGCTTCAAGTGCTTTCCCTTCTATTTCATTTATTTTCTTTCTCTGCGATTTAATTTTTTTGTGTTGGATGAGAAGTATCAAAAATGCTGAAGGAGTAAGCATGAAGGAAATGCAAAGTGAAAGGAATGAAAACCCAAGTATTGCTCTGGCTACATCTAGAGGGGTTAGCCCACACTGATGAAGACAACTCAGATCCTCCTTTAGGCTACAGAAGCTTTTTCTTCTTTAGTATGAGACCAATAACTCAACTTCTCTGATTCAAATTCCTCGTTTAAAAATGACTCAGAGTTGTAGCATCTAATAATTCTTAACAGCACTACACAAAGAGAAAATAATATTCCAGAATATGTGAAGGTTTGAGTGGCAGCCATTGCAGGTCATCTTGTCATCCCTTCACTCAAGTGAGGTTTCTTCCATGAGCCTCTCTACATCCAACAGATGGATGTTATGACACTATTATTTCCATATATACACTAGACAAAATGCATCATTCATGATGATGACACCTCTTCCAGTTGTTTAGTGTTATAATAGGAATAAAATCCATGTGCTGGAACCAACACACACTCATTGTCTGCTCCATGAAGATTAATGTCCTGGGGTTTATGGAACAGGAGGCCACTATGCTGAGTCCTCCTCTCTACCATTCCTATTACACTGAAATTCACCATTCTTACCCTCAATTGCTTGTTACTGGTGACATTAAACCAGTATTTATCTTTTGATAAAGCCCTGTCTTTCACTGATGGAGGAATGCAAAGTCAACATACATATCTATGTTAAAAAAAAAAAACCAAAATAAAGATTATGTAATACACACCATATTCCAATCTGATAGAGGATTTAATCAGTCACACCACAGAATTTTTTTAATTACCATATTTCTATTTGCTTGCACAGGTGATACACGAAGCCTGCTAGAATCAAAAAGGAGTTCATATCCTATGTGGAGACTGAGTCATCAGTGCTGTTTTCAAATATATCAGAGATGTTCAGCAAGTTTTCTCCTGCAGGGCAGAAGTGCCAGGAGGACCTAGAGTTCTTCTATTTTGTGTTAGAATGAAAAATATTTGTTTGAAGTACAGTGAAACAAGTCACCCTAATTTGATTTCATAGGTATTCTTTCACCAGAAGTTTAAATGAATCCATCCTAGATTAGGGATCACTCACATTGGTTCAAAACTGAGCTAAACACTTTTTAATAGCAGAACAGTCATGCTGAAAGATAACTCATCTACCAAGGAATTGCTCATAGACAAAAATAAAGGAAATAAATAAATAAATGTATAAATGCTCTTTAACACTTAGGCCAGCTTTACTTTGTGATGCATATGAAAACACTTTCTGAAAACAGAGGCCCATGCCCTTAGCGGTGAGGTGAGTTAGAACTGAGCGGAAGAGAGCTCCTGCCTCAGCACCAAGAAGGAATTTTACTTTGTTTAACCTTTTTTATCATTATTATTATTTTAAAGGCTTCAAGAGAACACTACTAGCAGGCTCAGAGCCCCTAAAACCGAATTAACTGTGTACACATAGAGGAAGAAAAGAAAGGAACAAAGCTTGGTCCCTACCGTCTCCCACAAACTGAAGGAGGGCGAGATCGATTTGTCTCTTCCAGGGTGAGCCTTTCTGGAGAGCAATCCCATAGCCAGTAGTGGCAAAGATGTACCCGCTGCCTATTGTGACAAGTTTGCAGCCTTCATCTCTTCCAGCCTTGTAATTCAGCACCGCTGCATCGTAGATGAAAGCATCCAACTTCCTGAAATAAAATATTGCACAGACCGAATCATTAGGGACAGCTGTTGTCAGACTTCTTTTGTCCTTGATGTTAGGACCCTGTTGAATATCATATGGATTCTTTGATATCATTAATTACATATCCTGTTCTGCTGTATCTAAAATTAACAAAAGGCATCTATTTTAGTGAGGGGAAAGTAGGACACATAGTTTTGCATTTCTATTTTAAGGGATGCTGTTAAAAAATACTGAGCAGGAGAAACCAATCTACAAAATGTCTTGCCCTGATATCTTTGTATCTTTGCTCTCAGTATGGATAATAAATACCTTGAGATGCAAAATGATCTTCAAAACCAACAGAAATTACAACGGAGAACTTAGAATTGAAACAATAGACAATTAGTTTATTTAAAATTAGTTAATGTTAAAATATTATTTAAAATTAGAGTTTAAAAAATAATTTCCATCAAGGAGATTGAAAATATTCACCAGTTTTACACACACACCCTTGTTTCACTTCTCTTCCCAAAAATAAACAGTGAAGGTGGAGTTAAGTCCTTGATAAGACAAAGGAAGATACTGGAGCATATCTCAAAGAGCTACCTAAATCCCACTTAAATATGATAAAAAATGTTTCTTTATGATTCACAGTTCCAAACATTATTTGTGTATCTGGAGCACAGCAGGAGGAAAGGAACTTGTGAAAAAGTTAAAGCCTTTTACCCCATCTACCTAAAAATGGAAGAATAGGATAATCCATTCTCTAAAGAATACAGGGAACACAAAAGGAGTGGGAAACAAATTCAGTAAAGAAAGGAAAAGAAGCAATGTCCTCCAGGGATACCTTCACAGAAGCACTGTAAAGCAAGTTAGAAGGCAGGTGCATGGATGTCTCACAAATGAAGGCAGTGAAAATGCACATACAAGAAGAGGAGGCCATTTGGAAGGACAATCACTTGACAGCAGCAGATCCCAGTCAAAGAAAAGGCATTTTCATACTGCCAGAAATTCACATACCAACTTCAAAAAGAAACAGATTAAACTATATTTTGCATTACTCCTCTGCAGCCGAAACCTTTTATTATTTTTACTACTTTTTTATTACTTTTACTACTTTATTATTTTTACTACTTTTACTACTTGCACAAGAGCAGCAGCCTACAACACCAAGAGGAAAAAGCTGTTGGGGCCTCAGCTCCAGCCTCACCTGAATGACACACGAAACCAAAGCCACTCCATTCCAAGGACACACCCTCCCTTTCCAGCATCTCTGCACATCCTGTAGGAACTCAGAGGAGCAGGAAGGATGTGGCCACTCAATTGGCTTTGCTGGATGCTGTGGGGGACTCCACCCTGCCACCCCCACAGGCTGTGCAGCCCCAGGCAGTGCCAGCTCTGCCTGCTGCAGAGTCCCAGAGTGTCTGTGCTGAAACGATCTGATGGGCTGCAGCTGACACAGCCTGGCACAACACTGCCCACCAACACCTGGGGCCTGTCTCCATGGAAAGGCAGCTATAAAAATAAATGTATTGTGGCACAAACAGGTACAACAGCATCAGCTTCAATTACAGTGTAACAGCATGCACCAGTTGTGAATTCTGTTGCAGTGAAGTTTTGGAGTCACACTTGCTACTAAGCTTCAATCAGTTTATGTTGATAAAGCTTTTCATTTATACCCACAGAATGGAGCAAGACCTAGACATATCACATTTTGACTAATGAAATAAAAAACAACAACAACAACAACAAAAAAAAGCCCAAACAAGTTTTCATGCATATAATAATTCAAAGTTTATTCATAAATAATCAATCAACAGAGCCCTAACTTTTTCAGAACTCTAAATGAGATACCAAAAATGTGGCACTAAAGAAACCTGTGTCTATTCTCACATGAAACCAATGAAAGAATGAAGTTGCTGGATTTTGTCTGCTGTCATGAAAAAGTGAAGTTCCTGTCACAAATTACTGTTCTTTATTGCTTTCTTTCAAGGGTATTTATCTCAACAGTAACCATTCAAGTCATCTAAATGAAATTTAGTGAAGTGGTTAATTCAGAGTAGAGGTAGTTCACGCAACCATTAAAAAAAATAGTTGTGCCATCAGTTCTTTTGCTTTTCCCCTCTTCCCTAAAATTCAGCTGGTGCAACCTTCATTTTAAAAGTCAGATTAGCTCCACCAAGTGCTCAAAATCTGGTCTCCTCCTTCCTTTAAATGGATAATTTAATATGCAGAAAATCACTAAACATCTGGTAGGCGATGTCACAAACTCAATCCATAAATAAAACATGGACAGCTACCTTGCACTGGAGGTAATGAAATTGGAAAGAGCCAAGAGGGTGCTGGGGCACTGCCCAAGCCTGCAGCCCTCAACATAAGATCAGAATTTTCTAAATGATGGGCATTGATGCATCACTTCAGAGACAATCTCTGCTTCTATAGAGAGCAAAACTAAAAATCTTTGTCCTTTGGGTAGGCTCACAGTGGAAAAAAAAAACCCCACAAACCTGCTTGCTGTACCCTCAGGATATTGTAGCTTTTCTGATGTACAGCAGACAATTACCAAAATCAATAGAGCCAGCCTCAGAGGCTGACATCTGCAGTTATCTGTGGGGAAGGAAGGACTCTTCCCCTCTGAGAGGATGCTCATGGCTCAGGGATTGGGAGGTGCTGCTCCCTCCGTGGGTACAGACACTGCTGCAACCAGACAACTTAAAACATGCTCTGGAATCTGTCGTCTCTTTATTCTGGGATTTATAGTTTTGCAATGCAAGCACATAAAACACATGCTGTTAAACAGAGAGAAAATATAAAGAGTCAGCTATTCTTCTGTCAAAACAGTCTCAGAAATACAAAGGGAAAAGATCTCTTTGCTAAAGACCCTAGGGCAAACCCCTTGTGCTACCTCAGAAATTACACTCTTCACATGTGGCTTGCCTCCCTGGTTACTGAGCAGTGCAGTAAAACCTTGGGCCAGGAAGGCAAAGCACAGTCAGAGTTTCACTCACTTGCTGTGGAAGCACCTCCCAGGTTTCCCAGGAGTCTGGGATCAGTGCAGTGCTCACACTCAGAACAGGTTCTGAGGATGCAGAAGGCTTTACTTTTGAGGACTTTTTTCTAAACTACTTCTATAAGGTCACAACAAATCCCATTACACAAATCAATTTAAAAACATGAGGTACCTTCCTGACAGATGCTGAGAGCTGAAGGTTCTGCTGTCAGTTGCTGCCCAATGTCTTCACTGTAAATCAAAAATTGATTGTCCTGAAAAACTCTTGGTGTCCACAAATACAAACTTATATTCAGAATATATTTTCTGCATTTCCAACATAACTCTTATAACCTCTCAAGGCTTAATCATCTCTTCATCGTGTGCTGATTACAGAAGTGCTGTTCCTGCAAAGCTCCAGAACACACTGTACCCCTGCAGCGTGGGCAGGGAGGAACGAGCCCCAAGTGAAGCTCTCAGATTTTAGGGCACCCAACTCTTCCATTGCTAGGAGGTGAATTTCCAGCGTTCCAAATTTTTAAGAACTTTCAGATAACTATAAACATTTCTCAATTAGTGTTTCCAAAAACGGAGACTGCAAAATCTGGGCAAGTCCAAAAATGTGACCCTTTCTGAGCAGTTTGCAAAGCTGGCAGCGAGATCAGCCCTGGAGGAAGACGAGGCAGGGATGTGTGCAGGCCAGAAGGCTGCTGGGAACAGAGAGGACTTTCCTTCCTGCCATGTCTGTGTGGGGAAAGCCACAGCTGCTGTTTTGCTGGGCTCTGATGGAAAAGCCAGCCTGGGTGCTGGACATGGACAGAAGCCCATCCTTGTCTTGTCATTCTCCAGACAGGACTGGGAAGCTTGGAACTCCAGCTCTCCCTGTTCTTTCTACAGAAAGTGACAATCCCCAAGATCTTGACTCTTGTGGCAGCAAAACTGCAGTGTGCTGCACAGCTGAGCAGGCTGCTGTTGAGGTTGCAGCCCCAGTGCAGAACAGCTCCCACACGCCGAGCACGGACCAGGCTCCCAGAGAGGCTCAGAGCCTCCTGCAAGCCTCAGCCACGTACACATGAACAATTCACTTGTCAGCTCCGTGCAGCCACACCAGGGAGAGAAAAGCTTTGTCACCTTGTGGAGGTTTAAATAAACTGGTAAGAAATATTAGAGAGCTGAGAGAGAACTATCGAAGCTGGAATGAGAGAGAAGGTTCATAAGTGCTGTGAACTGGTCAAACACCTCCAGCCAGGCACCTCCAGCCGTGGGGAGAATTCAGAACTACAGAGCTCTGACTCATCTGAGCAATGTGCAGGTCTGCAAACTTCCTCAGAACTACTGCAATAATCCTGGCTAGAAGGAAAAACAAACAGTTTGGAATATTTATATAACAGTGACTACAAAGGCAAATGTCCTTCATCAGCGAGCAAGCACCAAGGGGAAAGGGGGGTGGGGAGAATTTTATCTCACAGCATCAGAGAACATCAGGTGTTATGAAATCATGGACTGGAATAGTTCTAGAAAAACCCATATGGGAATTACTGAACGTAATATTTTTGAAGTGGGAGATATGTGAAAAATAAGTGTGGACAGTCCCATAACTAAGCATTTATGATTCATCAAGAAGGATGAAAAGTGGAGTTGAAAATCAGAGCAGCTATTGCAAAAACTCATTCTCAAGCGTTGCTGCACACATGCAAAATTGCCTGCATAGAGAAAATTTAAGTTAGAGAAAAAGGTACAGAAAAGCAATTTTGGAAGTCTTGAAAACGCTTCCCTATAATTTTCCCCATCTTTATTATAGGCACAACTTTTCATAAAACTCCTATGATGAAAACGAAGCAAATGCTCCTTTATTAGTCACTTCTCCCTTAATAATAGAAGTATAACACAACTGAAAAATGTTCCTTTGCTTTCTTAACCAACTACCTGATCCTTCAATGATTTTGCTCTCTTGATGGAATGAGAAGTAAAAACCTAAAATGCCAATCTGCTCAGTAGTTCTGGAGCCACAGTGACATATTATAAAAAAAAAAAAAGGTATCCACTTAAGGCTGGATTAAATTTATGCATATATATTTTAGAGATCATCAACAGCATTGGGAAGGCAACAAGTACAAACATACTGTCGGTAAGATCTGATGGATTTACATCACAAACTTTTATTTCACCCCTTCTTTCTTCACAGAAGAGATGAAAGAAAGTATGTCAAGAGTGAACAATGAGGGACAGCATCATTTGTGTCTCTCAGTGTCCTGGGGATCCAGTGCTGAAAGGTCACTATGGACTGACAGAGCAATCAAAGGGAAGGAATGCTGCTCTGAAGATCAGGCCTCTGTGAAAGTCTCTAAAGTGACACTTTGATACTGCTGGAGCAAAAGCAGATATTTAACCTTTAACATGAAGGACTGCTGATCTCTCTTACACAGTTTTGGCTAAAATGCATTTCATCTTATCTGACGCACTTCATCACCAGCAGTGACTTTATCTTCCAGCACATATTCAAATGGCTCCTCACAGAACTGAACTTCACACATGCTGAGTGGATCTCTTGACATCATTGGTATTGCCAATTCATTAGGGGAAAAGTGAACAACCACCCCCTGCAACAAGGCAGGCCAGCAAAGCATAACCCAGTTAAACGATGAACTCATGAGCACAGAACGAGCTGTCAACTTTTCTCCCAGCTCAAACTATCCTCACTTCAATCTTCACACAGGACACACAGACATAAAACTCAAAAGAGCAGGTTCTGACAGACATTAACACCACCATGAGAGGCTGTGGAGGCTTCACCTTGCAATGCCAGCTGCCAGAAAATCCACTGAGAGCCTCCCTTGGCTGTGCTTACCTGAACGGGCACATTCACCCTCCTCACTCACGGGAGCTCCCATCCACCACCCCTCTGCCCACACACCTTCCCAGCCCCTGGAACATTTCTCTTAGCAACAAAATAATGGAAAATTTAGTGTGCCTTTATGATTAATTTATACAATGGAAGATTGTCCCACTTCAGATCTCAGAAGCCAAGCCAAGAAGTTTTTGCAACGCATCAGTTTATCAAAACACAAAATTTGAAGAGCTGAGTGGGGGGAATGTATTTTTAGATTAAAGGTTTTGTCCCAGTTACAATAGCATAATGAAGGATAAATTCAGCACAGCTCACCAAGTACCTGATCTCAACCCCAAATGAAATGAAGACTAAAACTCAGAATAGTTTCTGAAAAGAATAGGGGTTAGATGGCACACAGCTACTTCCACCTGTTTTATTTCCAGGCTATCTGTAATATTTAGAGATATTAAGTAGATAACAGCATTACCTAAAAAAGTTATAATGCAGACAAAGGAAGTAACCTTAAAAAAAAATGCTAATCAAAAAAACTCCAGAAGAGCACTCAGGTACTGAGTGAGGGAATTGGAAATAAATTACTATAAATTATTGTTTTCCTAGAGGCAAGTTTCTATGCATCGGGTGAACAGGATAAACAAGGTTCTTAGTTTTTCTTCCTTTAAAAAAAAAATAATTGCAAAAGAAACAATCTTCTGGCCAGGAAGAAACTCCTGAAAAGGTAAGAATTACAAGAATATGAGAATTAACTGCATTTCCTGAAAGGACAGCAAGTTATGGGGACACAGGAATCAACCATCAGAAAAACTGATGCCAGCAAATCCTGCCATGAGTGGAAATGCCATAGGAGTCCTTCTGTCTGTGCTGGCAGCTTGTAGTGCTGAACTCTGCTCACTTCAGCAGTAAAAGCAGGAAAGCTGTGCTCATTCAGCCACACATTTCTTTTAAGGTACTAGATTTCAGAATCGATACTGGAGTGAAGAGATCCCTCTGAAAAATGTTCCTGGATGGAACAGCAAATTGAAATGTTTTCAGATCTCTGCAGCCCTCTGGTACAGACATTTGCCCAGCTGCAAACCAGCTTTCCAATTCTTAGCCTGTGTGGCTACAGCTGGAACATCCACTGGAAATCATTCCCTGCAGAGCACAATGCCCAAATGAACCTTAGAGTGAACACTGAAACATACATTAGATTATAGTACCACAGAAAACATCAGAATGTAAATTGAAATTAAGTTACCCCAGCCATCTGATGCCAAATTAAATGAAATTATTGATTGCAGAAGTTGTCTGAACTTGGTCAGCCAGGAGAGAAAATCCTGAATGGGCTAAACTGTTCAGCAGAGATGTTGGGTTTTTTTTACAGAAGGTCAGGAAGGAAAGAAACCATTATTCACATTTTAGCTCCTTCAGACAGTTTTAAGGAAAGTGCATTTGTGTTTGTACAATAATTTAGTGCTTGCTGTCAAAATTGATAGTGATAAGTAGCCACCCTGGAGCACTGCAAACATCTCCTCTCCCAGGCAGTTTGGGATCTTTGTCCAGTGCTGCCTGCCTTAGATGTTTCCCCTGTGTTTATATGATGAGATCATCCCTACATGGTGCTCTCTCTTCATGTACCATAACAGGTATCCTGGAGGGTGCAAGCAATAAATTATTATGACTACAGATACCTCATGGTGCCTACAGGCCTTTTCCTTTCTCCCTCAAACACTCTTCAGAGTTAACCATCCCTGGTAAATTCTTAAAAATGTGAACATTTCTGTGAGTTCTGCTTATAAGCTGCTATTTTATCCCCATGAAAACGATGAGGAATTTGTGCTTTTAATGAACAATTAAAATATGTAATTTTTCTTTCAAACAGAAAGAACTTCTCAAACTTCTCTCACAGCTTGCCCTCCTCTTTTGAGGTGAGAAGGTACGAACCACAGAAGGAACGCAAGCTAGGAAGTTTTTCCTCTGGTGAAAATTTTGATGACAATTTTTCCTGTAAAAATAAAATGAAAATATTGAAATTGGCTTTGCATTGAAGTGGAGAGATGTCAGCTGGCTGCCTAAAAGACAAGTTGAGCTTGATTTTAACTTTAGGCACATCAGTGCTTTAATTGGCAGTCCTAATTAGCAGTAGGACCTGCTGGGCACAATCCCAACTGTGCTGCAGCTGATGGAAACAGGGATGTTTGCCTCCTGGTTATGCCTGTGCCACGCTGCAGAAGCTGCCAGCTCAGCCTCTGACCTGGTTGTATTTGCTCAACAAATAACAGAGTGTGCAAAGCTGTGAATTGGATAATTTATAATCACTGTGAGAACAACAAAAATCCAATTCAGGCCAATAAACTCACAGATGGGGTTAAAAGGCCATTGGGGCCTTCTGGGGTCTTCTCCTGCACTCTCTCTGCTTTAATGCCATGAGATTCTATAAAACATGTTAACAGTCATGTTCTTTTCACATGGAGACATAACTCCTCATGCCATTTGCACTGCTCAGTTCCATGCTTCCAGGTGTTTCTGCTGGCATTATAAGGATGCTTGTCATTAAAGGATGCTGAGGATACAACCACCACGTGTCCCTCTCAAAGTGACAGCTCAGGACAGCCTGCAGGCTGAGAGCAGCTCCTCAGGGGCAGCTCATAAATCATGGGGATGCAATCCTTCACATCTGATAACCCAGCACAGCTGAGGCTGTTGCTGCTGTGGCTGTGCAGACACGCTGTCACCACAGCAGCCTTTCCAAGGAGCTCTGTAATTCCATCAGAAAGGATGTGGGAATAAGGTATCCAACTGATGTGTATCAACACAAGCGCTGCTGTCTTCAACAGGAAGGCAGACAAAGTCCCAAGTAAACTTTAGCATCAAATCCCTGAACACACAGCCACAGCTGTGGCTGGCAATAAAAGCTGGCAAGCACTCACCAGGGGATCTGCAGCTGCACACGGGGCTGCTTGCCTGGGGAACACCAGGGATTCATTCCTGCAGCTCCTTTGAAAGGAAGTGATGGGCAACAGGCGAGCAAACATTTCCCATTTTATCCCTACAGTAAAAAGAGCCTCTCCCAATTAAATTTTCTCATTTCAGCCATTAGCAGTTAAATCCCAGTCTATATGCCACTGTAGATGTGCTGGGGCAAAGGTGACAACATGAAATGCATTTCCAGTTTATTGCCATTGCAATTTCTCCTCTTGACGGCCTTTACAGCCACAAATAGAAACACTGCGTGCAAACTCAAGAGCTACGTGCTCGTACAACCCACACCTGAGAACTGCAACTGGAAGGCTGCTTTGCCTGCAAAAAGATGGTATTCTTTAATCTCTTCAGGAAAAATATAGCCAGGCAAACAGAAGGAAGCACACCCAAAGAGCCACTGCAAACGTAAGACAATAATTAACAAATTCCTATTCGGGAACTTATTTTCTCTTCAAGAAGCAGAGTCAATAGGATCTGTCGCCCTGGTACAGAGGGCTCTAGAAATGTAGATCAATTACATGCAGCATGGGCAGAAATGCTTGTGATGCGTTTTTAAGGCTGTATTTGATCAATAAACATCTCAAGAGCTCAGAGGAGCCTCCATGGCTCTGGCAGAGAACACATTAGCTGATGCTTTACAGACTCGGCTCTTCGGAGTAATGCTCAGGGCAACAACTGCCATTTCTGTTCTCATTAAGGAACAAAACCCTACAGAAGCCCTGAGCTGCTCGGTCCTGCCTAAGGAACAATCCCAAGCTCGGCACGTAGCACAGCACATGTGGACCACCTGATCCCTTAAATGCATGAAATTTAGTGAAAAACACAAGTACACTTTTTGTCAAGCTTGTAAGATCCAGATTGCTTTCAGCAGCGAACTGCATTGAAGAAGGGACAATATTTTGCCATTTTGAAAATTATTAAGTAGTACCTCAACAGCAAGATCTTTTTTAACAGGCCTGGTTGCAAACTGACACATTTAATTAGTAAAGTTCTGCTGTTGTTCAAATGGTGTTTCAGCAGCTTCCTGAGAAATACATCTGTGAGTCTCAGAAATAAGACTCTAGTGACAAGAGATGGATATTACTGAGTCTTTACAGATTTTTTTTTTTTTAAGGTCTTTTCAGATACCAAGGCTGATTTTGTATCAAAGAGGAAAAACCAATAAAGCTGATAACTTTACCTTCACCCCTGATGGCAACAAGCCTTCATGAGTAAGCTGCAGTGAACCCCCCATTGAGATTCACCTGAGGGAGCAGGTGTAATGTCAATGTCAGACTAACACAAAAATCTCATTTCCACTTTGATTTGCAGCATTTCCCAGGTGATGATCTCAAACATTTTTGATGCTAATTGAACGAGATAGGTCCAAGCCTATTGTCCATGCAGTGAAGTTGCCTGTTCTAATTAAAACAAACAAAGGCAGATGCTTTCCTTGTACATTAATTTCTGAAACAGTACCAGCTTCACCTCTCAAAGATGAAACCAGAAAGGGGCTGGGTATGCTTTCAAGGCTTCCCAGCCACAGACATGAGCACACTCTGCATGCACAGCAATAGACCAACACTAGTCTTATCTAACCCTTACACCTGACCAGGAAATAAAGGCAGGAATACCATTTATTTCATACATATTTCTGTCCATATTTCTCCCCCCACCCAAGGCTTTTTCTGGCCACATTAGCAAGTGGAGTGAAGCAGCTGATTTTCCATTTCTTGAAAGAAAACAAGATTTAAAAAAAAAAAAAATTAAAAAAAGAAAAAACACAGCAGATTGGTTTTAATTTGTTTTCAGAAATCTGCGCATCTGAAATTTTATGTTTGTCTTCTTCCCACTTTCTCCTTCCAGTTCAACTCATGTATTAAACACAATGGTCTCAAAGATCAAGATACTTCCAATACACCCCAAGATGTTAATGCTAATTAAAGTCGATCAAAAGACTTTGTTTGACATACAGCAAAACCAGACTGAACTGTGACAAGGTGCTACTTTATCATTTCATTCTACTTAGCTCACAAGGGCCACATGTATGGCACGATTCAGTCATTAAGCATTGCTTCATTGCTGGTGTTTTTTGCTCCATCTTAAAATTAGAACCAAACACTATATGAAAATAATTAAAAGGGACTAAACCTCACGTCTTCAATTAAGCAAAAGTAGTTTCTAAAGTGAGGTTGGAAATACAGGTTATACAAACACTCTTCAGGGATAACACAGATCATATTTATTTTAACTTGCAGCAGCAATTATCAACCAGATTCTTTCCAAGTCCTTCTCAGTCTATAGACTATGACTAAAATTATCAGATAGTTCATTTCCAAAAAACTGTGCAGAAGTAGCATGTCTTACCATGCATAAGGAAAGTTGCTTGTTGTATCCCCAGGGATAAGAATGAAAGAAAAAAAAAGAAGAT
This sequence comes from Rhadina sibilatrix, assembly GCA_013400275.1. Lineage (NCBI taxonomy): Eukaryota > Metazoa > Chordata > Aves > Passeriformes > Phylloscopidae > Rhadina > Rhadina sibilatrix. Next base: position 116,615 of record VWYO01007719.1, read on the forward strand.
AAAAGTACAGGAATGGTTTTGGAAAGAGACGAAGATGAAAAGAGACAAATTAGCTGTAATAAGGTGAACAGAACACACACACTGAAGAGGAAAATAGAAATTATGTATTTGTTTGGAAGCACAAGCAGATTGAAGAAGAAGAAATGAGTCATCCTCAAAAGAGCCATAGAAACATAGACTCCAGATGTACTAAGTATCATGGAATCCAGTCAATCAGGGAGGGAAGGATGTTAAAGATCTCTCAACTAGACTTCATCAAGCCTAGTTAAAGATGAAAGGGCAAATTTTACATGAAAGAGAGAAAGAATTTGGTCAACGAAATCACGAGGGGGAGAGAAAGAACATAAGAGTCCTGTATGCTGAAGAACAGAAAATTTGGCAGAAAAAAAATGAGAAATTGTTTTGGAAGAATACACGTCTGAAAGCAGCTGACACCCTGCTGTTCAATCCTTCTGCAGGTGCCACCAGACAAAATCCCAAGGAGCACAGCTGGAGGCAGCAGTTCCTTGTACTGACCCAAAAGTTTATTTGTACCATCTGCTACAGAAATATCAGTCAAGGGGAGCAAGGCAGACACCTGGGGATGTCCACACAGAGAAATTACTTAGAAGAGGAAAGGAACTTCAGCAGGGGAAAAGGAACCTGTCAAAAATAAATAGTTGATGCTGTCAAAAGGAGCAAAGCTTTTGAGGAGGACCATCAGCTGGGCCAGGAGCAGCCAGCCTGAGTTTCAGTGAACATCCTCAACAACCCTGCAGTGAGGTTGGCCCTCCCCGTTTTCACACTGAGGTGTCTGAGGAGTGGCCTGATTTTCAAGCTAACAGCAGTTTTTCAGGGCTTTCAGTAACACAAGTGGTTGGTGAAAAGCACAAGCAGCATATATTCCCCTAAATAAACTGCCCATCCAACAGAACAAGTCCTACGAATGGCTGAAATCAGGACATCTCCTCCTTCAAAACCTCCCAGCAGGAATGGCAGGATGCAGCTGTCTCTCTCTGCTGTGTAATTCAGCTGTCACCCAGGAAATGTAACCTGCACAGGCTCGGTCAGAGCAGGAGCTGCAGTTTGGAAGCCCCTGGGCAAGGCTGATCTCATGCAATGTCACACATCTGTCCTGGGATGGGACACACCAGGCCTGGGAAGTGCCAGCTGAGAATGCCTGGAGAAATGAGGGCAGACAGAGTCCAGACAGCAGCAAGGAGACAGAAGAGAAGGAAACAGCTGCAAGGATAACTTTTTGAAGAGAATCTTCACTCTAAGGAAAGATTTTGGGATTTCAAGGTGTTTTGCTTAAGGAATACATTACACTCCCAATACAGCTTTGGCAGAAGGGGAGTAAAAATTAAAGGGATGAGTAGTTCCCCAAAAAGGATCAGAAGTAACAGGGTATTTAAGTATAGGAATAAACATGAGTGTAACTATGTTCACCATAAATAACAGCAGGAGAGATGTTCCTTAAAAAGCCCCTAAAAATGTACATATACTGACACTCACTGAAGTAACTTTTCATGTCAAAACAAAACCTAAAAAGCCCATATTGAGAAGTTATCATTATTACTGCATTATTTATTATTATTATTATTATTTATATATAAATATAATCATGTTGCTATCACGCATAAATGTTTCGAGGTAACAGATTTCTGTCACCCAGATGAATAATGATACGAGCAATGAGTGACTCTCATACCTTTGAAGGATTAAGAATGGAAATTTGTATCTTTGTCCAACCACGCAGATTGGGCTACTTCAGAGAAAAAAAGGATGGATGGCACTCTAGTCTAAATCTCGGATCTTAAGAAAGGAGGACAAGAATATTTACCAGAATATTTACCAAGATTGTCAGAAGCAGGATTAGGCAGCACTGCAAAGATAACAACAGACTGTACTGTCTTCATATTTAATAAACATAGGACTTCATGTAAGGACTTAGCCATATAAAGGACTTCACATAGGACACTGAAGCTACCATAGAATTTTAAAACAACCGTAGAAATCACAATCAATCATTTTCCTTTTTGATAACTGCACAGTGCAGCTGGGGAAAAAAAAAAAAAAGGCAGCATGTACTACACAGCAGCCTGACATCAGTCTGTTCAGTATCACAGTCAGTACAGATCAATAGTTCTCTGCTTCTGAAAAGTTCACAGCATTCTTTAAAAACTATGAGAAAAAAACTCACCCAGTTTTCAAGCTGACCAAGGCATCTTCGACTCCCTTCTGGTTAAACTTGGTCATGTAAAGGTGCATATCAGGGTAGTTGTTTCGGATATTCCTCTCAGTGCTTCCATTTGGGACCGTTCCAAACCGAAAAGGAGGAGAATAATCATGTGGCCTTTGAAACTAGAGATAAAGGAGATAAGCAAAGTGTTTCAGGCATCCAAAATGTGAAGAAGGGCAATTTGTTGAAAAAGGTAAAAAAAGGCAGCAGTTGTTTAAGTTGCCTGAAATTTCTTCCAGGCAAATGCTGTGGGTTAATTCAGGTCTATTACACCAGGAACTTTCTTCACAGTAACTGAACATAATCTGCACCCAAAGTAAAACCAGCTCCATTCTGCCACTCACTGTGACTCTCTCCCATGCTCTGCACTATGGCAGGACAGCAGAAACTGGAGCAGTTCCTCATCTGCCAACATCTCTCTAGGGAACCCAAACCCTCTGGTAAACTGCAACCACAGGGAAAGAGTGTTTTGTTGACAGTCATTTCACTCTTCCATCTCTGTTGGGACATTGTGATGGGAAAGGGACCATCCACAGTACTCGACAGGGAGCCCAATGCCCCAGCCCTGGAGGCTGCCAGGGACTGCAGGAAGCTGTGCCAGGGAGAGGCAGGGTGATGGAGTTTCCTTCCACCCCTGACTGGAGGGGGATAAAAGCTCCTGCAGCTTTCCACAGGGGCTCAGCAACTGCACAGCTTGATATGAGAAGGGTTTCTGGAGCTCTCACACCTATAACCCTAATCCCTGTTCATCCCTACCATTTAAAACTACCAACCATTTGCTGGAGGGCATATAGTTTTATTCTACAATTTTACTCTCTCTATCACTATTGAACCAGCCAGGGGGGATCTGCAAAGGAATGGCAACAGCTCAGGGCACATTCAGGTTTCACACTTGGCAATCCTTCAAATAATCTCACATAAACTTTTTGCTAACAGACCTGAAAATTTTATATGCACCTTTCCAACATCTTCCTTTAAAACCCAAGTGACAATTTAGGATGAAAATGCCTCTTAAAGAAATAAATGGAAAAGGTCACTCAGATTAGAGGAACTATTGGCTAATGAGGAAATTGAATTGAGCATTGATAAAAGCAATCACCCATAAATTCCACAGTAAAATGCACTCTGTTTTTATTGTTGATGTTAGAAGAGCAATCTATACATCCTGTGCTGCAAGAGATGCCAAACATTTATACAACTGCTGGTTCCTTTGGGGCTCCATATGAAATATTTCTCTTTTTAACATTTGGTCTTGGGGCATCAGGAATTCCCAAGATCCAGTGCCAATTTGCAAAGAGAACACAAATGGGTTTATACAAAAACTGGGAGTATTTTCAATTCCATCAAACCTTGACTGTGAAATTACTGCTGCAACACCGTTCTCTTGTTACAGAACTACAATTAAATGCTTCATTTTAATTAAGCATATTTTGACATAGCATAAAGGAATGAACTCTATTTCTCTCTATTTGTTTAGCTACCAGATGTCTTACTTTCCTCATTTTCCCTTTTCAGAGCTTTACTGTTTAAATTATAACTTTGCTACTGCTTTTACACATAGTAATTGACCCATGCACCAAAATTACACTGTACACTACTCATGATTCTTAGTCTATATTTGCTACCTCCCTTTCTGAGTTTATTATGCAGCACTAAAACAAACCCTGCTTTTAAATAGATGTCCAGAGATTCGACTGATATAAATAAATGTAGCTTGCTATCAACTTCATTTAAATCTAGAGATAACGAATCTCTGGTGTATTGAGATGGTTTCATGTGTCTCCTAAATTTGCCAGTCAACAGAACTGGAAACATTTATTAAAGAAACACTGTCAATTTCAGGACCTGTTAAGAATTGCTGCTCCTTACATTGCTGGAAATTTTTTGGAAATTCAGCTGTGGTGAGCATTCTGCAAGCTCAGCTCCCAGTATGGCAGGGGAACTGGGGGAATGGCAGAAGGATGAATAAAAAAGGAACATTATGGTGGAAAATATTATATGGTACAAGATTATATATTATATGGTACAAAATTCTGGTAATTTCCAAATGGAGTTTGGTTTTAAATGGTCTCACTTTTCAAGAACATTCATACGAATCTAGGATGTTGGGAGGCATTTCCTCTCATAGGAATAGTTGAAAGAATTAACACATCTGTTCAAATTGAACACTCATGGAAGACAAAAATATTTCTGCAGAAGAGAAGGATGAATAAAAAAACGCAAGTTCATTCAAAAGTCACTCAGTTAAAAAGCAGATTAACAGCTCCAAACCCCATGTACAGACTGGAATTTCTTGGCACCAACCAACAAATTTTATCACGCAGAAGGAGATTATTTTTTGAAACCATCATCTGCTACCGCTGCCTGTTCACAGGCTACTTGTAAAGAAGAAAGGTTTAAACCTTTTTACTAACACTGCACTCATATCTGAGGTGAATAAAGTTTTCATCAATAATATTAAACTTATATTCCATGAACTGCCACATCCTGGAGAAGCACACAAGACTGTCACTGTCTGTGACTGCAGCAAAGATCTACGTGGCAGACAAGAAACAAGAAAAAAAATAAGAAGATCAAGGCTCTACATGCATTCATTTTCCCTGAGGTCCCGTGATGAGAAACAAAATATATCATGTTTGCTTGGAAATCATTTTCTTCCTAAACATTTCATGGAATGCTAGTCTTTTAAATCGTGGACAAAATTCTGGAACTGAATGCACGAGCCCCTTGTTTGAGTCAACAGAGCTCCTGTCATTCTGAAGAGTGACCAATTTGTTCTTGTCTCCCCCTACTCTGCCACCCAACAGAACTCCAGTCTTTTGCTTTTATTGTATTTCTTCTACATGCCTTAATAAAACTGGCAATTTCCTTAAGTCAGCAAAGTGATCTTTCAGAAACATTACATGCTGATTTCACTTAAAGGTTTACTTGCTTGCATGAAAAGAGAGCAGCTGTTTGTTATTGTTCTGAAGTTTTTAAGGAATATATATTTCTACTATATTCTGAGGGAATATAGTAGAAAACAGTAAATAACCTCCTGCTGACAGCAGGAATTACAACTCGTTTGGAGCGACAGAAGAACAGCGATATTTGAAATTTTTCCTTTCCTCTTTTACCAGATGGGAACCTGGCACTCTGACTCGTGATCCTCCAAAGACACAGCCAGCACTCACTCCCAGACTGTTCTGAGCATCAGTGAGTGCAATGCAGGGGCAGCTGTGCCTGCCCACCCCCAGGAGGCACAGGAAGGGTTGGACACCGGTGTCCTGGGTTGTGGAACCAAATCTGTGTATTCTATTTTCATCTGTGAGAGAGAGGCCTGACACCTTCGATAGTGGGCCATTAGCACCCCCCAGGCTGTATCCCCACCCCAGAGCTGCATCTGCATTTCCATCACCCCATTGTGAGATGCATCACATCCCCTGGCAGTGGGGTGGGGGCAGGCAGTTTCTACCTGGTATAAACTGAGACAGAGGGACTGGAAAGCGGCTGCTTCACCTGGTTTNTACCTGTCTTTCCAAACCAAGACAACCGGGCAGTGGGGAGAGGGGCTGGGCTCAGAGGCTCTCCCTCACTGCCTCTGGCTCTCTGCTGCTCTGCTGTCACCCAGGCACACCCCGGTGACTGCACAGCTTGTGCCATCCTAGGGCACAGGGAACAGAAAGCCAAGGCTACAAGAACACTGTGAATCTTGCAGAAATGAGGAGCCTCTAAGTGGCATCACTGAGGTTAAGGTGGCAGAGAAGCTCCTGGACCATGTGTACGTGAGGCAATTCTTATCTGGGGCAGAAGCCCAGCAGATCAACACTCTGCAAGTGTGCATGGCTACCTACCCTCCTTTAGCATTTTTTTTTTCTCTTTCATTGCACGAAATAGGCACAAATGGTCTCAAAAGTACAAAAGCCACGAATTTCAATCTTTGCTGGATGCTTTGGACTCCTTTTCTGTACCTTTTTTATGAAGACAAAAGCTTTTGAACATCTATTACATGCACAGGAATGTCAAAATATCATTTTCTTCTCATTGCTGAATCATTTGAGCTTATGAACACCCACCCCTCCTAACTCCAGTACATGCTGTGCCATGTATTTCTGGGTGACACTCTGATGGCATGGCATTCACAAATTCATCAGCAGCATTTCAAGGGATGAGGGAACTATAAGGAGGTCTGAAAGCACTGAGAGGTAAATAACACATCATCACATCAGCCAATGTGGTGAACCAGGGTGCAGCACACTTCCTGAATGGGACAACACTGAATGGTCACTGAGGCTCAGGGGTGGCTGCTCAGAGAGGTTTTTTCCTGATTTTTCCCCATCATGGGGACACCTCAGTGTCTCTAACTGGAAACACTTTATTGCACTGGCAGTACAGCACTGACAGAAGAGCTTGACTCTTCAGGCATGGAAGTGGGAGAGAAGAATAACAAACTGATTTACCAGCCCAGAAGTGGGGTTTGGGTTTTTAATTTTCTTTTTAAAAATGTAGTGAACTTTTAGGTATTAACTACTCAAAACTGATTATATCCACACTTCTGGCCCTTGCCTGTGACTGCTCTGCTTCCTGCAAGGGTCAGAGTTTCTACTGATTTGTAAGAAAATGGCAAAGAGGGGAGAAAAATAACATCAATCAGATATACATTCCCCCAAATCATCCCAAATTATTTGATTTTTTAAAATGCAAGAAACATCAGGGTTGTGGAGGAGGTAAAACCTATGTATGACAAGAGGAATGTTCTGAAATAGTTAATTTCTCTTCTGGACTTCTAACTTGTTTAATTTAATCAGCAAAGGCATGGCTTCCCTGACTTATCTCTATGTGCTTCAAGCAAAGTTTGAAGAACCGAAAAAAATAGAAACAAAGGTGGCAGATCAAATAAATGATCAGCAGACCACACAAGAACAGATGGTATTTTCTGATTCGAGTATTTTTTTTTTTCTATTTTTATTTTTGCTTTTTGTGGAAATGAAACCCTACTTAGCAGTCAGAAGAGAAAGATGACAAAACGAAGGAGGTTCTCAGCCAAAAGCTGCAGAAGAAGAGCTGATGTCTGCAGCCCCCTGGCAAAGAGGGGAAGGTGAGGCTGCACTGTCAGACCTCAGCCCCACTGCTGTGCCAGGTGCAAGGCAAATCCTGCCCAAACCCAGGGGCCCAGGAAAACACTTTCTCACCAACAGGAGACAGACGTTTCTCAAATCTCCTTTTTTTAAAATCCCCGAGAGAAAATGACATTTATCTGTCTCTTCTAAGAATGCTGTCTTAAAATAGAGGGATATTTAACAATCGTCATGCTCTTTCAAAGGTTGTGTGACAACACAATTTAATGAAAACAAAACTATTATCTTTTTTTTTTGTTTCTTTTTATCTTTCCTCTAGCCATGCTTGCTTTGATATACCAGGCAATCAATCAAAGGCTGATCATAAAAAGCAGTTAAAACAAAAAACAAACAACAACAACAAAAAAAACACCAACAGACAAGGCTGAGATGTTGCCTTTTTGGTTTGTTTTTAGTAACAGTTTCCTTTATTTTCTGTCCTTGGAGAAAAACCCTTTGTGAAGTTGTCCCCTGGGCTATACTGTATTTAAATATTTCTTCTTAATGTCAATATTTTGTTTCACTTTCAAACAACTGGGCAGACTTGACAGATGGATACCCTTCAAGTATCTTGTGCATATCCACCACAATAATTTTGTAAATGGGTTTTTTCTCTATTAATATATTACTTAAATCCCTGGGCTTTTTTCTATTAATATATTACTAATATCTCACCAATTTTTTGAGCTTTTTATATTGGTAAGGCATTCTTTTTAACCAAACAGTAAATGATTCATATAATAAAATAAAGGTAATTTTATTAATAAAGTTAATGCAGCTACTTTTTGAATAGGCAGCTCAGGGATTTTGAAAACAGACTGATATTTTCATGCTTTGGGTCTTAGGTTTGTTAGTAAAGTTTGCACTTGCACTCAGAAGGAAATCCTCCCCTTTTAGTTCATTATCTTGCACAGAGCTTTTATCACAAAGCACAAATTTGTAGAGGGATTATGGAGAATGGACACTGACCTCTTTTGAGCTGAATACCTACCTTTTTATCACTCAGCCCAGTCACTTGGTCAACAAATTCCTCTTGAATCATGAAGGCAGCTAAGTTAGCAGTGTAACTGGCCAGGAAAATGACAGCAAAGAAAGCCCAGACTGACACCATGATTTTACTCGTCGTCCCCTTGGGGTTCTGCACAGGCACAGAGTTGTTGAAGACCAAGCCCCACAGTAACCACACTGCCTTTCCAATGGTAAAGGATGGTCCATGGGGATCTGCAATTGCAAAGAGCACTTAATTCAGCTGCAGTTGAATTAAACCTTGCCAAGATACCGTGAAGGGACAACCCATTAGTCCCAGAGACACGGTTAGAAAATATTTCAGTATATATTCACTGTACTCCCAATACAATCACAGGATTTACCACAATTTACCACTGCAATGACAACAATTTCCAGATTTTTAAAACATAATTCAACATTTTTCTGCATGGCACACGGTTCAAATTTTTTAAGATGAAAGTGGAAAGCATAGGTTTGGAGGAGAAGCAGGCTGGTATGTCTCCTGCAGGAAGAAATGTGCCACAGTGCTGCCCTGTCAGTCTTCTGTGCCAGCAGACATGTGAAATGGAAAACTGGAGGTTTAAGTCTTAATGATTCAATTCTAGTACTTTTCTTACCCCAAATTATTTTTATCATTTCCAGTCATCCGACATTATGCTTTTTGAACATTATGTAAGCATTTTTAAGATCAAAGTGTGTGAATGTGTCACCTACTTTTAAGCACCTTTGTACTGAGAGCATGAATCAGAAAGACAGAACAAAGGAGCTACCTGTATAGACACAGAATTTAGAGCAAGCCAGGCTCTGAGTGCCTCCAATGTTCAGAGTCAGTTCTGTGGCTCCAAATGTGTTGACATTACAGGTAAAATTCTGTCCCAGCTAAGCCATTCTGTAATTGTTTTTGTTTCTATTTTCAGTCATCTTTTGAGCCATCCCAAAGGTGGAAGTGGCCAGCATGCTGGCTGCCCCCAGGCTCACAGGGGGCAGAAGTAGATTAGCAATGTATTATCCACTCCAAGGGCCTCATTTGCAGAGCCCTGTGAGAATCAGGGGCAGTTATTCTCACCCAGCTCTAGGTAAGGACAGTGCAATCACACATTGCTGATCATCCAGACTCCCTGTACCCTCAGTGGAGAGAAACAGGCCTCCCCTGACTGTGACTCATTTGGCCTACTTATAATTATCCTTTTTGCAGCTCAATTGCAATTTAGTCAATAAGCTCTGATGCAGAAATCTGTAACTTTGCCTCTTTCCCTGCCCTGTCCCTTTATCCAAGGGGATGCGCATTACAAATATAGATTTAGATGTTCATTTAACTAAAATGTCTTTTAATAATAATTCAGTGATTCTTAAAATAATAAAACCCTAAGTGGGTATACTCTGTGCATATTCCCATTTCAGCAGAAATGCTCTCTAGTGCAGTGCAAGTATTTCACATGCAGTCAAGCTCTACATCTTAGATTATGCTCCTGTCCTGCAGCAGCACTAGGAAAATAGAGTGCAGTAAAATAAACACAATGGAGCTGACTTTTGGTTTATGAAACTACCTCCTAGACACATTAATGACTGAGCTGATACAGGGCTAATGTGTGTTTTTCTGAACAACAGTGCTGCAGAAATTATATGCCAAGGGAGCAATCTCAAGTTCTGTTTATGCCACTGGAGATTGTATTACCACTGAGCTTCATCCTGCAAAAAATGCCTAGGGAAATGAGAGAAGATAAATAACTTTTTTTTCTTTTCAATATTCCAGGTTTGAAATTAATGGCAGCTGGGTTTGTGGTAAGTCTTCAGAGCTAAGTTGGGGTGGTCTAGTGCCATAACATATCTTTGTAGCTGTAAGTACACATAAAGAATCAATTTAGTGGCACAGAAAAGAACAGCCAAGTCCCTGGATCCCCAGTGTCTGTATTCACCTTTGATTTCCCCTCACTTAACACTGTGTTTATTTCAGATACAGGCTACACATTTACCATCTTATTAAAATGATAACATCATCTGAACATTACAATGATCAACTTTTTCAGGGAACAAGCCAGCCATTGTCTAAAAGAAATCATTTGCTTTTAATAGTGCCCAGAACTGTGTTCACCAAGCTGGAAGATCTCTTGTTACGAAACAAGGCAAGAATGATTTAGAAATTTTAAAAAAGGCTGCACTCTCAAATGTCAGTTAAGAAATGGGAGGATGAGGGCATAGTGAGACATGGAATCCTCAATCTTGAGTCAAAGTGCAGCTTTCACTGAGAAAGAGTTAATACAGAGCTTGTCTGTTTTGAAAATGAAGTTTTTCTAACCGAGGAAGGAGCGATGGATGCCATTCTACCAGAGCCCTCCTTTCAAGGCTAGGAGTTCATCTCATTTACAGGGACTATGCAAAACTATGGACAGTGTAACTGCCATTTTTCAAACTGTCCAGCAGACCACAGGATTTCTCTGAACTGGTCATGAATTCCTGGTAGTCAGGAGAAGAACATATTTCAGGGCTTTGTGCAGCTGACACTTTACAACTGATGCTGTAACCAAACACTGTCTGAATAAAACCCTGATACCACCTACCCTGCTCTCTGTCTTTATTCCATTGAATTGGAATTTGTAAACATGAGCGTGTAAGACTTTAAGAAATCACACTTTAAGTGAAGAACATAAACAGTTTCATAGCTAATTTCACTGGTTTATTCCTATGTTATGTTTATTTGAAAAGATGGAGAGCCAGGGATGGGAAATACATGATGTTTTTATAGACACAGAGTTGAGTTAAAATGCAAATCTTACCTCTGCCTTGTGCTAAGTTCCTGTTGTATCCTACAGGACTAAAGTACTCAAATATAAAGACAGCCATGGCAGACACGATGAGAAGCATCACAAACATCATCACCCAGACAGAAGCACTAAAAGGCTCTGCAGCAAAACAGACAGGAGAAACAGAAACACAGTTCATTAAACCAGTCACAGCACAAGAATTCTAATGTCCTTGCCTAGGGAAGCCCAGCAGCTTCCTCTACATTAGCTTTTCCCAACAAAAATGCTAGCAAATAACTAAGCAATATATAATGACCTGCTGTTAGTATACATAGACAAAATCCTTCAAGTCAAAAGCTTAAGTGTAAGTTGCAATTAAAAACAAAAGGCTGCAGACTTTTCTTTGACACTGAGAGGCACATAATTGGTTTGACTGGCTGCTTAATTCAGCCCACAATCAGGCTGCTGTGTCTATTCATCCTGTATTATATAAATATACCAACAGAATGGTCCAACCACTGTGACTGTGTTTCTGCAAAGCAAGAGCAATTAAGCATGTTAAATACATTTGGTAATTCAGGGAGGTAGCCTTCTCTCTCGTTTTCTATCCAACAAAAAGTGGTAGAGGAGGAAAGAGAAATACTTGCATTCAAACTAAACGCCTTTGTTTCAGGATTCTTTTCTCTCTGTGTTTACCTTCATCTATCTGCAATGAAAATGGTGTTTTTATGAATTGCAAACACATCCTTTTGAATGTCTCATTCTCATCTGGGAGCAAATTACTGAAATAAAAAGGGTTTATGGAAAATTGCATGTCAGTTTGAAAGAGAGAAAAACCATAATTAAGTAAAAGAAGTAGGCTGGAGCATAAAACTAAAAGCAGTTTCAAATACCAGACTAAGCACCAACTTTTTGAAAGGACTCGATATCAGTATCAAATACCATCTTTCCCAACCACAGATTCTCTGTCATTTCAGGAGTCCCTGTGGTAGCTGCCTTGGTACAAGGATACCTCTAAGAAAGATGAGCATGGCAAAGTCTTATATTATATATTATGTCTTTATCAGGACAACTTACTTGGGGCACTTTACATCAGAACTTGTGCAAATAAAGCAAGTGTGAGCACACTTGAAATTACAGAAAATTACTGTAGTCAACTGCTTTGGCTGTTTCTGAAAGCCCAAGAAGTTCCTCTCTTGTAGCTTTTTTGTTCTTTGAATTTAAGCTTAGAATCACTGAAACTTCTTTCCCTCGTTGCAGGAAAGGACAATGGCTGAGAGCTGAGGTGTGCTAAGCCCAACTGCCCAATCTAAGCCCTGCCCAAATTCACAGGACCACCCAGAACAGAGTTCAGTGTAATCATTTGTGCCCAAACATGGAAAACTCGTGACATGCTTTGTCTTTGCTATGATTTCTTCAGAAATCTGGAACTTAGACAAGACCAAATAACAAACAGCCCCACTGGTGATTTTGGATGGTAACTAAAAAGGCACAGGGACATTTTAAACCAAACTTCTTTCCTCTTGCAAAGCAGCAGTATTTTTTTCAATTCATTATTTTATTTTTAAGACAGGGTACGAAGTTCTTGCAAGTAGTATAATTATTTGTTTGGGAGAGAATGGTAAGTTAGGAAAATAACAGGATTTGTAGAAGGCAGAGAAAGATCTATGTAAATGCAGCTGGGTAAGGGACATTATACAGCCAAAGACAGTCTAAAAAATATCTTCTGAATTCTGTTAGTAACTGGATTAAACTGGAATTCATGTAGAACTACTATAAAATTTTGACAGCATTCTCACAGAAGAAAGCAAGGTTGATAAAACCCTTATCAACAGCAACAGTACAGAAACAGCAATGGTAATTTGTCAAAATCTAAAGAAGGCAAAGGGCAAAACAAGCCAATGTACAAAAGTGAGCTATAAACAAGAGTTTAAGGAGAATTCTCTTTAATAATTTAAGGAGTCTGGTAATGAGGTGGAGAATTAATAGAAGCAATAGGAAAACAAAAAGCTATTTGAAATAGCAAGCAGGAAGATTGAACAAGTACAAAATCAACTGAATAACAAAGTTGATCTTCCTGTCATATCAGAGATCCAATTACACATTCAGCACTGTGCTTTGATTCTCCAAGGACAGAAATGGAACTTCCCTCAGGCAAGCAGCAGGTTTTAAAGGAATTTTCAGTAAAGCTATAATATAGCAGAAAAAACTAATATATGACTTGTTGGTGTATATTTCAAATGACTGACAACAGAGAATATCAAGCAAGGAAAAAGAAGTCTTTGAATCCTACCTCCCACCACCAAAACCAATACTTAAGGAATACATTAAATAAAGAGGGGCATAGATTTTCCATTAATGCCTCCAGAAAAGAAAACTGACCTTGCCTATGAAACCTCCCTCTGAAAAATACAGAAGTGGAGATTTAAGGTTTCCCTCTCTTTATTTGGTTGTTTAAATGCAGTTGAACCAAAACTCCCACAGAATCACTAAAAAAGTGTTTGTAGATCCAGTACATATGATCTAGTACAATGTGAAAATGTTTTAACGTGGATAAAATTCTCATTTGAAGGAGAGACATCAGAATGAGAACACAGCAGATAACGAGGAAGAGGCTGTCACAGCCCATCAGTTACTCAGATTTATTGGACACAACAACTGACTGGAAAAATCTAGTCACACAAAATCCTGTACTTGTCCACATTCATAGAAATAATTCACAAACCCAGATATCTCAGGAACTGTAATCAAGTGCTCTTCCTTAAAAATAATACTGCATTTGACAGATTTTTTTTAAAAAAAAATCTTTTAAAAGACTTACGTAAGATTATTCTCAGACACTCACTTAATTGAAACAAAATCAGTCTGTGAATAAATTCAGTTATCTGCCTGATAGTATTTTGCAAGGCAAAACATTTTACTACTACGCACACCTCATCAAAATCCACAGTCAATTCCAGCAAACTGGCAGCTTCATCTATGCCTGAAAAGAACAGAGCACACTTCTGAGCACAGATTGATTTATTGGTGCAGTAAATCAGATTTCTTCAAAAGCAGTGCTATTTCAGAGAGCTTTATGAGAACGGGTTATATTTTTGTTTCATTTGAATTATATACACATCCAACTAAGCCAATAACATTAAATGCATTTTAGCAACCTGATAACTCTGTTGCTTGTGGAAGATGCAAAAAACAGCTTCTCTTTTGATGGTGGCTGTAAACAGGTTTTTAAGAGGTAAGTAAAAAATCAACTGCACTTGCACTTTAGAAAACACCCTAATTCTTATTTCCAATGGTCATTTCAACATGCTGCAACTGCAATTTAAAAAATGAACTTTACAACTCAATGATTCAAAGAAATGAAAAGATACTCTGAGTATTTTCATTACAAGTACAGTTTCTTGCAATTTCACTTTAAAGTCTTTCACTCATATCAAACATCAACAAAATCTACTTAGGTATCACCACACTTGGGAAATTATTTGATTACTCACTGTGTCATATTTACTTGCATTACCCCTGCAATGTGCTCTTATGGAACAGATATGAGAAATAAGCTCTGTGGTTAAATGATGTTTCTTGTATAAGAAAATTCAATTATTTGCCTGCCTCTACCTGATACTACACCACTAATCTGCTCCTCAATGGCCACAAGCAACTTCAGGGAGTGTGAAGAACTTCCACTTGGCAATTTAGACCTGGCCTAACTGCTGACCCAATGGACTTGAACATCCTAAACTGGGCTCTAAGATATCTGGAATATACTGATTTTTTATTTTTCCACTTAGTGGTTTTAGTGACACTATTCCAGTACAAGATGTCTTTAAAAATAGTGGGCCCAAATATGTTATGAAGAACATAACAGCATTCTGGACATTTCTGAACAACCTCATGGCTCATTCTCTTTTCAGCTTCAGGTATATTCAGGCCAAACACTAAAAGAAACTAAACACCAAACAAGGAGTGGGAAATAACAAAAGGAAAAATGCACAGCTGAAACAAGAAGCATGCAAAGAAGCCCAAAGTCTTTGTTTCTTTATATCCCACCTCCTCTCTGCCCAGCCTTTCACTTCTTTGCTGTAATCTCCACTGTCCAGATGCATCAATGGGGAAAACACTCAGCTCTCCAGTGCACTAGTGTGGTGTTCAGAAGCCAGAGGCAGCTGTTACCAAACTAGCTTTAAATTATATCTAAAGATAAGGAAGTTGCTCTTCAACTCTACAATGGGTTGTGAATATTAAAAAGATATTTAACAAATGATGATGGGCTAAACAAGCACAAGTTTGTTTGTAAGGAAGCAGGGTTGAGGATGTAATTTTCCTAGACTGAAGATTTTGAGGGATTTTTTTTTCATACTGAAATCATGGCCATTGGTTTTCACTTTCAGCATCCCCAACCCACAGCACTGTGTCCATGTGTTAATGATCACATTGTTAATCAGCACTTCAGCACAGCACAAACCTCTTAATGTAAAATCCAAAACGTAACAGAAACGCGTTTATGCACCACGTACCTTAACACACAACTGAATTAAAACAAAAAAACTCTACAGGAATGCAGTTAGGTTATCTGCAGGCCCTGGAGATCATACCTAGAAAAGCAGAGGGTGAGACGGTGCCGTTGCTCCGTGACACCATGACGCTGATCCCGGTCTCCACGAACGGCACCGAGAAGTCGACGACTTCCGAGCGCTCCTCGTTGATGGTGAGAGAGCCCACGGCCATCACTGCCCGGTGATACACCACCTGGGAGAACACAGCACAGATGTCAGCACAGAGCATCTCCTTCCACCAGAAGAGCTCAACCAGGCACCGCCGGGCTCTTCCTTAGGAACTCTTTGACCTGAAAGAGAACTTACTTCACCGATCATTCCGTTCCACACGTTGTTGACTTTTTTGCCGTGCTTCCCATTCGTCACCAAGTACAGGTCATATGTGAACTTGACAGTTTTAGACAACTTCTTCAAGATATCGATGCAGAATCCTTTGCAGCACTTCTTTACGTTAGTTCCCTCGTTGGTTTTGTTGCTGTCAACAGAGAAGACACACATGCTGGGAAAAACAGAGGCAGCACAACAGCAAGATGCAGCGCACTGTGAAGCAACGTTTTGCCACTCTTGTGAGTGACCATGTTTTTCTGAATCAAGGGAAAAATAACCCACAGGATGCTTTTATAGCTCTATGGTGCTTGCAGCTCCTGCTAATCATAACACAGAGATAATGTCACCTCACATGACATCCTTCTACTCCAGGATCCAGCCTCACGCGCTGCACTGCTCCATCAAGACATACAGCCTGCTCTTACTAATCTCTCTCTTAGGATTAGATTAAACTTTTATTACTTTTACTCTCAAGACATCAGACTACGTGTCACTTAGTAAGCAAAGAACTTGTAAGTTGTAAAAAGGCACAGCAGTTCATGCTGGAAATGGATGCATCTTTTCAAAGTGCACCTTTCCCCACACTTGGAGAAGGTGAACTTCAGGCTGCCTTTAAGCGCAGGGATGCAAGATTTCTCTTCATTTTTTATTTTTTTTTTTCTGAAATGTTCATTTTGTGACCTCCAGAACCTTTTAGTATAAGCATCTTCAGAAGGCAAGGCAGTATCTTACAGCCTTTGGAAGAATTCAAAATTATAACAAAACTATTTTAAAACTTAAGTAAGTGCAGTTATGTAAAAAAATATCTAATTTCTCTGGACTTCAGGAAGCATGTGCACAACTATTTAGCAGCTTCTGGAAATCTTCAGAAACATGCATCATATTTCCTCACACCTGCTCAGTAAAATACCTGTTATATTCAGTTCATAAATACACAGATCAAGGCATTAGAGCAGGTGAAACACGACTGACAAATGTACACTGGAAACTCTTCCACTGATTTCTAATGACTGCTCCAAAGTTATGGAGCACTGAAAGAAGGGGACTTTTCTCTTGAAAATAAGTCACAGTGATATCTTATGCTGGAGTAGGTTATTCTATACGAAATTTCAGCATAAACTTAAATTTTCATTAGGAGACATTTTCAAATTGTTACTGACTAATGAAAGCAGGCATATCTTAACATAACTGGAAAAAATTCAAAGAGGGCTCATTAAAACAGTCCCATTTTGGAACACAATCCTCTTCCATGTGACTGAAAAGGGCTGACTCTCATTGACTTTGAATTTACTATAAAAGTACTACCTTGTTAATAACTCAATGTGACTCACACGTGTATAACCAGAAACTCTTAGCTTTTTAAAAAGGAGGATGTGCAAAGAGCATTCCATGTGGGAAAGGGAAAAAGAAAAAGGAGGCAAAATACTGAAGGAATAGCAAAGGTATGGAGAGGGAGGGAGAGAGGAAAGGAGGAAGGGAGGGAAGGAAGGGAAGGGAAGGGAAGGGAAGGNCAGCATTAAATGGGCTGGGAGACAGGTACAGGGAATTACGTGGCCAGGACAGTTGGTTTGGGGTTTTGTTGTTAAAATTACTTAAAAATTTCTTAGTAATTGCATGAAACGATAAAATGCACAGTGGTAAAGACAAATAAGGTAACATTATTTCTGTTTTATACAGGCTGGATGTCATCAGTTAACATGAGCTAGCACCTGGCCTTATGTGCACTGAAATTTGACATTCAACATTTCTATCTGAGCCAGAACAGCAACCAGATACTCTATTTGTAACCAGGACCCATTTGAACTAACAAAAAATTATTAAAAGAAAAATCAACCAACCAACCAAACCCCACAAACCCCAAACAAAAACCCTAACGCACACTCACATCTACACATCTGGCCAATAACCAAAATATCATAATGTCTCTACCTTCCCAAAGAGAAGCCTTTTCTGTTCTTATACATTGAAAAGCCATTGTAAAAAACTTTACCCCAGCTTCCACTGGAGCCAGACCAAACCACATTTTCAGTAAGAATTTCCATTAGAAATAGTTCTCATTAGAAATAACTATTTTATCCTGCCAACTGTTGGGTACATTTAAGAAAGCAAACCCCACTGCACATGAAAATTGCTGGCTTATTTACTATCATAAAATATCCCTTCTAAATTAACCCACATTTCTTTCCATTTCCAGATCACCAGAAGGAGGTTTATGATTTAAATATTTTTGAGTCTAGTGTTTTCCTCCTCAGATTGTTTAACTTTCTATCCAGAAATCTAATTACATGTTTTTTCTGATGACAGATAATATAAATGAGCTACCAATCCACATAATTTACAATCTAATGCATTTTAATAATTCTTGAGTTGCTTAAGTTAAACAAATGACAACATAATCATACGACTGCTAAAATATTTCTTTTGGAAGGAATATGGTGGAATTAACAGTACAATAAGAGACTCCTTAAAAATATAAAATCCACATTAAAAACTGTTACCTACATTCTGTCTTCTAAAAACTTGGAAGTTAATCACAAAAATTCCCAAAGAACACGATTTATATCCACTTCTATTTAAGGAAACCTGTAAGCACATGACCTTTGCAGTTTTCCTTTCCATCCTGTTTGTAAGTCAAGATGTTTTACTGAACTTTAACGTAGGAGGCAGAAATGTCAAATCTCTACTCACTGAAATTAGGAAATTCAAAATACCTCAAGGGAAGTAGGAATTCTTAAATCAATGGGAATTGCAGATACGATTCCTGTGTATATCCATTTCTAGTATGAAATTTAACCAAAGCACAGCAGACAAAGCCTTGAGGAGAGAAGCTAGCTCAGGCACAGGGAAACAATCTATTGTTTCTATCAATAAAGCAGTTTAATTGTCAAGGTTTGGTGCACAGTGGCAGTGACAGCAGCATGTGCTGGCTTACGTGAGCTCGCACGGTGTCGTCACAGCCCTGAGTACAACATGGAAGTGGCCATCTGGGATGGGGAGGATTCCAGCCAGCCCAGCACCTCAGACAAACAGCAAACGTGCCAAGGAATACCAGGGATTTCAGAAGTGGAAAATGTGCCCGACCGTCTGCCCGTTCCAAGCGTCAGAAGGAAACGTGGTGGCATTTGTGTGGTCAGGAGGGCAGCAGGGGCAGCCCTGCCCTCCCAAACCACTTGGTGCAGGGTGCTGGGAGGAGGCAGATCCTGATCCCAAGGCACATCCCTGTGCCAGCCACCCCTGATCCTGAGGCACACCTCTCTGCCAGCCACTCCCAGCATGTGCATCCCTGTCACAGGGAGCAACAGGAACCCAGCCAGTGAGGTCACCTGGTCCTGTCAAGAACACTGCTTTGGTGTTATTAACAGAAGAACAACACCAAAGCTGATGATATTCTGATTATCATCATCTCTGATAGTCTTTCTACTTCAATGTGAGCAACTCCATTTTACTGTTCTGAGGAGAATATAACCAGACACATTTAAATTCTCCTGGATCTGGGGAAATGCTAATTTCTTTTGAGAGTTGCATCTATGAAACTGCTGTGTTGAGGCAATAAACACAGCAGTATGTATTTGTAAACCAAATATTTTTTAAAAAAGAAAATTGAAGCTGAGGGTAACATGGTAAAAATGCAGACATGCTCCGTTACAGAACTGTCAAAAAGTGTATGTGTATATATTTACTGTACTGTATACAAATGCCACAAAATATCCAGAGACTTATGAAAGTTTTCTTTCATTCCTACTTATACTGATAATAAATATGGGTTTGATCCCAGAGAAATGCAGAAGGTGGCCTTCACTTGAAAAAAGGACAGTAGAAACGTTTTTGGGACAGATTGTGTCCCAAACCATAGAAATCCTCATTTACAGCCAAAAGAATGGAAATTACATTAAAAATATGGTTTCAACAGTGCATCAAACTATTGATTCACTGTTGTAGGTGCAAAACTCATCTTCAGTGACATACAATGGTACATAAAACCATTGTATTTCTTTAGAACTTGCACATTCTTTCCTATTTTCTCCCTGCACATGCAGTCTGGAATATTCCCTTTGGTTTAATCTCTGCAGGATGCAGGAAGGGAAGGGGAAATAGCTGAGAGCATAGAAGTGTTTGTTTGAAGTCAGAGTGAGTTAGCAGTCACAGGGTGCTCATCACTGTTGCCTAAAGCACCCCACATCAGACTCTGGCACACGTGCTTTGACCACCTCATCCAAGCCTCGTTACCTTTGGAGGACTGCAGCCAAGGAGAGTGATAATGAAGACTTTGGGGTGTTTCTGTGTGGCAGCCAAAGGCAGACAGAGACCTGCACAGTTACACACTGCTGTACCTCCCAGTCCCCCTCCTGCTGCACCCTAAAGAAGTCTCCAAACAATGTAAGGATGATTGACACAATGCTGCTCACACACCCTCAGAGAGGCCATCGAACCAGAGGAAAAGAGCAGGGCCAGATCCTGAGCTGAGCTTCCCTGTGTGCCAGTGCTGGCACAGAAACAGAGTCTGTCACACCGGCATATCGCACCAAAAACAAATACCTTGGTCCTGTCACCCTCCTCCCAGCAGATGGGAACTGTACACAGAACACACTCATCATCCCTTTGTAAGAAAAAATGTTACATGACAACGTGGATACTAAATGCACTCCCCGGGCTACCCAGGCAAACCTTTCAAAGAGAAAGATTTTCAGGGATGTTCCTTCTACATTTAACACACATACATTGCAAAACGTACTTTTGGAGCTGTCCCAGTTAAGGAAATAGTGCTGAGCAAATACAAAATCTAGCCCATCTTGCTTTATTGAAGAACCATTTACTACTATTTTTTCATTACACTTTTCCGCTTAAAAGCAAGAGCAACTATGGCAAGCTTTAAATCAATAACTAAAAAGCTCAAATAGAGTTTGTCAGGTTAGCAATAACAGCTGCAGAACAAAGCACAAGAGCAAAACCCTTCCTCCAGACACAGCATCTGCTGCACACCTCCTGCTGCAAACCTTTGTGGCACTTTTAATATTTCTGAAGGTCCACATTTCACAAGGGCACTCTAAATTTAAATGACAAAATATGATGCCAGCAGTTTCCATGTCTTATTAATAAGAAGTGTTTTACAGTCCCGAATGCTTTGAAGACATCCATTTAAAGACTTTGAAGTTTTCAAAATTTGCTGCAAAATCTCATTTGGGGAATGCAAATGTCCTGCTCCTCCCTCATGGCTGCTGCTGACGCCATCAGGAAGGCACCAGTCCTGTGACCACCAGGGCTCCAAGGAAAACACAGGACCCAGAGAGATTATAAACAACCAGGAGGAGAAAGAAAAGCTACCACCTCCTGCAGCCTCATTTTTCAATATGGAATTATTAATTAGCAGTCACTAAATCCTCAGGGGCTGGTACAGTTTTGGTTCTGGGCAACGTCCCAGATAACTCTGTGCAGTGCCAGAGTTCAGACTCATGCCAGAGAAGCCATTTTAAGAGCTGATTATGTCATTGGAAAGGAAGAGAGCTAAATAAATTGACAGCTCCTTCCTCCACCTCCCAGTGGGGCAAGATTTTTTGTCACCTCTGCACTCAGTGGAGATCCTACAGCTCTTCAGAAATTCCCAAATATACCTTTACCTTCAGAGAGGGAGAGCTGCCCTGAAAGTCTTCCTGTGCTCTAATATATAGGTAAAGAACAGGGGGAAAGCACACCACCTCTGCTTTCCATGGGAGTTATGATTCCTTTACAGCAGCAAAAGGGGTGGGATTCTCCTTGGGAATACATGATT
The DNA here is from genome assembly GCA_013400275.1 of Rhadina sibilatrix. Lineage (NCBI taxonomy): Eukaryota > Metazoa > Chordata > Aves > Passeriformes > Phylloscopidae > Rhadina > Rhadina sibilatrix. The sequence goes on from VWYO01007719.1 coordinate 138,328, forward strand.
TGAGAAATGCTGCATAATAGTTGGTGCAATTCAAACAATTCAGCAGAGTAAAGGTCAAAGGAAAGGCCTTTAGGCTAGGCAAAAGCTCACTGATACAGAAACAATATGCAATTTTCAGCTGACAGTAAGTAAGTGTCAGGATAGGCACATTTACAGGATGACTTAAATACACAAAACAACAAGGATGGAATACAGGGAATGACAACCCAACAGATGTTGAAGAGCATGCTGCTGCTTCTGCTATGGGCAAAAAAAATAGATCACATTACAACACAGAGCTACTGACAAAAGATACCCCAGAAAACAGATGATTAGCTCAGGCAATTTCATCTGTTCTAGTTAAAATATCTGCACTTCCTCACAAGTGTTAGGGAACATCTATCATGAGACACGAGGATCCCTCAGCTGACACGACCCTTGCTCAAATCAATTGAGATTTCACAAGAAATTACCAGGGAGCACCTGTCTGATTTTTGTAACCCCACAAAAAGCTCTGTCAGAAATGTGCCCAAGGTTGGGTTTCTCAGCTCCTGCCCAGTGAAGTCAGCTCCACAGTCAGATGCAGGAGCTCTTTTCTGGGCTACGTGACGGTGGATGTTGGAGCCAGATGGAGCTCTCCGTGAAGACCTTGGCTCATTTATTCCAGGCAGGAATCACGCACCCTCTGCCCACTCCTTCCTACTCAGATACAAATGTGTACAACCCCACACAGAGCTTGTAAACCTGGCATATGCTACTTCATCAGAGAGAGATCGAGTTCTGCATTAAATCCTGCGTTAGAGGGAAGTTAAAGATGACAGGCTCTGTTTAGAACAAACCTGGATGTAAGCAATAGTTCTTGCAGTGGTGTTTCATTAGCAATTGTGCCATGTAGTACACAAACTCACCCAGAGTACAGACCATCATAATTTTATCTTTTATCTACCTGAAGCATCAGTAAAAATTGGTTTTACCCTGGAACTCATCTTTACACATGGAACACACTCATCTTTAAATACAGTCTTCCCCACCTCAATTAAAGTTTGTGATATGCAGTGCTTTATTTCCACATTAAAAATATATTAAAAAAAAAAAAAAAAGAAAAAAGCCAGACCAGCAGACTGCAAAGCATGGGCCAGGTGAGACACGCAGGTCCCACCTCCCTGAGGCAACATGAACAGTGGAGCTGCAGCTGGGGCTGCTGAACCTCTGAGGGCTGCTGAGCACTCACACAGTGATCCTGCAGAGCTTTGGTGATATTTGGACAACACTGTTAACGCTGGTAAATTTATCAAGTTCTACTTTAACAAGCACATTAAGCTTGTCTTCTTAAAAATCTCTTGCCTGAGAACAGCATCCCCTTTGCCTGTCAAGAACAGCAGCAAGAATATGAATGTTGGTGTCAGAAGTTTGAGTAGCTGCTTTAGGATCTGTCAAATATCTTGCTGGATGCCTGTGAAACATGCCCAAAAAGTGATTTTCAGTCTTCAAACTATTATCATCCAAACAGCTCTCTTCAGCATCTGATATGGGACAAACCCCTCAGTCAACCCCATTTACATGTGAAGTTAGCACCTCCAAGTTTCAATACTGAGTCACTTGTAAAGAAAAAATAACTTCTTTTCCAAGGGGTGAGATATATGCTCTCCAGCTATGGTTGAAAAGCTTCTCTATAACCTCAAGCTTTAAGTGAAGTATAACAATTCTGAAACCAAGGAAAAAATGTGTTTGAATAAAAGCAGATTAAAACCAAAGAGAAAAATGGTTTTAATAATAAATCTTGAATTTTCAAGAGAATACCAGGTAAAAAAATCTTCACATAAACCACAATTACTCTTTCTACATAAATAATAAAGTAGCTTCTTGCAGTATGTACATTACTTACGTTAGGAGGATTAACAGGCTGTTGCATTGTCGTTTTCTCACATGAGTAAATTATTTAATTAGATACTAAGACCTGATTTTTTCCATACAGGATTGAGGATATTTAATAAGACTTCAATAAAACCATTCTGTGATACTCCTTGCTACACTGTAAGAGAAAGGAGAAGCACGTGCCTGTCTGGAAACTCAGAGCAGCAAATGTTAGATCTCAGATGAGTAACTTTGACAGTTTTGAAATTGAGCAAAACAGCTCAAGGAGAAAGGAGTAAGAGGAAATTGCCTAAGAGATAAGGGGTAAAATGTGCAACTTGGAGAGAACATTGAGACAACACTAGAGAGCTGTTTAAATAAACCATGTGGAAGGGAAGGGCCTCCTCAATCTCTAAGTCAATGGAGCTGAAGTGCACGGTGACACTCTGCTGAAAACATGTGGGGCGTCCCCAGACAGCCCAGAGCTACGTCCAGCTTGCCAGGATAATTGATTACTCAGTTTATTTGTCCTCATCCACAGAGGCAGGGATCAGCCCGTGGTCAGGAGAATAAGTCTGGTGGTGACAGAGCGTTCTTGGCCGCCTTCCCCTTCCCTCCTCTGACATAATTCCTAATTCAAGCTGCTCCCCTTCCCACAGCCCAGCGCTGGAGCAGCAGCCAGCAGAGCTGCCCTGCCCTCACACCTCACCTTGCAGGGCTCCAAGGCAGGGCCACACACCAGCACACACCCCCCTTTTTGTTCTTCCTCCTAGGAGCCCCTCCAAGCTGCCGAGGAGCAGGAGGGGATTCACCAGCTGTGCACAGACAAACGAAGGATCAGCCTCCAGAGAGCCCTCAAGCCCAGCACTGCAGGGGCTGTACAGCCACAGCCTGCCCCAAACCCTCCTTCTCTGCCAGGGGAGTCACTGCAAGGTTACAACAGGCTCCAGTTATTTCTTGGAAATAATGTTGGCTCCTATATCCAGTATTTCTTTGCTGGTGTTAGCTCGTTTTTCAAAAGCATCAAACTCCTCTCTCCTTGTCCTTTGAATGGGCTCTTTAGAGAAGTTTCAAGGTACAAAATGTATGAAATTATTTTAGCATAAGCACTGTTGGCTGCCTCTTTGAGCATTTTCTTCCTTTGGCACCTCATACTAATAATATTCCCCCAGCAGTATAATATTTTTTCCAGAACATTATATATGATATGCAGACTGTTGAAGAATTTTAAAATAGGGTAAGAAATTTTCATAACAGTTAGTGAGCAAATGATTCCTCCAAAGATTCAGATTGACACATTTGGAGAGGATTAAATTTATCCAGAGAATTAAATTTGCATCAAATGAACATAACGAAATACACAGCATAATCTAGGACTACTCTCTGTGTTTCTGCATGACTAGCATATTTATTGAGATGTCCTTCAGTAATTCTGATTTTGTCATTATTATTCATCATCATGTAGAGTCTTGTAGTCTTATAAACTGGAGTTTTAAGTTGATTTAATGGGTTTTTTAAAACTATAACAAAAAGAATACATAAATTTAGGCAGCAATTTAGATAATGCAGAATCACGTTTCATGAATTTAAAATAAAACTGGTGGATGATATAGATGTATGTTTTCCTACAGTCTTACATTAAAAATTGTTTCTTAAAACAAGTTTTTAAATCATAGGACCACAGCCTGCAAAAAACTCAGAGGCAAAACAATCACAGGCTGGGACTGGTATTTTAAAGAAAAGATGCTTGTGATATTTTTTTCATTTATTACTTGCATATATGATTAACACTGATGTTAAGACATTTCTCCTTCAAGTCTGTATAGAAGTGTATGGAGATCACTTGTCTACCCAGACTAGTCAAGATTCTGAACTTTTTTAGGCAAACATTGACAGGATTATTCTCCAATTCAACAGGAACTTCACAGTTTTGGTGGGTTTTTTTTTAAGTGTGCTTTTTACTCTAAAAATCTGTCCAAAAAGCCAGAAAATCAGGCAAATAAAAGGACTGCAATTGTCAAGATATAAAAATTCAAGTAGCTGAGGGCCAACCTTTGGACATTTTTCAGTTATCCATTTTACTTTACTAAATTTTAAGAAGAACGGGAAACGCAAGGTGCGTTTCGTAGAGATCTGAAATCCGCGCGGCTTTTCTTTGCCGATCTGATGAGTTAAAACTCATCAGACAGAGTAAGGATTGTGTCAAACTGCCTCTTCTGAAGTGCTGTGACAAAGCTGCTGGAGCAGCACCACTGGCACATGGCATGGGTGCACCTCCTGCCCCTTGGCACCCGCGCCCAGAGCCGCGCTCACCTTCTCCCATTCCCGCTCGTTGTTCAGCACGATCACCACCAGCCTGGGGTGTGCCTGGTAACCATCTGCTGTGAAGGACAAATCTCTGCCTTCCCACGTCACATTCATCATAAACCTGGAAGGCAAGGAAGAAAAGTTCATTGAAAAATTAATGGGCTGTCCGGCAGTTAATGAGCAGCAAGTGCAGTCACCAGAACCACTGATTAAATCCCTCAGTGCTGTGGGAAGCCTGTGCTTGCAGCGTGGGGACTCGGGGCATTTCAAGGCAGTTCTTAGCTCAAGACAGGGCAAAATATTGTTGATGTATGAACATCAAAAATGCAGACATCATTTTTAACAGCTTCCACATTGTGTATGATTCATCTCTCCCCTCCCTGAATAATCCTTGTGGCATTTTGCACAACCTCACCAGGAGGAGCATTTTAAACAAACCCACATCACCTCTGTGTGAGCAAACTGCATCTCATCTGTCTTCCCCTGTTCAGAGCTCTAGAAGTCCAGTCAGCTCTTCCCAAACCTGTAGCTAGACACAGAGTTGTTGTGACACGAGGATAAATTCCACTAATGCCAAAGCCAGACATGAAAGCTTTGAAGGTGTTGGTAAATATTCATTTCAGTAATTTCGAAAGAAAAAGGATTTATGTTTTTATTCTTTCGTATTTAGCTTAATTTTCAACGGTTTTCAAAAGGCATATGAATTAATTAGCATTTCGAATAGGAAAAAAAATAGAGGGAAACAAAATAAAACATAAAAGAATGAAAAATTTTAAAATTTTGTTGGAAAAAGCCAAAACTCCACACTGTTAGTGTAAAGCTGACAGGGCTATCCCACAGTAAGAGGTAAAATTGCAATCCAAAATCTTGGGAATTAGACAATATGCCTCCCAGCCCATCTTTGTAGTCTGAACTTACTCACATTGAATTGCTCTGACTTCTCAATGTATTTAATTGAAAGAAATTCAGTCCAAGACTGATGCAGACAGAAGCACAGATGTCCATCCCATAGAGAGATGTGTTCTGAAGGGCAGAAATTCACTATTCTTCATATATTACCTGTAGTGTTTTACCTGCAAGAAACTCTTTTACATGTTTGTATGGGTTTGAAGGGGTTTTTTGGGTTAGTTGGTTGGTTGTTCTGGCTGGCTTTTAGCAGTAGTAGCAGCATGATCTTCTGGGGAATGTGACATAGACAAAATTCCTCAGCTCCAGATTCAAAGGAGAAGGTTTTGTATTGACATAGCTGCCTGAAAATCCCAGTAGCAGAAGCACACTAAATAAACATATATAGACCCAGAAGAAATAATGGCACTATCATAACAGTTATTAATTAAATGTGCACTACCCTGAACAGCCATAGTAACATCATTCAGCACCAGTTTGACAGCAATTTGTAAATTCACCCATCGTAATAACTCACAGCTCATGACAGACTTCCAGTGTGAAAATTTTCCCCTTGACAGAACTTTGCTGTTCAGTTGAACTGTTTTCCCACATATTCCATTTTTCATCCAACAGTGAAAGAGCTTGCTTGGGAAGAAAAAGCTTGTTTGCCACCTTGAGAGGCAGCAAACCACCAAACAGGATTTACTTGTGCACACATGTAAGAAACCAGCAGAACACTCACTCGGTGCTGAAACCCCTGTGACCCAGGGAGTGAAATGCCCAGGCAGTGTGCACAAGAGGAAACCAAGGATGTGCTGTGAAAACAGGCAATGCTTGCATTTGCTCTTTCTGCACCCTCTCCCAATTCACACCCAGGAGGTAACACCCCTCAAAATGAATGCATCACCTGAGGAGGCCAGGCAGAAACCACCTCATTTCACTGACAGGCAAGCGTTGTGTCCCCTCCTAAGGGCTGGAGCCCAAACACACACCTGTACTCCATCAGGCTTCTGTGCTCACTTGGGTTTTTAACCACACAGAAAATGGTGACTGGACTGGAGCTGAACTCTTCCTTAATGGAGTTGGTAGGATCACCACCCCCGATTTCAAACACCACTCATCATATTTTGGGATTATTATGCAAATGTCCTAGCCTGGAAGCTAGTCAAGGGCCATCACAAGATGCAGTGATGAAGCTCAACTGTTCCAAAAAGACTAATATGATCCACAACTCTAAAGTGAAAAATTGAACACGGTGTATGTTTTTAAATCATGTGAATTTACCAGCCATGAAGCAAAGAAACAAATTTTGTAAGGGTTGTTTTGGTTTTTTTTTAATTGTAGGGATTTTTTAATTCCCTGATCTGAGAAGTCTCTTAAAATTGTATTCTCTGATCCAGATACAAAGGTATCCATGAGTGACGCACTCTGAGCTACCCCAGATTCTCACATTGCAGCAATAAAAAAAATAACTTCAAAGAGATTGTTTCCCCAAGCACATTCTTCTGTACAAAATTCATCAGCTGCCCATGTTCTCCAGAAATCAATGCCTACAACCTACACTCACTTTTGAATTGTCATTTTTACTCTGCAAAGGACAGAAGTCCTGCTTTCACTGGCCAGGATCCCAAACTGCTTGTCCTACAAAAAACAACCAAGTGGGGTTAGGAATAACGCTGTGAAGAATTTATATTTTGTTATTCTTATAGAGTTTTACGTTTATCCAAGGTTAATTCTGCTCAAGGGGTCTTTGGCTTCTGAACTGGATAAAATATATTTCTGAAGTAGCTTTGGAAATGCAAATTCCTGTTCTTGACTAAATGAGGTGTTAAGTTATTTGAACTCGATACTTTGAGGGGCCAGTTAGCAACACACCTTGGATTTGTAATTAATCTGTTTTCATTCCTCATTAATGCTACAGCCTTTGCAAAGACACGACAGCACAAGGCCTTGTGATGGCATTATGACACTGAAGTCTTAATTAACTTTTGCAAACTGAAATTTGTAAGATTCCCCAGGTGATACTTACATCAAAATGGCACCTTCTTTCTGACAGAAGTTAAGCTAGTCTCATACTGAATCCAAAACCATTTTATCATGCAAAGAACCAAACCTTAACTATGTATATTAAAACACTTTTAAACATTTATACAATTCTTTTTTGCTTGTCACCTTCCCCCAACAAAACTGGGAAGTGTTGGAACACCACAGCAGAACACTTTTACTGTCATATGCACAGCAAGCCTTTGAAGCACTCAAGCTACAAACTTCTCTCAGGGTTTCCAACTTTATTTTCATAAGACTCAGAAAGATCAAGTAGTTCACGCAGGGCTTCAGATTAATACCAAACCTGCAATATTTATCCCTGTCAAAATTCTAGAACTCATGGAAAAAACTGGGTTTTCTTACCCTCTAACAACAGTATCACAACTTCATTGACTAATTTCATTAACAAATGGGTGAAGACTTTGCCAAAGGGATCAGAGCTCAGTTTCCAGAACACCATTTGCTTGGATACAATACTGCTGACACAGAGGCACCTTCCTGGCCAGACTCCTCACAGGAGACATGGACTCCCTTGTCCATGAGGTGCTTGTTAAGGATTTCCTATAAACAGCTGAAATCCTGGAACAGAATCTTTGAGGTTTTCTACTTCTATGGTATAAAAAGCAGTGTTTGCAGGCTATGGCCTTTCTTTTAAGGTTTACCATATACATGTCTATGCAAGATACACAAGTGGTCTCCTAACAAATCCAAGGATTTGAGAACAAAACCAAGAAGGCTTAGTGGATTCTGTGTGGGAATTATTTTAAGGAAAAAAAACCCCACAGCCTTATGTAAATCATTAAGGTCACTTTGTTCCAAAGATCAACCCTAGCCCTGGTTTCGAAAACTTCTCAGGGTGATGTGAGAAAGCCAACAAGGACAGAATGGAAGCACAGCAGAGCAATCCATTACACAGAAGCAGCTGTGATGCACCCTCCACGTGCTCTCTCTGGGATGCCAGGGAGGAGCATCCTCACAACAATTCATCTCCTCAGCATGGACACTCCCCTGCCCACCCACCTGTCTCCCACAAGACCCTCCAGGACTGCTCAGCCTCAGGAACACAGGCAGCTCTGCAGTAACAGCTTGTTTATAATCACCTAGAGTGATTATTAGTTAAATTCACCTAGAGTACAGCTCCCAAATGCACCAGCAGCTGGGAAAAACAGAGTGCATAAGGCAGAGGCATTAATGAAAATGTGTCCCTTCTAAGCTACCTTCTACAGGGAGAACTTAGTCCCTAAACCTGTAAAGCAAAGCACAGGGCCTGACAGCAGCGGGGAGCAGAAAGGCAAGGGCCTCCTCCCTGTCCTGAGTTCAGATCTACATTTCCTGCCCTCATATGAGTTAATCAAACTTCATCAAGTCCCCAGGTGTCATCATCAGGGACTGTCATTTTCTATCTACTGTCTTCTTCATGGTGGGGCAGTGTTTCAAACCTCTGACAACTGCAGGCAATGAAGAGAAGCAGCAGAGACATGGGGAAAGACATGTTGCATAAGAGAAACTCTCCCTCTTCTCTCCCAAAGAAAGAATTTCCAAACTGAGATTTAAAGCAGATGAAATGCCTCCAAACCAACATGTTATCTGGTGATATTTCTCTTTCCTGCAAATAGTGTAAACCCAACAATTTTAATAACTTAAGCAGCCAGCTTATCTGGGCTTGGCATCCATTCAGCTTTATACCTAAAAAAAGCAGGAGTGAATCCAAATTTTGTCTCTTCTTCTCTATCTTGTTGAGGCTCTGAACTGCTGAACTTCCTTACTATGATTCAACCATGACATTTGAATGATAATTATCAGTAGAAACCCCAAGACACATTATTTATCATTAAGAGACAGATTTCCTCTATAAAATTAAATCAAAAAAAAATGCTTAATGTAGAATATATAATGAGTGAAGTATGTATAGAAATACATCTGCAGTAGAACCCTATTAAACATGGTACTGATGCAATTTTTTAAAGTCAATTCTATATCTTATGCCATGTAGGATTTTTTTTTTCATTCAAATCCTTTTCAGTGATGCAGAGTCACTTCTTTCCCTTTGTGCATCCTCCTCCTCCTCCCCCTCCCAGCCCTTGCTCCTCCACAGGGCTACCTTGCTTTGGAGCTGTGTCTCCCTAGGCCTTGAGCCTGCACGGATGAGTAGAACTTTGGGAGTGATCTGCTCAGTGACTGTGCAAAAGGAACAGCATGCCAGCTTCTGGGACCTCCTGCCAGCTGCTCCTTAAAGCATTCACTGCCACTGGCTCTGGAAAAGTCATCCTGCCCCAGCCCTGCAGACAAACAACAAAACTCTTGGGGAACCCTTCTGAAAGGGGGAAAAGGGAGGGAGCAAAGTCACGAAGGGCTCAACTCCGTGGGATGTGCCACAGATGAGTGTAACTAAACACCAGAATGTTTAGCAAGTGAATGCTATTATCAGCATCAACATTTCAAAAAAAAAAAGCCCTAATTTGATTGCATATTGCTGCACCACCTCAGAAGCATCCCAGACTCTTCCCCATGACGTGTGCCTGGCTTCCTGCAAGGGGGGTGGTGCCTGCAGCAGCTCCATCTCCAAGAGCCTTCACTGATATTTGGATTGTTGAGCTCAGCTTTCAGCCCTGAAGGCAGGCTCTGCTCACCTGCCAGAGGCCATGCTTCTTCTCTTGTTTGAAATTATTTTAATCGTCACAATAACAAGGTAATGTTCTAATCTAGCAACTGTTTGGTACTTTCTGCTTCCTAAGCTGACCTAACCTGGGAGAAAAGTCTAATACAGATTTTCAATTATTTCTTGCATCATTTTGTCAGTAAACCAGCACCATGTTGGGGTCTCTGGGGCAGAGTGTTCCCCTACACAACCCCTCCTTTGTTGCCTGTGAAGTTTATTTTTACTTTGGACTCATATATAATATTAGTTTAATATATATACACCTTGAATCATCCAAAAAAGAATACTTATTGTTCCTGTGTCTTCTGACTTAAATGAACAAATCCCCTATAAATTGGCTGTTGATGTATGTGGAAAAAGATTAAACAGATTTGCTGGCTTATTCATCAAACCATTGTGCCCCTTTAATCCCAGATTTCACTGAAAGGAGGCAAATTTATCTGAAATTTGAATATTGAACTTGCAGAATGACTATCAGGACCAGGGGGACAGCAAACCCTCTCTCTCCCTCTGAAGAAGGTGCTGTGCTGAAGGATAACAGCAGCACAGCAGCAAGAAAAACTAAGCTTTTGTCTCTGGCCCTATGGACTGCCCATTGCTCCTGCTCCTGGTTCAGTGATGACAAATAAAGGAAATAAAGGGCAGGATACTTTCTGGACCTACACCTTCACTGCTGAAGGATGAGTCTCTCAATCCTGCCTGTAGCTTGGCTGTATTTCAGAACAGAATCTCACTGAGAGTCAGCACCCCACGGCAAACCCCTGACTACCTATGGACAGAAACATCTTTTTGCTTTGCAGGATAATGGCAACAGCTTTGCCATCCTCACCATCCCTGTAGGGATCAGCATGCTTGGAAATGCTGCAATGAAATGTCTCTCCCAGGGTCATGACTTTCATACACACCATGAGAACTCTTGTAAACAAAGCAGCACCATTTCAATGCACAAAGCAGCAGCATTTTCCATGACTGGCAGGGTTATTGTGTTTTGCTGTTTGTTTGCTTCCATGTTTTCCTTTTTTTTCAGAGAGAACAAGAATTTGTTCAACTGACTTGGCATTAATGAGGTGCTAATTCCATTTATCCTGCTGTGCCAGTATTTCACACAATAGTGGTTTTTCTGCCTTGGGAGATCTGGGTCTTTACACAGATAGAAAAAGATGATCTGAATCAATACAGACACAAATATACATATATATCTGTGGTTTTAATGCATTGAAAATGAGCCCCGTATTTTATTATAAATCCTTTATTCATAGGGAAAAAGCAGCTTTCCCATGTGTACCAGAAATGAACATTGATCAGATCATTCCAAAAACTAAAGCAAACCTGATTGTCTTCTGGGTCTAGGAAGCCAATAAAAGCATCTTAGAATTGCAGTGATGGAGAAAGATAAATTGTGTGCTTCAAAACAAATCTATCTTCAAACCAATTTAATACTTAAAGGATTTAAGAGGGAGGAGGAGCTTTTTACTCCATGGCTTTCTTTACATAGAATTTCTTCACAAACAGATAAAATTGCTATCTAGATGTGGGAAGACACACATAAAGCATTACTAACTTCCATTTACAAGCAAATTAGCTATTATAGCATAGCCTCAGAATATTATCCTGGGTTTAAAGCTGAATTAGACTGTCATTACAATTGATGGAGCCTAAAAATCCTGGGGTTTTTCTCTATTTTGAGCTTGGTTTTGCTCAGGCATCCCCTTACACGGCCTCTTCCCTGACTTCCACTGAGTTCTCTGCTTCTGAGCTTGCAGCAGTGCCCTCTTGTTCAACCCTATTTCTCCAGCTCTGATTCCCAGATGGACAGAGCACAGCAGATCCCAGGTCCATAAGCTATTTACAGTTACTTTAGCCCTCTCCCTTGGGGGACGTGCTCCAAAATCCTTCCTTCAGGTTAGTTTCTTAATACAGCTCATACACATTTATCTTGTAGTTTACAACATGAAACTGCACTTACTGGGATCCGAGACTGTGAGGATTCCACTTCACAGCAACACCCCAATTTAGGCATTGATTTGTCATGTAAAGTAGAAAAGTACAATTCGGTGATGAGGATGAGAAGTACAATGAATTTATGTAATTCACCTTGGCATGGAGAGACTGGTCAGCTCCCTGAGATTACTTAATACTTGTAAATGCTTGTATATACTTGCCTTGCTAGCAGATTATATGTGACAGGAATAGTCTTGGGGAGTTATTACATAAGAAAGACTATTTAAAGTTTATTAATTTTTGTATAATTCTGACATTTCTAAATTAAAAACAGCCTGTTCCTTGTTCTTGTAGTGTTGGAGAAGCTCAAAGAATTTCCAGTACAGAAAATGTATTTTTACTTCATCTCTCAGTGTTTCACACCAGGAAGTGACTTTTTTAACCACAGTGCACTACAACTTCTCCCATTAATAATTTCTGGGTGCATCATGCACTGCATGCTGCAGAATCTCCTGGTGAAGTCTACTCTCATTGCCCTAGCACACACAAGCCTTATTCTTGTACTCATGTAGGTTTAATGAGAAAATAAAGATTTTTTTTTTAAAGAAATACAGCTTATGCTGAGTACTGAATACTTAAGTCTACACTGGTGTATTAGCCAAACAATAGGTAGGAGCCTTTTTCAAAACAGGTTCAAGTGCCCCTTCCGAGTGTATTTTAAATCCCAACCCTTATGACAGAATACAAACTTAAATTTCACAGAAACTGGAGTTCAATTATTAAGAGTGGGCTGCTCTGTTTGTAGGTCAGGTCCTACTGCTGAGGCACAGGATCTGGTTATCAGGATGCTTCCACTGTTCCCTGGCACGTTCAGCACAGGCATGAAGAACCAGCAGAGGGATGCTGTGCTGGGTGCAGGTGGGGCAGCCTCCCCAGCAGTGCCTCCCGCTGCTCTGCCCTGGCACCAGGGGCACACCACACCTTCCCCAGAGCCCTGCTGGGCCACAGAGCCACTCCCAGGGGCCAAATGGGGCAGCAGGAAAAGAATCGTGGGGTTTCTGCAATGTCCCCAAGGAATTTGTAGTTTTAGAGGCAGAGGCTCAAAAACAGGAAAGGGAGCACAAAAAAAGACCTGCAAGTATCAGACCGAAGGCAAGTTTTTGCTAAGGAAATGTTAAGATCTGGTTTACTTGGTTGCATTTGGCTTTTAAGGAAGCTTCTGAAGAATACTGTGTGCAAAGATGCTGTTTTCATGGAAAACAACTGTTCCAGGACATCGTGTGGTAATCAACTTCTAATCTAAATATGCACATACATCTCAAGATTAAAATGTTTCAAAATCTCCTTTCTGAAATCAGCACCAACCTCCCTTCCTGTGCCAATTCTATCCTGCTTTTCTGTAGAAAGCGCTTCATCTGCACTATTTGGTCAGAACAAATGTCATAAATACTGCTTAGTAGCTTCCATATTGCCAAGAGCTATTAAAAAAAAAAATGCAAGATACCCTACTTCCTCTCACAGAGCACATAAATATATTACCATGCAACATTTTGGATAGAAGGAAACAGGAGTATTATGTATAAAAGGGATAATTAAAGGAAAAATAATAATAATAATAGTAATAGTCATAATAATAATAATATTAGAAGAATCCTGATTTAAACCTTGGTAGTTCCCATCTGACAAACTGTTTAGAGCAAACATCTCTATCAGCTTGGATTAATGCCGATTAAGTTTTACAGTTATTCTATTAGAGGTGGCAAAAACATACCCTTACAAGTAAAGGGGGCAGATTTCAGTTCTTATGTGATAAAAGCTGCCCAACTAATCTATAATTTCCAGGGACAGTGCTTTAATGCTTCACATTGCTTGTCTTCTAAAATATTACCAGGTTCCTGCTGATGCAAGTGATACAGGCACAGCCTCCAGAGCATTTTGGCAATTTTACCTCATAGTTAAAGTACACAACGGTCCAATTTTGTTAACTCAGCTTCATACCCTCCAAGACCAATTTCTGTCATCTTCTACACTAGATTCAGAGCAGTGTTTATTCTCCACAGCACACATCATCTCCAGGAGCACAGCTATCAGAGCAGCAAGTCCTCTTGCACGCTCTCCTGGAACATCTGAAACCCACCGCCTGAAAAGGGTTCAGTGGGATTAGCAAAAAGCAATATTCTCCTTCAATCAACACAGAAGCAGCAATAGAAGAGAACACTGTCAAGGCTACAAAGGTTAAAAGAACCCAAAGCATCATCCTTACTTGTGCAAGGTTTGAGAGGGCCGGTCGTTTTTCTCCAGTTGTCCATAGCAGCTCGTTCTTGCTTCAGGAAGGAAGGAGTACTTTTCCAGCATGGCTGAGGCAGCAGTGGCAATAACCCCAAGGCCATCCCGAACCCGAGCTTCTAAACTGTAGTCCCACTCATCATAAGCTGCTGAAATGAGTCCCGAAGGAAACTCCTTGGGAGTGATTTCTGTGTTACCACTAACCAGGCTGGGAACTATCCAAAAGAAATCATAGCCAGTGAGGCCCAGGGACCGAGCCTCATCCAGGATGTAGACAGCTTCATCCTTGGAGCAATACAGCAGGATGACAGATGAGTGGATTTTCTTCAGCTGAATTTGGGTCTTGGCATCTCCAAAGGCAGTATCAAGTATGATGACGTTCTGCATGTCCCAGCCCACGAAACTGTTTTCCACAGTGGTCTTAATGACATTGATGAAATCTCGATATCCAGGGAAAGTGGTGGTCACCAGAGAGAACACGTGCCAGTCATAATCCTGCATGATCTTCAGCATGATAATGGCTTCTTGCTGGATGGAAGCCCCAAACTGGAAGAACGTGGACATGACATCCTAGAATATCAAACACAGAAAAGATTAGTAACTTGGTACAGCTCCAACAAGAACAGAATCTCTAATTCTTCTGTCTTCTGTTCTACCAGAGCTGCCAAACTTCCATTGCATTCCAGTAACTTTCTGTGGTGTGTCATTTTCAGATCATCAGTAAGCAACACTGACCATAGCTACTTACAGTTAATCAAAATACTTGCCAAAAAGTAACAAACCAATATTTACATAGGAAATTTCCAGGTGCTGGATCACTTGAAGACAACGACTCAGATCAGTAGCTACTGAGGAAGCTCCCTGGGGACAGCCACCCACAGTTAAACAACTCCCCAGCAGGAAGTTTTACATTCCTGTAAATGCATGAATGCAACCCAAAAAACTCACAACAATTTGTAGTTACAATGGAAATAAACTGCAATGCACATGCTGTAGACATGCTGGAGGAGCTCTACTTCCAGACATAATGTCTGAGGGGCACTTCATCTCCAAGCTTCACTAGACTTGGTGGAAGCTTTCAGACTCTGCAGAAGTAGATTTTCTGTCCCCAGGGACTGAGTTCACTCCTGGTCCATTCAAAGCACACAGCCCATTGATGCCGGATAGAGAATTAACAGGATGGGACTCTGAGGACAATCAGCAATCTGTCAGTGTCTTCATTAAAGGACTTAAATGGAAATAACTTCAGACAATGGCCACAGAATCTGGAATTGCTCTGTAATGTTGCCCAACACAGATTTGTTCCTAATATTTGTCTTATGATTTATGGAATTTGTAACATTTTATAAAGCATAAGGGCAGGTGCTGCTTATTTTAACATCGTCAGAAATAGGCAGCACAATTAATTTTGTTGGCACTAAATCTCCAAACACTTTCAGTGATCTATCTTTACTGAATTGCTGTAAGATCTAAATTTATTTTTTAATTTTACATTCTGCATTTACATACAATAATTAGAGTGCCAAAACTATACAGAGGAAGCCGTATAATCTTTTATTTTTATTTTACTTCAGTATTTATTCTTGACCAATAGAGGCAACTTATTTGCATCATTTTCAGACACAGAAAGCATGAGCTCCTGGTGAAACAAAAGCCTATGATTTAAAAATAAGATATAAATCATTCAAGACTTCTCATGCAGGCTTCTGAAAGAAGACACATATGGTGCTTTTAATTTAAAGAGTTTTATGATCATGGTCACAAACTGCTATCCCTATTTTACACTTGCAGGGAACAGAAACAGATTAATTGATTTGGGATTCATGGCAGGGTGGTGTTAAACATACAAATATTAGTGAGAATGATAGCTCAGCTTTGCAAGCTCTGCAAATCTATTCCAGGAAAACAGTCTGTACTTTTTTTAATAGAAGATGAGGAGTGTTATTACTTTCCAAGTGTTAAGAAGCTGACACCAGGATTTTATATAGCTTGACAGCAGTAAAAGTCTTACAACTTGTGTCAGACCCTGAAGACTGATATTGAAGTTATAAAATACACACTGCTGGTGGTAATGAAATCATTTGCCATGGCTTCTTTGGTACCTCAGTGGTGACATTCTGAATGCCAGAGACAGATTTGAAATGTTTTGAGTTAATTACAAATGTTATGAAGTATGTTTTGGAGACAAATTGAATAAGGACGATTTCATCACTGAATTCTGCTAGGAGCTATTTCCTGGTGACCTGCACTAGATACTTAAAAACCAGCAAAGAAGATTTTCATATGGAGACTCTCCCAGCTAAAGGAACCCAGCATACAGAAAGGCTGCTCAGAGTTAGCATTTAATGATTTACTACTACAAAGTAAAGTAGGTATCTAGAGACAGTGCCATGAATCCAACTGCAGCTCCTAACTGAGCATAAAAAATATTGTAAAGCAAAGACAATCACTTCAGTTTTCTTCTCCAACTCTTATCTTGGTTTTTATTTACAATTATGCTAAATTAAAATAAATTTAAAAAAATTACAGTCGATTAAGTAGATTATATCTATATCCCTTCACTCTTTCCCCATTTCTAAATGTGTTTCATAGCAATGGAATTATTCTTTTAAACAATACATAGACCTTGGTCCTTTATGCATCACAAGGAACTTCTCCAATGAGGCAACTGAAGTATTTAAGGGCAAAAAAACAATCAAAGAGACATTTTCAAGTGTGACCTTTCTAACTAGTAAATACAGTTTTTTAACCTAGAGCAGTCCTTGGCATCTTCCCTGGCAATTAAGAACAGTCCTGAGCACAATGCTCCTTGTCACCATTGCAGCAAGCTGACAACAAAAAAAGAAGTAATAAAAGTAAATCCTTTCCTTTTGTAAATATTATATTAGAAAAGCAGTTTATGAAAGGAGTTTTAGACATTTTCGTAAAGGTCACATCCACATTGCAAGAACCCATTTCCTGTAATTGTGAACACAAAGTCTAGTCAAAATCAGGCAAGCATGATCAATTTGTGATTAAAATGTTGGGGAAAAACCTCTAATTACACAGTGAAAAGAAGTTTGGGTTGATGAAAAGTGGAGACATGAACATCACAAGGGAGATTCTCATCTGAAGAAATTCCATGTGACTGCACTGACTTTACTGGACACTTTTACAGAGCTGTAGATCTGATTGTGTATTTACAATGCAGTTGAAACAGATGGAAGATTACAAGGAAATTGAAGCCTTAGGAACTTCACTAGATACTTAAATGACTATAAGGAGAATATTCAAGGACATATGCTTTAAACTAGGAGGGGTTTACATTCTCCATTCTGAGGGAAACTCCAGCTTTCCCTGGCAAATACCTGTCTTTCCAAACCAAGACAGAGGGGAAGGGTGAAGTTTAGTGAAGAAATAGCAAATAAATCAAACTGTAACAGATTCAACTACTGTATTCTTAAACATCTACAGAGCTTTTCATTTTTTGGGGGGGATTAAGCTTCACATCTTTTCAAAAAGCATTATTATCCCTCTGCTTTATACAGACTTAAATTCCATATGTGTAACAAAATACTAAGTTCCAATTTTCTATATTCAAATGCAAACTAGAATGAAGTTTGTAAAAAGCCAGAATTATTCAGTCATTTCCATTTCACTGTCATCTTGTCATGTACTGAGACATTCATCTAAATCATTGCTGGAGTAGGAATACAGATGTAATATCATAGGTGCTTTGAATGCATACCAGAAATATTTTTTTTCTTCATTCCTCAACGTCCCCAACTATTGAGATTACTGGTGGAGGTGACAAGGAAGGAGTAGAATTTATCCAGGGCAAGAAGATTTTTACAGAGGAATTTCTCAGATAAATCTCAAAGAATGAAAATCCCAAGATGTTACACTTGGTATAAGTAAAAATTTAGTTGGAAGAAGTAGTTTTCTCTTCCAGCTTCTTAGCTAGATTCCACCACATCCATGTGAACAAAAAAAAAACAAAAAAAAAAACAACCCAACAATGAAAAGAGAAGGCTAAGAGCCAATGGAAACTTTTTCTTTCTGTTTTGCACATGAGTGTACAGTTTACAGCAAAACATCTCCCCATATGTTTCACAGCAGAAGGAAGTAATCCTTTAGTCTGCTTCTTGCTTAATGTTATTCCTGAATTTTGTATGTGACAAAGTTCTGTTGTTGCAGGAGAAGGGCACTTCAACGTTCCCACGCTCGTGCACAAAGCAGCCCAGCTCTCCCTGCTGCTGTCCTTTTATAGATTAATATTTTAGAGTAAGTTGGTTTTAATTAGTGTACCGAGTCTATAAATCTGTCACTATCATCAGAATTGCACATTTCAATTCCCAATTCCAGCAAATTACAGGAATATTTCTCTGGAAACCTCATCCTCAGCAATTTTCATTGTATCTTAGTTTCCCAGCTCTGGCTTCTCAAGTGAGCTCAGCAGGGGCCACTCCCAGCTGCTCTAACAGCTGAGGTAAGCCCTGGTGGTACTTTTGCCTGCCAGGGAAAAGGCTGCAGGAGTTGGTCAGTTGAGGAGAGAAAATTTTGTTATCTAAACTACTGTAGCTTTTGTTAAATGAACATTAAACTCTAAACCAGAACGAAACTGGGGTCAACACAGGACCAAATCAATTTTCCACTCCACAGACAGAGCGAGGGACAGTCACTTCACTGGTAAGACAATATCTTGACAGGAAGGAAAAACCAATATGAAAGAGACTTTAAAAGGCAATCCAGAGGATGATTTATTCTAATAGCAACAAGATTATCATGACAGGACTACAAGTAGGGCTTCAAAGTTATCTTAATTGCTTCATTCTTACTCTCTTTCACAGAGATCAGCAAAAATATTTTTTCTCTGATTTTACATCACTGTAAACAGACATTCCATTCTCATAAAGATTCATGGCATGTGATGCCAGGTCTCCATACACAGTGCAAGCTGTTCCCTGTTAAATGAAATATAGTAGTTATTTGTAATTTTTATAAAGACTGGGAAAAAAAATGAAAGCCAGAGGTTAGTCATGAATTCAACTGAATAACTTAGCATCACATCAAAAATTTACTGAATAAAATTATTTGTGCTGATCTCAAATGCAGGTTAAAAAAAAATGCATCTTGCAGGGTGTTAACTTGGTACCATTTGTCTTGGATTACTTGAAGTGGTGCATTTGATTCCCTGGGAAGCACCAAGTGAATTGCATTTCTCTGCCATGAACAGCCAGGCCCCAGCCACAGGGTTTTCCTTTGTGGAAGGGCACAGACCCACGCCAAACTCTCACTAAATGCAAGCACTGAAGTGGAAGAGCTGAAAGGAAAACCTTTCCTCCAAGACACCCTGCATATTTTTGAATTCTTAAGTTATTAAATTCCGCCTCTATTCATTAAGAGATAGAACACATAATTCCCAACACAAACAGTTCACTGAGGTGCCCAGGGAGAAAACTCCTCCATTATCACCATGGGAGCAATTTCACGGAGATGATACAAAAATTTGTACTTTCATACAAAGCATAGCAACATGTGAGGGTGGAAATCATTTACTCATTCTTACAAAAAGCAGAAAATACTTGCTTCCCAAGGACCTGTCACTGCTCTGGCCTGACACAGGGTGAAACCAGAGCCAGAAAAAGGGTGGAAATTTTCTTACTCTGTAATTTAGCTTATGCAAATGCACAGGTCAACTGAAAGGACAAACTGAGGCCTTACTTTTTATTTTAAAGGTTTGCTCTAAGAGAGGAACATTGAAGTTAGAAAAGGGCAGTACAAAGCAAGGGAGCACATTATGGCTTTCCAACATCTGACGTGTCCCCTTTTATTATTTCATGGAATAAATATCAGAGAAACATGATTTCAAAAGGTTAGCACTGGCTTAATCAAGCATGTTCTTTCCCACTTCCAGAGAGATTCTGAAGGAATTCATTTCGCAAAGACTTTTGTATTTTTAGGTCATGGCTTCATCCTAAGAATTTTGCTAGATAACAGGTTTTCTGATTTTTTTTTTTCCCTTTTAAATATATGCATTGAACGTTATACTACCTGAAGTTTCTCACCTTTTCTTTTATATACATATATATATATTTGGTACCAGAGTATTAAATAAACAAAGAGAAAGGAATGAGAACAGAGTTTCTAGAGATCATTGCAGTCAGCTGGCTTTGATCCTTTACATTTTCAACCTAGAGTGTCACATCTAATGAAAGTACCTCCGTCTGTGATTACAGTGAAATAACCTAATTATGGAAGATGACCAGTTTTGCACAGAGCTCATGAGCCATTCCTGGGCTGTGGAGCTCACTCACCATCTGGGTTTTCTTTCAGAGATTGATCAAACACTGGAAATTGTGGTGGCTCAGTGTGAGCTCCTGATCAACCAGGACAGGTGAAAAACGCTTTCAAGGGCTGAAATGAGCCAATAAGCCTGTGACCAGGCAATAAGATCCTGAGAAGATTCACATCAATCAGCAGGGATTTTGGGGTGGTCATTTGATGGAAAGTTTTTTAATAAGATGCCTCCTTTCTAGACTTTCATTTCAGTTACAGAAATGTTTTACACCATGAGTATTTCAGTGAGGAAGGGCAAAACTGTGGGTCTACAAAATGGCAATATGGAGCTGCTTTGCTGTTTGGATAAGTAACAGCTATTGTCCAGCTCTTGGGGTCAAAAAGAATCCCAATGTAAGAAGCAGAGTACTGATGCCTCAAAGAATAAAAGGGAGAATAAAAAGTATTTTCAAAAAAAAAAAATCTATTTGTTTTGTACGTTCAAATATTTCTTTAATATAAATCATTGACTCTTTAACCCACGCTGGGTCATGTGGTTCTGTACCACAGGGTAATCAGCATTATCCTAAAATACTTTACCTTTATGGGATTTGTTGGCAAGTTTCATTTCCTGTCAGTATTTCACCCAGAAAATAAATATTGAAAAATGTGTTTGACCTAATATATTGGGTAGCAAGGAGGACAGATTATAGCTGAGTATCATTTCCCTTATGCCCCTTGCCATGACTGCAGATAAATGCTTTGCCATTTTTTAAATTTAGATTTTTTTCATGGTTTGTATAAGCAGTGTTCTTCTGCTTTATTCATGTAATTAGTCATCACTAAACTGATGTAAGTAAATAGTCCCTTGAAGTGCCCAAGAAGACCTCATTTTCCATAGGAAAATAACTTTAAATGAGCCATGGAGCCCATCATTCACCTCAAGGAACACCTGAGTTCACATGGAGAGCTCTTGAGTCTGTCCTTTCAGTGAAACCTCTTCAAGCAGTTGTCATGAATGATAGGAGGGCAATCAGGAGAATTAAGGACTTTCCAAAGACAGGAAAAGCAATTGCTGTGAAGTTACTCCAGTATTACTAGAGAAAGTAACCTGCTTTCTGCTGTGTGGGAATGTTCATCCGCCAACAATTCACATCTGAGGCACCAAAACAAAGTTTTGGTGACAGCATTAGGAAAAAATAAAAGGGGGGGTGGAGTTCGAGTTATCCTCATGGCAACATGAGAAAGTTTAGAGCACAGTGACAGTGACTTGTTCTGTACAGGTTACCTACTTGGCTGAGGAAAAGAAGGAAATTATGCAACTCAACACCATGATTTTACTGCAAAGCTATCAAAATGCACTTGTTGGAAGGAAGAAAGCCTGAGTGCATTTTCAGAAACAAAAAAAACCCACGTTTTTTAGCCTCATAGAAGGTTGTTCACCAGGTATCAGAAATAAAAAGCATTAAGAGAGCATCAGTGAGCTTGTGAATCAGCCCAGTGAAAGGCCCAGACTCAGGAAATCCAGCAGGGATATACACAGGCACTTTGAGAAAGGAGATGTCTAGGTAGCTTTCCTCTCTTAGTACTGGTAGTTCCTCACATAATTCATCTCTTGAAATAAAATACCATAAAGATATAGGATGTATGAAGGATACCAAGCAAATAACCCAGCCAGATCTCTGGAAAATAAATAAAAATATCTGTTTATGGACTGTCTGTCCCCGCTATCTCTCATATTCCACTGGGGCTTTATTTACCAGTGTTCCCTTTGTTTCATGTAAGTATTCAGACACTCTGCTTTTTACTACCAAAACAACATACTGGGCTATGGGGAATGCCTCTCCTTCCTGCAGCTGCACTCTGTGACTGTGGAGAATTATCTATCAAACCAATTAGTTCATTCACTTTGAACCACATCTGCTCCCATAATGCCATCACCGGTGAGCTTCTCTTGATTCATGGGCATTGGGGGGAACTTCAATGGATATAAAAGCAAAGCATTTAGGTTACAGTGAGTTCTGTTATTTCTTGGAGCAGACAGCCAGGTCTAATTGTAAATCTTGAAAACAATCCTGCAGATAATGGCTATGCTTCCTGAAATCAACCCTGTACATGGGGTTTAACCAGTTTCAAAATGAATGCCAGACAGCCAGGTCTTGGTACAGTCAGATGGATCTCGGACACAAAGGAAGATTCTAAAACTTCCAAGCAACTCCAAAAAGAAAGAAGTGAAGAACCAGTGTTTTATCTTTCTTTTTATTTAAAAAGTGAAGCTTGCCGATTCATATTTTTCGGATTTCAGTAAATAAAATTTTATTGTAATAGTTAAGACTTACATACTTTACTGCCCCAAGGTATTATATCATAAGTCATTAAAAAGCACAGTGGCCACATTCTGTCTGATTAACAGCTTTATACAGCAGCAGCGTAATTAATTTTCTTTTCAGAATCAGTCACCCATATTGACTTCAGTCTTCCACAGCCATAAGTTTAAACATGCAGAAAGTTATTGTAAGCCATGCACAGAATATGCTAGAATCCAATTTTCCTGACATCTTCTTGGGTATCTGCTAAATTAAAATATGTAGTGGTAATATTTTAGCTAAGTAAAATTTGATGTGTTTATATTACTATTGCTGTGCAATCAAAATTCCAAGTTGTCTGAACAGCTTATGGAAATTTTCAAGAATCAATGCTATGCATTAATTCCTCCCCAGAACAGATTTTCATTCTAGGTATTTAGTATGCAACACTAAGCATTTTGCATAATTACATGAGTTTATTGTGTCATTTTTATGTGTATTGTATACCCCAACCTATAGGAAAAGTTGCTTAGAATAAGGATTTAGGGTGGTTGAGGATAAGTATAATTCTCTGTTCAAATTTCTTATCTAGTACATGTATTACACAAGAAAATCCTGCAATATCAAACCACTTACAGCTCACACATCAACAAAATTTACAGCTTTTGCCATTAGGAGCTTTTAAAATAACACGATCCAACCTCATTAATCCAGTAAACAGAATCAAAACCTTTCATACCCACATCAACACTTAAATATACTATGGCCAAGAATTCAGCATTAAATGCAAAATCAGTAACAATTTAATCCTTCCAAAAATTTAATAGGAGCTGAGTTAATCCAAATAGGCTGTTTACTTATAGTATGTGTTGCACGTGTGCATAAATGTCATACACTATATAGAAAGATAAGCATAATTTAATATCAATAAAAATGCCTTAAGACATCATCTCCTTATCTGAAAACATTTGGCCTCAACTGAATGCTAAAACACTTCTCACTTGTGTTGATGATGAGAAGCCAGAAAACCATTAACTAAGTCATTTCCATACATCTCCACTTAACAAGTAAAAAGAAAGGTAACAAACAACCTCCTCCTCCACCCCCTTTCACCAAATGGTGAGTATAAAACATTAGGCAAATAGAAGAAATACAAAGCCAATTTAATTTGCTACCGTGTGCCTGTAACTATGTGCTTTTCCTTGATGAGCCAGAAGTCTTGGACCAGCAACCTCTGTGGAACTGGCAGCACTGGACCAAAGAGAGAAACCCAACAGCCAGAGAGAAGCTGGAGAGGGCAAACACACAGATGGGAAGGGAATTTTTTTTAAGAGGAAGGCTGAACAGAGTTCAAGGGAGCCATTCCAAGCAGCTTTCCATGGCAACAGAGATTTGTAGGATAAATTTAACTATCAGAGGAAGATAAGAGATTGAGGAGTCTTGATCTTGTCAAGAAGACAGGCATTTTGGTTCCCCAGGTAGTCTGGGTGCTAAACAAGAAGAGGTGCACACCTGACTCACCTGCCTCGGGAAAGCAAAGTGACAAAACCCTTGTAACTCACTCAAAGCACATATACTGCATTTAAATTCTCGAAGCAAGCGTTCCACAATGCTCAGTATGCTCCTCTGCTCTGAGGTACCATCAGCAGATCTGAAGAAGGGACTGTACTGGGGGGAAATTCCATTTATGCTTATCCTTTACATTCTCCTCTTCAGGCACCATCTTCGGCCCCTGGGCAAAACCGCAGCTGCTCTTGTGTTATGCTAATTGGTATTACAGCCTTCTCCGAGCGAGGGATCAACCTCTCAATCTAGAAAGGAATTTCTTTTTCCACCGTACAGTTAAAGAGCAGCAGGTCAGAAGCAAGTTCACTTCCAAAATTTCTGATATGTGATCTAAATCCGTACTTACATATCACCTCAGCTCAAGAGGAGAGCGTGACTAAGTGCTTAGCCTAGAATTAATCCTACTGATAAGAAGGTAGCACAAAGTGCACCCACAACGAACGGTATTTCACTGGTACTCACTGCAGAGCCTTTGAACCATCACAAAACAAACCACGTTTGTGTTAAAGCCCTAGAAAGGGCTCCAGTGCTCAGAGCCACCGCATCCACACCAGAAGGAACACGGGAAGGCTGTAGAACTCAGCTGCAGGCAAATCCAACAGTTTTCCCCATCACTGTGCAATGCAGAGAAGGGCACAAGCAGTCACTGCATTCTGTGGTGGAGGGTGAGGTAATGTAACAGAAATGTGCAGACAAAAAACTCTAATGCACCTACTTTTTCTGACTCTACCCACACTGTTCCACACATTTGACTTAAATCTACATTTTCTTTTTGGCATTCTGTTTAAGGATGCACCAACTTATTTAGTTGCAAGAATATCACACATCAAGAGATTTCCCAAGCATTATTCCCATAAGCAAATAATACTCCAGGCAGAAAAGCTTTACCAACATATATTCAAATTACTGAGACTTTACATGGGCAGTAAAACTATTCCTTCTGTGAAATGGCTTAGCTTGTTACTTTTCCTTAGTTATGCAGAGGCAAAATGTCTTTAAGCATGGCTCTGATTTACAGTAAATATCAGAGGGAAAACAGAACATCAAGAAAGGATATGTTCGAAATACTATTTATCTCCTTACAAGGCATAGTAATTCTTTCTAGAAATTATTATAGATTTGACAGTCATACCACACACTCTAAATGCTGCAGTGCTACAGCAAACTGAATATCTCATTTCCAGCAATAATAATAATAAAAAAAAAGTTGGTTCAATGTGAAGAGGACTGAAGACATCTTCTTTAACCTGTACTATATCTTTGAAGAGAGAAACATCATAATCCTTGTACTGAACACAAGTAAGTAAGAAAACTTAGTAGATTGGTTGATGGTCTTAAGGCCAGAAATTTTTATTAATTGCATTTGACAACACAAAGCATGCAGCATTTTCCTGGATAGGTACAACACCATGGATTCCAACAAAAATATGAAGTTATACTTGTGAGTTTTTCTAACCTAGGTATGAAACAAAAAAGATTTGTAGCTAATCTTGGTATATGCTACAACTGTTAGATTTTTTTCAAGTATCCACTGTGCAATTAAATTGCAAATGCCATCACATTGAAGTTCTGTGGGAGCTCAGGGTGCTCAAAAGTCTTCAGGGGTGGATTTGCTTAAGCAGAAAGGAGCATCTGCACAAATGTGAGAGTTCATCCATGCCTGTTTTATTTTTGCTACTCTGTGTGTCCTCAGAAAAGAGTTTCATGCTCAGTTAACTGAAATAGTTTCTCTACAAACACAAAGTGGGAGTTCTTGTTCATTTTCATTAACAGAACAAAGGGATTTAGATGCCAATTCTTTGGGTTCCTTTGAAAAAAAAACCCTTTTGTGTGGGATGACTAACAAACAAAACACCTGTTCTTACAAGTTGTTAAAAGCTTTCAGTTCCACCCATAAAAGATGAGTACTTGTTACATTTCGGGGACCTTATGTAACAAAGCTTGTTCAGGAATTTGCAGTTCAGATTTCAGAGTGAGGGGCACAAGGGAATGTGCTTCCCCTGAAACTGTTCCATCTCGATTTGCCTCTGTGTCCCCCAGTGCCATACCCTGGAACAGTAAAGTTAAATTTACAAAGTACAAAGACTGCTTTTCTTTGGATGGTTATTTGGAAATAACCTGTGGACGTTCTGGTGTCCAAAATCCAGTCTTGAAAATTACTGACTTGAAAGCAGCATCCCAGTTGTTTCCATCTGACACCTGATGTTCACAGCAGCAGCATTATTTCACTCTTGTTAAACATGTCATTAAGCAATTCAGAATTGATCTTCACAACAACTTACTGTGATGTCCTACCAGAAAGGAGAAGATAAAAGCTGTGACCTTATTCCACAAGAGCTCCTGAAGTACAGGTGAAATGTGGAAGAAGAGGGGAAGACCTCACTGCACAGCTCTCACTAGGCAGTTCTGACCTTCCTCTCAATGACTCTGAGTTCTCTGTATATAAGCAATGTGTTTTCAAGTTTGTCAGACACTAATACTTTATGTTACATTAACAGATAATTTTAAAAACCCAGATAAGCCGTACCAAATCTCCACCTTTTCTGCAAGGAAGACCTGCTTCTGGAGCAAGCAGGGATTGTTCTGTGTTCAGGGGCAGATACAGCTCATATTAGGGAGAAAAGTGTTGATTTTTCAAATCCCTACTAAATAAGAGAGTCTTTTTGCACCGTATGTATTGAAAATTGGGAAAGAAAAGGAAACAGATGTAAAAGCTTTGCCATATTGCTTGCCGTGCTCCATTCCAAGGAAAGTTGAATTGCTGGCCCACATGAAGCTCTTCAGGAGATGGATGCCTGGATAACCCCATGAGACCTGCCATTGCTCCTGATGGAGGGACATTTGTTGCTACATGGCAAGAGTCTGCCAGTCCATTAAAAAACCTCAGAGAACGAAGCAGAGACACGGTCATGTGGAGGAAAGCTCCCTTCTGATCCTGCCTCACCATGGGAGTAAACTGGGGTGCTAAAGATCAGGTCAGGAGCAGGGTACTCAGAACAAAAGCATCTCTATAAACCATGCACAGAACAAATGACCACATTTTTGTTACCAAACACGTGCTGCAGGGGGTGGGCCAACATCCTACAGCAGGGATCTTCTCTACTCAGCTTGCCTGGCACAGACTGCAAAATCACTGGCAAGGAGTTCAGAATGCCTGAGCTACTCAAAAGATCTTGGATAACAAGGGTGGAGGCCAGGAGCAAAATTCCACCCACTGGAAAGGGAGCAGTTCCCCATTATAGGCCTGGACAAGAAGGGCAGGTGGTAGAAAGCTCCACAAGAGAGGAGAAATCAGGTAAGCTCCCACTGACCTCGTACCAGGTGTCCCACAAGATAAAATTTCATCTGGAACACTGCCTCTAAAAGCCATTTCTGGTGACAGCCCAGCCATTTCCAGCACATCTTATCCCAGTCCCACTATCCAGAGCTGGCACAGAACCAGAGACAAACATTCACCATGCTGGAAACAGGTGAGCAGTGCAAAACAAATTAATGTCCTCACCGGTATCAGCAAATGTTTCCTTTCACTCTTTGTGGATTATTATTAGTAAAAATTTGGACAAGCACTGGTTCTCAATAGAAATATTAAACATGAAAGTTTTATCTAATTCTAAATGAAATACTCTCATTTGAAAACACAAACAGGACGTCCTGTAATTTGAATTTGTCATCTTTCTCAGCAAATATAGAAAAGCACAGAGCAGAAGTAATGCAATGTGACAGCTGACCAGACACAAATCACAAACAGTTAAGGAATGCCATTTACAAAAGCCCATTTCTTCAAGTTAATCACCCTTATTAATAAACAAATACTAAGAATAACACGATTTAAAAAAAATTAGTGAGGGGCAATAAAAGTTTAACTCACTCAATTACAGCAATAACTGTTGATTATTCTCCACAGTGCAGTGTAGCTTACCCAGCACTAAGGTCTGTCACTTCAGACTGCATTTATAAAATGACTGGATCATAAAAAGGGATTTTTCACAAAAGCTACACTTCAACAGATCTCAGTTTCCAAGATATAACAGGTTTCCTTTGTAATAAGGAGTGAGCCTTAGGTTGAGACAGAATAATGTATATCCTTGTAAATCTTTCCTCCTGGAAGACTTACTTATCCCCAAGAGATGGAATAGTTTTCACAAATCATGTCACAATGCCACACCTCATGAAGTATCTTAAACACATCCACACAGAAATACTTTCTAATCTCTTTCAAGTGATCCTAAGTCTGGTCTAAAAGTGAGGGTTTTACTAAAAAAGGGGTTTTTACTACATATGGATGATAATGTGTTGCTATTCATGCCCATAACACAGGATGTGACTAAAATACAGTATAACATGACTTAAAATATCTTAGTATCTCAATTGGTAATGCAATCTGATTGTGGAATAAAAATTAAAGCTGAAAAAACTGCTGCTTTTTCAAATCAAAAAACTGTAAATTCTATTAACTTGATAAAAAATTCAAGTCTGTAAAATAAACTATGTCCTACATATTAAATTTTACACTCTATGTGCAGAATTATTCCGACCAAAAGACTTCTGCAGTTTCATCCCCCTCCAGAAGATTAAGAAGCATATTTTCCTTGAATTTTTTTGCCCAACCAATCTCATTAAGGAGTTAAATTTATTATTATACAGTCACTCCATAGAAACAAGACATACTAACATGTTCTTGCTCTCTGTGAAAATATCAAACAGCTTGTGGTGATCAGTTACAACATCCCATTTGTTTTTTCTATGAAAAATTGTTATTTCTTACAACCTCACCTAAACCTGTGAGAAAGAACAGATTTCATAAACTATACATGAGCAAAATTCAACACAAAGCATAGAATCAGGTATAAATAAACATAACATAATTAAAGTAATATACAGATGCCTGAGGCTATAGCAGAAATCAACATATATGGAAAAGTATTGCCTCTTCATAAAGGAGGACTCAAATTATTCCTTGAAAATGAGACTACCAAATCAAAATGAGCACTCATGGCTCATCTGAGCAACGATCCTTGTACATACCTTGGTGCCTGTGGAAATTAAATGGGTGCATAAGGGATATTCTCATCAACTCATTCGTATCAATTGCAATACAACAAGGAGAGGAATTTGCTAAGGCAACGCTAAAAATGTTCTCGTTTTTTCAACACCCCAGCAGGAGAGATGCAAACAGGGCCTGATTGCTAACATCACTATCTGGGAATTTGAGAGATCCCTTCAGTTGCTTTCAGAAAATTGCTAAATGCACACAGGTACATGACGAAGCCTATGCTTTCATGTGAATGAACATGAGGTAACTTCCCAAAGTATTTCAACATTTCCACAGTTTCTTAACACGTTCCACTCAGACCTCTTCCCACCCTCACCAAGTGGCAGCTTCAACACTTCGGATGAATTCCTGCCAAAATCGGAAAAAAATTAATGAATTAATTATTTCATCTTTGGCTTTCCTGCCCAGCATAAAGATATGACATTACCTTTCCACATCTTGAAAAGGCAGTCCACGTAATGCTGCTACACTAGAAGACAATACAGCTCTCTGACCATCCCTTGGTATTTCTCACTTGGCTGTGCAGGCCAGCATCAAAAGTACCTTGTTGTTTTGGTTTTTGTTTTGGTTGTTTTGTTGGGGGTTTTCTTATATATCTTTGCAGAAAAAATATGAAAACCTGGACATTTAAAAGCAAATACTAGCGATGCAACCAATTCATCAGTGCAATCAACTGAATGTGCTAAATACAACTACATCAAGGGAATAAGCCAAGAGAATAACATGGAATTTCCATCAAAACAGATGACAAAATGCATACTCCTTCCAAACACAAGGTCATGACAGTTCATTATGCATGATTAGCATATTTCCTTCTTGCATAACAGCCTGCTCATCAGAACCTAGTTAGTCTGAGTGTTATGGGTAGGTCACACCAACTGACTGGAGCTATAGGATTAAAAGTAATGACTACAACTACAAGAACCTCTTGTTTCTCAACCAAGTTCTATATTCTAGAAGGTCATAAAGCTGTTCATTTCCCTGCAGATACTCTGTCTTTTCCAAGGCACATCATTATACATTCCTAGGTTCCATCCAACATTTGGAGGCCATGTAATAAAATTCTGGTTTAGAACAAATTTGTGGGCTCTCTTTGTTGCATAATACATCTACTGCATAAAAAAATATGAACAATAACATGTATAATTCATACAATACACAGTAAGAAAATACACTGATACCCAAAATACCTACATGTTTGTATACACACAGCAACAACATATTCCTTCTGTCACACTCACTCCATACATAGTGATGATTTAAGAGTTTATGAATAATTTGAAGAAACTGTGGAACCACTACAGAAACAAAGACATTTACTACTTTAGTCATTAAAAGCTGAAGTATCAGACTTGATTTTAATCAAGTTTCATACTGCCAAAACTCTTTCTGTAGTGTTCCTGAAGAGGCTAAGAACAGTGATTTCTAGTTAATTAAAACCAGAAGAACACAATCTATAATTTACCCATCAGCCAAATTAAGCACGGGAATAGCAGCACTAATCTGGATGAAAGTTTTGAAGACTTTTATTGAAGGTAAGCAGGGATAAAGCATTTTGTTGCTTGTTTTGTTCAGAACCCAGATCATGTTCTGAGCTCTGTGTGTATTCCCTCTCCAACCCAGGTCACAATTCCTCTTCACATCCCAGTTCCCTTTTTGCAGTCCTTCTGCCTTCCAAGTTTCTCTCTAGATTACACCTCAGACTTGCCAAGGCCACTTAAAGTTAATGAAGGCTGAAATTTTCTTCAGGCTACAATTCTTCCACAGCACTTTCATGCTTGTCTTTCATGTCAGTAATACTCTGTGTACCCACAGAAATTTAACTTAGCTTTACTCCACTTGCACACAGGCAGACTGATGAAATACTACAGAAAGGAGTAGCAAATTTCATAGCAGATCAAGCATACAGAGATTGCAGGGATGTCCCTCCCTTTAGACTTTTTCAATTTCCAGAATAAAATTTCAAGCAGTTTTTCAGAAGCAAAATCCCCAAGCAGTAAAGGCCTGATCCAAAATCTCAAATGATTCTACAGCTGGTCAGCATCCATGGCTGTAAAACCTGCACTCATAATAAAGGAAAGCAAATACCCATCTTACTTTCTGTGACAAAATTGCATAAGATTTTCCCATAACAGTTTAACCTAAACAACTTCTTTACTTCTGGATGTACAAAGCATCCCAGTAGAGTCGTTACCACGTTAGGAATATGTTTCTCCAAAACACAGAGGGTTTTTTCTTATGAGCCTTTTTTCTTTTTTCTTATGTATCACTTTCATCACCATTAACAGTCTCAGAGGTGCTCAACTATCCAAACCTGGCTGAGGAAAGAATTGATACAAAAATCCAGGTACTGTTATCAGGAGGTGGTGGTGAGGGTGGGAATTTAATACCTGAACTGGCAGATGGTCATAACAACTTCCAAGCATAACCCAACCACATTCTAGGGTTTCTTGAATAGCAAATAGCATATTATGGTTCATTTATTAAATGAAATGACATATCACCTTCCTTCTTTTTTTCAGTTTTTTACCAACCTTGCGCAGCTGTAAACAAAAAACTAAAAACTTAACACTTTCTCTTCATCCGTGCAGATCTGGCATGCCCTGTTTTCCATACATGACAAATCTCATACTAGAAAAACTTCTGACATTCCAAATTTAAATTTAAAGCCTTGCAGCACCTGTGTGCTTAGCTGTTTGATACCCAGGAATAGAAAACATTCATTTTTTTTTCTAAAAGAAAGCCAGTATGCATTTCCTTGGAGAGAAGGGGGGGAAAAAAAAAAAAAAAAAAAAAAAAAAAAAAGGTGCAAACCTCTTTATTTTCACTTTAAAAAAGATGGATCCCTAATTTCCAGATCTGTGAAGGACTCATGTAAAAATCTCCTGACATAATGCTTTCTTGGATAAAGAGCCTTGATGTTTTGTGGAAGGCATTTTCTTCTGTCATTAGAAGGCTGTGACAGAAATCACTTTTGGGCTTTTTACAAATAATTAAGAGAAAATTAAATTCCTCCTGTTTGAAATGAGTTGTTTTAATTAGAAGTAGAAGAGAGACATAGCTCCCAAGTGATCCATAATATATTTGAGACAAACAAAAATGTCATTTTCAGCAAAGAGAAGCCTGTTTGTGGGTGTTGAACCCTATGTGTGCTGAGCCACACTGATGATTTCTGTAGTGCTCACAGCTAATTTACAGGCTTCCCATAAACACAGCATTACAGTGTTTCAATGATCCCTAAACATTGAGGAGTTTATCCCAACACGTCTGTCTGTAATTATCCCGCTGAAGGAAAGCAAAGTAGACAGAGTAATCACATCTTAGAAAAATGATTCCTGGGAAATTAGCTTATAAACCTTTCCTGTTTCTGTCCTCTCTTTGAAATGTTTCCAATTTTTGCTGCTTAACGCATTTTTAAAAGCCTTTACTCATTAGTATAGCGTTTAAAGCCATTTGAGTTTTTGGGGGAAGCTCATTGGAGCTCATAGGAGAAGGTTTAACTAAGGACATCCACCTTGGGAACAGCTCGAATGGGACCCCACTCCACATAATAAATTTTGTGATTACTTTTGCTTGACCAAAAACTGCCACATGCTGTTATCTGTTCCTGGTAGGTTAAGATAAAATGCCTGACTGGAATTGCTAATTTTTAGCAAACAGGAAACCTTCATTTTTAGATTAGAAGAGCAGCACTGATTAGATGGCAGTGATTACAGAGTGGCTCAGCCAGAGATGCAGTGCTCGTTGCACATCCGTGGAGAACTCTCTCCTCAGAATTTATTGTGCCAGCCTGTCTGGATGAGCCCACTCCTGAGTGAGCCAGGCTGTCTAATGGATCAAGGAAAAGACGAAACAGGTTCACAATTAAAGCTGAGCAAATCCTGTATCACTCCTGGCACTCCTCGTTAAGCAGGTGTTTAAATTCAGAATGCACATGTCCAAGCTGCTGGAGGCAGTGCTTCGACTGCAAAGCAGGTACCAGAGGGAGCACAAAGCACCCCAGGACTGCAGGGCTCCTTCAGAGCCAGCCCCTTCCCTGCTCCTCACCAGGGGGTGGGTGCTGCTCCTCTGGGCAGCAGCAGCCTCAGAACAACCCTAGTGAAGACAATTCCTACAACTGCACCCCCAGTTCTGTTATTTCTTTCTTTAACATTTTTGTTTACTAATTTTAATTTTAAAATAAGCATGTTGGCAGATAAAGTCATAGACTGAAAACCTGACTTTCAGTCTTACGGGAACTAAACAGGAGTTAGCGAGGTTTCAACT
This sequence comes from Rhadina sibilatrix, assembly GCA_013400275.1. Lineage (NCBI taxonomy): Eukaryota > Metazoa > Chordata > Aves > Passeriformes > Phylloscopidae > Rhadina > Rhadina sibilatrix. The sequence continues at coordinate 171,737 of VWYO01007719.1, forward strand.
CCAAGTCTTATTTAAATTCAAGAGAAAGCCCTCAGCAAGTTCAGCATCAGCCAGATTTATCACTAATGTACCAAGGGAAAATGTAGGCTATTTTAATAAATGTGTACTATTAAGATCTATTTATTAATATTTACTTTATATATTATATTATTTAGTATTTTCGTATAGTACTAAAATAGTAATGATAATGTTTTATTTATTATTAAATTACTACTAATAGTAGCACCAATCAGCTTGATTTACTTCCTTTGCTGTGTACTGAGTTTTAACTCCAGTGTTACTATGTCATCACACCTTTGATTTGGCTGTCCAATAATTCAATGTAACACTTCAAGCTGACAAGTGAAGCCAAAAGAAACTCATGCTCAATGCTTAAGGAGTCACCAGGTCTGCAGGCAGAACAGGAGGGAACTGTGGCAAAGAGAAGTTTGCAATTCTGTTCCCATGCTGGCATTCTATTCTTTGGTCGTTGCCCTCTTTAGCTCCCTGCTGCTTTCTGTTGTAGTGGAAAAGATACAAGCATAAAAAATTCCTCAAGTTTTAGGGTTTGCTGGTCAGTTTTGTGTTTGGGGGGGTTTTCCCAATTTTTCATGTCTGCATAAATGGTTATCCAAGTAAGGAAATGTTGCCACTTAGCAAAGTTCATTTAACAACAAAACCAGGGTTTTCAGAATGTATCTGTCACTCCAAAACTGTGACCAAACTGCTCTCTCCATTTAACATTCAAGATTCTTCACATCTCACAAAATGAGGTGGAAACACAAGCACACAAAACCAACTGGTTTGCATCAAACTTTCATTATGACAACATGTATTGATGCTTCTTTATTCAAGCCCAGTTGGAGAGCTTTTGACACGGAGAAGAGCTGTTCCATAAAACCCTCAATTTCTCTCTTAGGGTCTCAGTCAGGGTACTCAACCATGGACTTTTCTAACTGTCCACCAGCAAAAACTGCCTACTGCAAAACATCCATTCTGTACTTACATACAGAATCTTTCTTTGTATACATTGCAGTCTTTGTTGAAAAGTATCTAAAGACATGATTTAGTAAGGGTCCTTTTACAGCTTTAGACCATTCATTGACAGTACTAATGAAAAGTGCCTCTGCAAACATTTTTTATGGTGGCACCAATTAATTTGGCAAGGTCAGTAAAACAGTCTAAAAATTGATCGTTCAGATGTTTAGAAGACACCTACATACTTATTTGTGCTTTTGCAAAATGCTACATCAATGCTGAACAGTGCAAGAATTTAATATGATATTAGTTTAACCTAACATTGCTTCAATCAATAAATAAAATTAGAATAATTTACTCTCCCATGACTAAATGCTGAATTTAGCAGTTTTTTCTAGATACACAGCCAGATGAGACCAGAGACTTAATTTCATTAAGAGTTCTTTATGCTGTGCTCTTCTAAAACTGAATCTAACTTTTCCCACTGGCCCCGTTTGGTTATGATGGCCCTTGAATGAAATTTATCTTAGGATGTACAATACTTTAAATTGCCTGTCAGCATGAAGCATCACCAGGATCATCTGCATTTGAATGAGGCCAAAGGAAAGAATTTCTGTGCCACCATTTTCCGTATGGAAAGCTTTCCTCTAAAATAAGATGTTGGCTGTCACTTGGCACAGCAGGGAGACAAAACTGTCAAAGAAACCATCTATCCTTATCTATCTCCTTTGATACTTCTAACTCTTCTAATGCTTAGCACTGCTAAAGGCTTTAAATTCTTCCTCCTTCAGGGAAAAAAAAAATGTCTCTTACAAGAATAAAACATTATTTGGCTTAATTCATTCTACAGGAGAAAAGATCTTCTGAAAGCTTAATGATGTTCCCAAGGCCACATGCACTGTAGGACTAAAATGTCCTCTGGGCTTAAGGCTCACATTCTTGAAGATATCCAGGTAGATGCCCAGTCCAGTTAAGTTTAAAGGGTTATCAGAACCCAAATTCCTTTGGGATCCAGGCATTGGTATATTCCTAACACATCCCATACTTTAAAGCAGGGCTCTGTGTTTAATAACTGTTGGTATTGCTCTGAGAGAACGATCACAGTTATCCAACATCAGCTACCCTTTCAACAGAGCCAACAAAAACAGGAACTGCCAGAGCTCGTGTCTCCTCTGGATTACACTGCAGCAGCCAGGGAATTAAGGGTACAAAGGCTACAGATCACAGGCAAATCCCACAGCTGGCTGCTTTTGAGTGGAAACAGCACTTCTGAAAGTTGCCAAACGACAACTGCAGAGCCTTGATGTCCTTGGAAACTTCAGAAGAGGTGTGGGTATAAGCAAAACCATGATCTCTAGACTGCTTTGGAAATCCCTCTTTATTGTTTACAGTCACCCTGTGGTAAGTGGAGCTTCACAGACCATGACAACCCTAGGAGTGCCAAGCAAAAGCCACATGTTGTTATTTACCTACTGAACACACACTAGATGCTTGACAGGATTAATTTGAGGTGTTTTCATACTGCCCCAAAGAGTTTGCATACCAGTTTGAAATATGACAGATTCAGCTACAAGTTATGGAAGCACAAGCTGAGAATTACAGAAACCATGAGATGACACAACTAACCAGTATATAGAGAGGGCAAACAACATTGCTGTATTGTGCAGTCATCACCAAGAGGGGAACATCCCAGATCACCATTGCCAACTTGGGTGTAAGTTAGACCAGTTGCAGGGAGGGAGGGACATAAAGAAGGACAGACCACTGAGGTACCAACACCTCCTACCTCCACCAAGGAAACTGAAATTATGCTCTTTTGATGTCAAAACTGAATTCATATCAAATCCTTCACTATTAAAACAAGCAGGAAATAGCATTTCTTGCTCCTATGGGAACACAGTCAGCACAAAGGTCATTCCCAGGGAGAAATGGTTTAGCAGAAGGTTGGAATTGAGCCAGAGAAGGCACAGTCTCTTCAGTCAGCAAAAAAAAGCTGAAACCATGGCTAAATGGGCCAAATCCCAATCATTTCCTTGTGCCACAGGGCTGAAGAGTGAGAGAGCAGAAATCCAGCACTCCCTGTATTGTGCATGGAGTCTCACTGACTCCTTTGGTTCAACTGTAATAATTTTAAACATTGAAAATGCATCGTTGTCTTTGCAAGAACTATCCTGGTCAGCAGTGCTAATGTGAATCCTCACAGAAGAACCCTTCTAACCAGAACAGAAACCTCCTGGTATGAAAGGTGGGATTCTTTCTGGACACAACTCTCCTCTAAGATTGTTATAAACACTTGAAAGCCCAGGATTGTTGTAGGCAAGCTCCTCCTAAATGAGAATTAGTAGTTGCCAAGCAACTTTCAAAAGATTACCATAAAAATGCTATAGAAAAATAATCACTAATATATACAAAAAGTACAGGAGTCTGTGGGGGAGTAGAAGAGTTTAAAAAAAGAAGAGAGAGAAGAGACACCAGAAACACCAAGTTTTCAAACCTCCTTTAAGCATTTGCTGTCACTAAATGCAGTTCTGTAAGCAAAGCACAGCTCCACACCCATCTAAACATTTGGACATTTTTCCAACAAAGAGAAATCTCAGGCTTCTGAACTTTAACAGTAGCTCATGCTTTTGGAAAATAGTTGCTTAATCTCCTCAGCTATCACTGCCACAGATCTGTATCTTAAACATCTGCTGAGGAACCCCTCTCATTAAAAGTCCATCCTTTTAATCAGTCCTTAACATCTGTATTTATAGCTACATCCTTTTCCCCCATCCTCTGTGCTGACCAACCCTAGGGAATGCCTGGAATAAACCTCAAAAGTTCAGAAATGGCTAACTCAATAATTACAACAACTTTTTGAGGTTTCACACCCCCCTTGGGAGGCAGAGAAAAGATACATTACAGATGAAATAGCCAGGATCACAAAGCAGACCTTTAATTATAACCTCTCCAGCCAGGCAAAACAATTCCTCTGAAAGCAATATTAACAACTTGAAGCTTTTATTATCTCATCCCAATTCCCTGAAGCTTTAAAGAGACAAGAGATGCCAAGGAGTGTGTCATCCACGTATCCTGTTTCTTGGGTTTTCTGATTCTTTCTGCTGTCACAAACCAGGACACCCATTTATAGGAAGGAGGAAATAAGAGTCTGTGAGACACAAAACTAAAGCATTTTCTAACACAGCAACAAAGGTGAATTTCCTCACTCCCACTTGTCACCACTAAAATAGCACATGGTTGAGGGAAAAAATACTTTGAACCTACCACTTAAAGGCTTCTGCCCTAAACAGAGAGTAATATATGCCTGAAAAGTCAGATGCAGGATTGCCCAGAACCTGCATGGCAGAAATTACCTGAACAAACTTCAGTCACTTCATCTCTGCCTGACTTTTGTTAGAGATGAAATTCAACAGGTTCTGAGGCTATATGGCTATGTTAATATAGATAATTGCTAGTTCCACAAGCAGGCACACCAGGAGGTTAACATGCGATACTCAGAGGAGGACCAAAGGTTGAAGTCTCAACCTTCCAGGTCCTCGAGGCTGGAGCTGCTCCCAGGCTGCAGCTTGTACAGCAAAGAGCAGATTCTGCTCCCTCAGCAGAAACCAGAGAACTTAAATCAGCACAGATCAGATGCAGTTCCAAATCGTCATCCTTTTCCCTGGCAAGAACTGAACAAACCAGACAGAGTATTCCCAGCTATCTAGGCCTAAAAGGCTTTGCTAGCTGCCAACACTTCTTGAGCTGTTTCTTCATAACTTGCCAGGAAAGAAGGCAACAGTGTGATGCATGTGATTTACTGTCATGCAGGGTATAAATGTTTGCTGACTGCACAAGGTACAAAATTCACCTCTATTCATATATATTTCAAGAGATTAAATTCAATTATCTTCATTGAAATAAATTGTGCATAGAGCAATTGTGATTATAAACTTAAATAGACCATCTTGCTGTGGAATAAATAGCTGATATTACAAGTTTCACAGAATCAATCTGCCCAATGTCTGTCTTTCCAACTGTTAGGTGCTTAGAGCAGGGGTGTTAATCCTGCTCATTATCCTAAACCTTCAGTGAACAATTTAGTCATTCTGGTTTATGCAAAAGGGGGAAATGCCACAACAGTCAAAAAGGTTCACAAAAGGGAAAAATGTTCACTGCAGTCAGAGCTATGGACAGACTGCAGGGACTCACACATTTACAGGGAAGTACAGCCTTGGTAACTCTCTAGATGGAGAAAATAGAAGAGAACTTGGTAGCACACTAAAGCCATGTAAGGCTGCAAAGCACTCAGTCTCCAGAGCCAGCACTGCTTTGAGCAGATGATCAGGCACCAGACATCCAGAGGCCACAGGGAAACTGAGTTTTATTTTGATTGTTCAATCTGCATATTCACAGACTATATCTAATGACTAAGGAACCCCCTTTGTGACTGACAACACTTTGTTAAATTTTGATGCTTATAACCAAATGTCTTGAGCCATCACAGTACTCTGCTTCAAAATATTACAGTGCTATTCTGACACCTGCAGCAGTTTTACATTTACATCATTGAAGAAGGTTCAGTTGTGCTGACACAGACATGTTCAGAGGATGGCACAAGAAAAATCAGTTCATGATGAAATTCAAAAATGCATCCAAAGCAGTCGTTCTGTTACTTCAGCGTTTCTGATTATTTTTACAAAGGGAGCATATATCAACAAGAAGTGGTGCATCATCCACAACTCCTAATTGTTGAGCTGGTTTGTCAACCTGATTTGTAGAAACCTTTCCAGCACACGGGAATTTCAATTAAATTTATAGCTGGGTGCAAGCTCCCTGCAAAAACTTCCTGTCACTGAGGTGCCACACAAGGCTCCCCAGCTCAGGAGGTTGGTGCTCAGTTCCCAGTGACACAGCAATCATCTCCAGTGCCAACACACTATGAAGTCCCAAATATGGTAAGTCCTTATAGCCTAAAGCTGTCTTTTTTGGCTGAAAAATATTGGATTTCTTCATGCAGTTTTTACAGCTATGTGCCTCCACAGCTTCCAAAGCTCTTCATTCTTCCAGCCTTGGTCACAATTAGTTTTGAGGCATGCTCAGGAGAATTACTTAAGAAGTCTAGAAATTATAATAAAAGTGACTGCTGAACTCCCCAGGAAAGCAATGAAATGCATAAATACTTCCTAACCATTGTGTGATATTGAGCCTACAGTACTCGACTCATCAACAAATAATATCAATGACTTAACACCCATCCAAAAATCACTGGAAGGAAAAATACAACTGTACCTGAGATAGGTACCATAAGACAAAAGAAACACCAAACCCAACACCTTAGCTGAGAATACAAAATGTATCAAAGTACCTGTCTTAGTCCTGCAAAGATAGTATTTAACTGTTGCATAAGTTGTATCAATATCAAATAATCAAGCCCCCAAAATAATTAACTTTCCGTAACATACTCATACACAGAGGCAGAGAACCACAGTCAGAATCAAAGTGGTGAAAATCTAACATCTGAGATCCTCTCTGAGAGGATTTTACCCACGAGTTGTACATGAGTGAACAGTGTTTCGGTGACACGTCCTTACACTCAGCCTCACCCCATCCAGCTCAGAAGATTAAACCACTCAGTCCAGTGAACCTGGGCAGCCAAAAGCGTGGCCAAAGGCTGTTCCTTGGACTGAAGTCAACCTAAAAATCTGTGCTTGAAAACAGAAGTCTCCAACTGCTGCTTTTACACTCTCTCCAGTGAGGAGCAGAGCAGTTGTGGACACCAGAAACAAGCACTGCTTGGCTAATTTTAAGTCTAAGCAGGTCTTTTTGGACTAGAGGAGACTGTCTCTGGTAAAGAGCTACAAGTAAGCAAAGCTTTAACCATGTTGAGGAGAGTCAGTGAAAAAGAAAAGAAGTGGTAGGAAAATAGTATTTTTTTTAATTAATAAAATGTGGACTGGATCAAATGCACAATAAATTTGATTTGTGATGGTATCTATCAACCTACTACGAAAAACTGAACACAGCATTCAGACATCAGCTCCCTCAGGATTGCTGGATCTTGCTAGGCATGGTAAAGAGAAAATTATCATTAGTAATGTAGCATTATTTTTAATTGACCCAAAAAGCCAGCTGTCAAAATGTTTCGAGTCTGCCAAACACAGCTTTAGGTGTGTGGGAGGACACCTAAGGACTTCCAGGTTTCTTACAAAGAAAATATCCACACTGGAAAATGAGTGAAAACTTAATCAAATAGATGAGGGAATGCCTCCAGCATATTCTGATAAATTAAGAACTGCATTCTTAAGAGTATTATACTGAAGTGTCTCTGATCAATTCCCATAATAGCTATATATTAAAAAACAAACCAAACCAACCAGAAAGAAATCCAACTCCATGCCTGTGCCATACTCCATACAAAGGGGCTCAAACCAAAAAATGGTTACTGGTTCTGTAATATCTTAGCTGTGAAACTTAGATGGATTGAGGAACTGAGGGGAGGGTCCAAATACACCCACACACTCAAAGATCTAAAATTAAACTATTTCCTGCACACACAATTTTGGAACTGGCAGTACCACTGTGATATCAGTGGGGTTTGGCATTGCAGTCTTATAAACATTTACTTTTGTAAGCATAACATTTTCCAAGAAATTTTCTCAAAGCGATGGGGTGGATCATCCTTACTGTTCTCATCTAGAAAGAGATCATCTAGACTCTTCTTGTAGGAGAAGTGAATGGATTCCTTGATAGCTGTATCCTCATCCAAGATTCACCAATTCCCCAAGCATGTGAAGGCAGAGATCTGAAATGCTCTGGAAGGGAAGATCCTGTGCTTTCAGTCTGATCATGAAACAAGTCCATGTCCTGCACAGGAAATACCTATATGGGCACATCTTCCCACAGTTGTTGTCGTCTGAAATTCATTCACATTTTGGAAAGAGGCCATACATCATATAGACTTGGCAATGCTGCTTTGAAAGCCAGATCAGTTCCTTGCTCTGGTTCAGGGCAGAGCTGTACAAACGTGCTGGCACAACAGATGTCTGGGGGAAGGTGAGGAAACAGGCATGCTTCATGTTGTATTGCTCTCAAAAACAACTTACCATGAAGCCATAGCCTCTCTATAAAACAACATACAAATAAACCCAAGATGAAGTCCCAATTAAAATTCCCAACACCTTACAGGCAAAAAGTAGCAAAAGTTCTCTAGTATCTTCCATTATCTGTACAGTACATTGTCCAAATACAGCAAACTTGCAATTAAGAATGTTTCCTATTGTAGCTTACATCAAAAGAATCTACACTAAAAAAAAAAAGAGGGAGGGGGATCCAAATGCTATCCTATCATTACAGGCAGGAGCATAAGCACTGCCCTAGGCATAACACCAAAAACTTTGACAGGACTGCACATAAGTGATTTGAATTCCAATCCATTATAAAACACTGATATTAAACAAGGTTCCTTCTAGCTGAAGACTGGACCAAAGAACCGTCCTGGTATTGTTTTGTAAAGACATTTCAGAAGCCCAGAAAAGGCCACTGCTACCTAACAGGCTTTTCTCTGGCAGACATGGCCCTTCCTTGAATTTATTCCTATTTGAGCTACAAGGAGACAACTAAGGAGGCAAACCTAGACTCTCACATTTTCTGTAAAGGAGCATCCATCTCAGCCTACCCACAACATTCGTAAATTCTTCTGATAATTAATCTGACTTGAAGACTTTCTTGTCTTCTGTAAATTTAAGCTCAAATACAGTTAATCTCAAATCTTTTTTACTCAACTGAAGAGAAGGTTCTGTTGTCCATTTAATTACATGCTGTGGTCAAGAGAGCGCTTGACTTTATTGTGGCAAAATGATCATTTATCTTAATTTCTTGTTAAAGGATTGTCTCTAATTTTTGTAAGTCTCTTTGTGGGAGAGAAAGGTGCTGGCTGATGTCCACCTGCCCAGCAGATTTATTTATGACTCTCACCAGGACTGGACCTTTAGTTCTTAGAGCAGTTGCCCTAGGCCAGAACAGCTTCACTCTCCCAAGTTAGAACTTCCCCACCAGTAAAAAGACTGGATTTGTTCTTTCACCCAAATCATTGGAGATTCTCAGGGATGGATAATCAGTGAACTGTCTTCGGAGTCAAAGACTCTGAACTTGTGCCTATAATTTTGTTGAAGATATCAAGCTTAATATTAAACCCAGGCCTGCTAGAAGTACAACTACTGAATACTGATTTCCATTTGGAAATATATTTGACTATTTTGATCCGTAGGATATCAATGCTGTTACATCAATTGAACATATGACTGGTGGTTGCTATGTTAACTTCTCAAAAACTCATCAAGCATAAGCAAATTAAACACCTTGCAGAAATATATTTCATCAATACTATTACTTCTAATCTAATTATAAATCAAAAGTAGCTTATTTTTCATTTTGACACTAATTATGTCACTTCCCTAATTTTCTATCAATTAAGTCACATATCAGGTGTTCTACTATTTTACCTGGAACCAAAGGAAGGCTTATGGGAAAAATCCCCAGGTCAGTTTTTTTTGCTTCCTTGATACATATTTTGAGTTCCACAAGTCATTTTAAAAACCCAAACAAAAAATCAAAGAAAAAACCCCTCAGCTTTAACACCACTGAGAACTCCTTGCCCATTTCTCAGGTATCAGATACACAGAGCTATTAATTTTTACATCCGTTTTTGCTAAGTGTTATGCAGCTCATGAATAGCTGTTGGTAAGTATTTCATCATATGAATGAGTTCACTTAATTATTTTTCAAAATCAAAGACAGAATTTCTGAGTAATTCTACCATTTCTCATTGTTGACACGTCTCAAGTTTCAGACAGTGTAGTGCCCCTAAAATACTGCAGTTTCACTCATAACCTAACTATTTTGATTCTCCTGAGATTTATTTACATAGGAGATTTTTTTTATCAGTCTTCTTCTATTCAATTACTCAAAATGTAGGGCTAACCACAACGTCTAACCATCTCAAATACAAGTCTCTGTGGATAAAAGCCATTGAAAAACATCCATTCTGCTGCTGCTGGCATGCCCAGTTCACAGGGTGCAAGAGCACCTCAAGGAATGGTTTGGCTGCTGTGGATTTTTCCAGCATCAAAACACATGGCTGACTTAGTCCAGTCCCTCAAAACTATTTACATATAATCAAAAATAGACTGTTAATCAGCTATGGTTTAAATCTGCTTGTTACTGATACAGACTGCTGGCTAGAAGAGAGAAAAGACATTCTGGAGGAGAACAAAGAACCACACCCACTTCCCCAGCCTGCCTACAGTGACATGCTAAATGAAAGAAAATATCTACACAGCCATCAGCTCAAGCAGAAGGTTTAATACAAATCACTTGTTTTTCAATCCAAACTTTAGAGTGTTGTACTTTTATTTTCATTTTTTGAATGCTTAAATGCCCCAAATCAAATTAACCCCTTGGAAGCAAAGCCCACCATGTGGTCTCCTTTATCCATAAGCAGCTGATTGTAGCCAATACATGCACTGCTCCCAAGAAAAACTAAGATGGAATTTCACTTACAGATGTAATTTGTATACACTAACAAAATCCTCATGACTAGGGTTCTACCTCCTACATAAACTATTTCACTACTTAAAAATACTCCTGTATTCAAGGGAATATGGCAGAGGATTTTTGTACTGTCAAATGGCAGGAAGCTTCCACTGCCCTGCTTTGCTTCAGGTGCTAGTTGGATATAATTGGACCTTTGATAGATTCAGACAGTGAAATCATTTTTTCAGTTATCAAACTTCATGCTCTTATTTAATTATTCTGCACCCTCAAGCACAAAATGCATTATTTACATAAAACACACTTTATTCTCTATTGATGATTTCCTCACTGTGTTGACTGACTGCAGCTTTATTGAAACTTCAGGGTTTAGCTTCTTATCTATTTTATACAAAAACAGATGTAAATAACATCAAGCCACTAAGAGAATAAACATCTCTTGAAAACCAAGTGTTTGATTCTTAACGATAGAAGACCTAAAATATTCTGTACCTTCTTAACTGCAATTACTACAGCAATTGCAAGAGTAAATCAAAATCAGCTACAGAAGGCAAGAGGAATAAACACAGAGTCCCTTCACAGAAGACCTTATTAAGGAGAGAAGGGGTAAGGTGTTTGGGTTTTTTCCACCTTCAGCTACTGCCATTCACAGTTCCCCAAAGAAAAAAAACACACTCTTTTCCCCTAATACAGAAAATAGACCAAATGCCCTAATCCTAATGAGTTATTTTGGTGCACTGTTCTTGTACAGCACCTGTAAGCCAAGTTCAGCTAATTACACATTTAATTGTCTCCAGAAAGATAAGAATTAATTCACAAAAAGGAAAAAAAAAATCCTTGGATACATGCAGTAATAAAAGGTATCTGAATGTCTTACTGTAATTAAAAAGTCTTAGAGACACTGAAATGAATCTATTTTGGCAAGCCTCCAGTACACAACAATCAGGCACTGACTTTGAAACTCCTTATTATATAAAGGAAGAATAGTAGGACTGAAAGAGAAATTAAATCCAAACTCACTCAAGCATTAAATGGGAAAAAACAAAACAACAAACAAACACACACAAAAACACACAACCCAAAAAACCTCATGCCTTTCACCCAACTTCTATAGGAATATCTCTGGGCATTCACTGTCTTTATTTATTGCTTGTCTCTCCCTACCACCAAATGCCAACTTACTTAATACTGAGACCCTGATAAAATCTCTACAACACCTGTCATGCTGGAGCCTTCCCCAGCTTTGTCTGACAAGAAGAGCCTGATGTGACTTGATATTACACAAATCTCACTTTCTGCTCTGCTACTAAAACCTGCCATGCTGGTTAGAGGATTGTCCAGCCAACCAAGATCACTTGGAAAGAGCAGTTCCCTGAGGAGCCACATTTTCTCACCATCCTGTGCAGCACCAGGCTCTGGCTCTTTACAGCAGCCACCACCAGACCTGCCATGAGCAGTCAGCATTCCCTGGTGCACAGGCTTCCCCTCTGAGGAAGCTCCAAGGCTGAGAGCCCATCTCCAACACAGGCTTACTGCACCTGTAGCTGTTACCACACCATTAAGTTTTAGAGTCTCTTGTGTTTTATCTGCAGATTCCCAAATATTCAGGTTTAATGCCCTTTAGACTGCTTTCCTGACTTCCTGATCATTTTCTGATGAGCTCTCCACCTAGGAATGTATCAGTTCTCAGCTCCACAAACAACCAGCAGCCAAGGCAGCTGCCAGGCCAACAGTACCCAGGCTGGAGCTCAGGGAGAAGTTTTGACTGTGCCCTCATCACATGGAGTGCTCCATTTTTTCAAAACCAAGGAGACCATGAAACTTTCTAAAATTTAGGTCTTACAAAACAGAAACGAACATCCTATTTGGACATTCTTAGAAGTGGGGGGGAAAGGGTTCATATGAACAGTGTCACCACAACAGGCAATCATTACAGCTGCTTTTTCTCCAGGATTCCTGCAATTCAAAAATTTTAATCATCAGCATCAATGATCGTGTAAACTATGCTCTTCAAATGATGAAGAGTTTCTGTAAGATCTTGGAGTGGGTTTTTTTTTTTGAATAGTAACATTTTTTTATTGAAAGGAGGAAATGCCAAAATAATTGTTTTAGTGTGGTCATGTAAAGTGTCAGCTCCCATTTTCACCAGGCAATTCTGTGACAGGCCTAAACTAAGGGATATGCCAAGCCAAACAAAAATACCTACTGAGCATAAGTAGATCAAATTACTTTGTCAGTGCTAACAAACCATTCCTGAGCATTTAATAAAGCTTTTTAAGGAAAAAAAGGCACCTTAGGATCAATGTCTTTTCATTCAAAATTCATGAGCTCTATTAATTTCTCAAGTATATATATTTTTATTGGTTCTTGTACAGCTCCCTCGAGGGACAGACATTTTAAAGCTAATTAAATAGAACCCACCACATTCATTGTACCCTGTATGCAGCTGAGGATGCTGCTTCCACCACACTTAACAACTGAGGCATTTCCATTAATGTGTTAGCAAACTTTGTCAAATGACATGCAAATACACAAACTGCTATGAATTAACACATCAGCTGGGACTCCTTGATTTCACACATCCATCTATTAAAAAATATAATAGTACTGATTTGGCTGATGACCAGAAAGAGCTTTATGATATTTAAACCACATTTCCTCTGATATGACAGCTTTCTAAAATACGTACAAAAATATCATTCCAGGGCTGACACATCACACAAGGTTTCTGCTCTATTTGCAAGTCTATCTGAACTTCCAAGCAAAGCCCCAGCACCGTTTCAGAAGGCTGAGCACAGAGCACTGCCAAACACTTCCCCAGGAAAGATGAACCAAATGGGAACTACTGAAGCTGCCTTGTTAATAGTACCTGCATAACAGCATAAAAAATACATCTTGCATACTGAAGATATAGAATAGCTGTTGGCCACTACACACAGAGAATGTAAAAATATATATTTATTAAACTATAAATGAGGATAAGGGAACATTCATTTTTAATAGATGCAGCTGGAATTCAAGTTTCTTTTTTTTACTGAAGCAATAGGTGTCGATGTATCAGATTCAGAGAACAGGCTCACATGGTATGAGAGTATTTTCCTAGCTTCATTCTAGGTGATCATATGTGAATGAGCAGGGGAACTCTGTTTGGAGTAATCTTATGATTTTGTTTAGGCCAAACAATAGCATTTTAAAATTGACAGAACAGCCAACAACTTCGTAGTTGAACAGGAACACTTGATAGTGTTTGGTAGTTTATTTGCCTTAAAACTCTGCACCATGTAAAGGTTTAATATTCAAGCACTTGACATTTCTTCAGTAGGCAACATCATCAACTCCAAGATACCCACCATGTCCGTGAGGAGGAATATATGCAAAACACACAAAGCAATTAAGGCTGTATTGAACTCACATAGCACAGGAAATGTGGAACGAAAACATCATTAATTCAGCTGCTTTGCTCGCAGAGTTTCACAGTCATTTTTTTCTTGATTAAACACATAGGTAAATACATTAGTGTCTTGTGAACAGTTTCACTGAGACTTTCCACTTAGATTATAAACAAAGGATCATTCTGCTGTGGATCACAGGGCCTCACAAGCAAAATACCTAAGGAGGAGAAATCTTGCCCTTCTGAAATCAGTCGTCACCTAAACACACTAAGACCCTCAAGGCAGTCTCCTACTTCCAGAAATTCACTGGCTCACTCAAAGGAAAGCTACAGTTCCCTTAGCACATATTAAAGGTGAGACAAAAGTGCTAAGCAGCTTACCAAGCAGCATCAGGCTAATTAACATCATATCAGCTCTAATTGGAAGCGATTCAGCAGCGTCAGCTCTGTAGTAGGAGTCTTTTCAGGACTCACTGATGTGAAAGGCGAATACTGACACCCAGAAGTGTTTCATTTTCTGGCCCTGTAGAGCAACTGTTCACTGGAGAGTGGTCTGGAGTCACCAGCAAAACATAATCCAGCCACTGTGTCACTGTTTCCTCCCCCCTGCTGCATTCAAACATGCTTTTGCAAGCACACCAAACTACACGGGCTGGCTAAATCACCTCTGTGGTGCTGAGTCCAGGGTCCAGAACAAGAACAAAACCTCAGCTCCTTCAATCCTCAGAGGTTCTCTGTTCTTTCCAAGTTACTCCATGCAATCTGCAAGCTAAGATACATATCAACTCAACCGTCCATTTCCTACTGGGTAATACTCACCAAAAGTTTAATTCTTTTAATGAAGACATAATTAACACATTTGTCAGGTCATGCAAACCCTGACCTACTTCTTTGCACGGCTATGAGTAATGAGAACTTCACTAATTTGACAAACTAATTAAAGAGTCTTAGTGTTGATTGTGGCTATCAAGGATGTAACCAAGGCAAGCAAAATAAAATGAGACCTTTTAAACCAAATGAACTTCAGCAGCCTCTGTGACGACCCATAAGGAGCATTACTGCTGTCCAACTGAACAGAAGAAGGTGATGAAATCTAACAATTAAAATATTCACCCTGATCAACTTATTAAATCACATTAAACTATCCCTTTCCCTTATGAGATGTAACTTTTAGAGCATTTGTTCTGAAGGACACATGAAAGACTGAGACCTTCATAGAAACCCATACAAAATCCTTCAACTTACTGTGCTGTGGAATAAGCATGGCAATGGCTGTCCTCCTAAATAAGCTGTTCAAATGGAAAAGTGCTTATTTCAGGGTGGCTTTTTTTCCCCCCACAGCTGCCAGTAAGTAGTGCTCAGGATATAAAACAGCTTAAACCCAAGCCAGTATCTAAACTCTCAAGTCAGTGTGTTATGGCATGTACTTAAAAGTGAAGGTATCCCACATCTCACCTCTGTCATCCCACAGAAAGCATGCTTAATGTGTGACAAAAATTGCTCCAGAAGAGAAGGTTCAGAAGCACTAATGGAAGTCTGAGCTATTTTACAAAAGGATTTCTTGCAAAAAACGAGTGCAACACTATAAAAATGAGCTCCAAGGACACATTTCACATTGAAGTAGAGTCTATTATCAGGATATAACATTTTCATGCATCATTTTATATCAAGGGAAGCTGTGCAGTCTGAGAAATGGCTGTGTCTAGCTCCTTCTGGCACAAAAATCCTCCTTTGTGCTGTGACAAAGAGTGATATCACCACAGACAAAAATTTAGCTTCTCTCATACCAATTTCCCTATCAAGTGTAAAAATCCATAATTTTCTAAGGTTTCTTCAGAGACTGCAAGAAACAGATGGACAAAACCTTTGCTTCTGTCGTGGTGTTCACATGCTCTGTCACGGCCTAGTCTGCCACTGGGGCTTCAACAGCTCTTCTGGGTCACACTCCACCAAGGAAAATGTGTCACACTGAGTGACACACCTTCGAAGAGCCCGCATTTCCTTTCTTCTCCATGTCAAAGGAGCTTTAAATATCTACATTTACTGTCTTGTTCCTCATTTGATAGCTATTTTAAGTTATATTTCAAGATCAAGTAGTGACTCAAAAGACTGAGTATTGAGCTAAAAATCTGGATCCAAATTCTAAATGGTCTGTCACTTAGAGTAATGCCTCCTGGTCTTGGTGCCCTCTGCAGTTCATTGAATCACCGGGATGGTAAAATATTTAAAGTAACAAGCTTGATGGAAAATGTGGTCAGAGTAGAAAGATATTAGAAAGGAAATACGAAAAAAAAGAGATAATGTAAGTCCACCTCAGGAGACACAAACTGTGGCACTGTGAAAGCCAAGCTGGTGATCCACAGCCTCTGCACCTTCCCTTCACCACAGAGCACAAGGCATCACCACAGTGAAAAACTCTTCATTTTTATGCAAAACACTGATGATCCAGCACTGAGGAAACAATGGCAGAAAGCTGTCAATGCCTAAAGAAAGTAGTCCTAATCATGCTCATGTAATTTTCTATTTTAGGAAATCCCATGCTAATTGATTAAAGTAATTAGCTGTGCTAATATTAGCAGGTTCTTCTTCTGCCTTAAAATCATGCAAGGTATGTACAAGGAGCAACACTTGCTTTAAGAGGGCCTATAATACTTAAAATACTTCAGCCATGCTATAAAAACTGTCTTAGAAAAAGGCAAGCTCAATCACAAAGCTCATTGGACAAAACATAAACATTTTTGTTGATGACAATTAAACCAGAACTTTCCACTGGACATTCTGAAGATCTCAATGTGGTTCCAAGAACCTCATCCCTTGGGCTGAGCAGCTCTCAGGAGGAGACTCAAGGTGCAAAACAATGGTTCCAGAGGTCCTATTCTCACAGAAATTTCAGCAAAGCACCTTGCAGGTCAGACTTCAGGAAAATACACCAAGTTGGATGAGAAAACATGCCCTCTGGATGTCTGCTCTGTACCTGGTCAGTATACCAGGATGCAGAGTAAATGATGCTACTTCATTTTTAGGCTGGAAAATGCAGATCCCAACTTATGTTCCAAAATTTACTTGAACTAAAACGGAACAGTAGAGGGAAAGGCCAGGAGTGTGAATTTCTGCATCAGCATATATGGAGTCACCTAAAAAAACCTTTGCTCTCCAAGTCAGGAAAATGAACACCACAGATCAGCACAAAACAGGGCCTATTACAATTAATAAAACATTTCAGACTTTAGCATGTAAAAATTAAAAGTTCACATGATAATAGGCAACCGAAGTTCATTTATTTTTAGGTTGTGCATTTCTGTCACTTCAACTGTGCATAAAAGGTTCTTCCCTAATTCATATGGCTTTTTTAGTAGTTTGCATAATGCAGAAACTAACAGCAGAAACTAAGCAGAGTCTATAATATGACTTCATTGCAGCTGATAGAAATGGAACAGCAAATGAAGTATCCATCCAATATCTGCTCTGAACTGGAAGATATTATGACTTACCAAATCATGTTAAATCTAATTTGCCAAAAAAAAAAGAGTCACTCTAAGTTAAATCTTTCCTCAGCATTACTGTCAGAAAGCCCATGTAGGCATCAAAGCAGTACTAGGATGAACCCTAAGTCCTGTTTCATTATTTAATACAAGTTCATTAACACCTTTTGTAGCAGTGATTTCTACATATCTGAAGAGGCTTTTCATTTTTAATCTGTACATCACCACTGCTCGGTCCATTCTGTGGTGCTGGGGCACAGCAGCTGCTACTGCATTGACTTTGCCTTCATATCTTTATTTTGTCTCATTGATTGAAAAGCCATCAAAACAAGTTTATGGTTAATTGAAGCAAATATCTAGGCTGTTTTACTTGTAAATGGAGTGATAAGCAGACTGTTCAGCATGTTAACATCCTAGAAATCCGGGAACATTTTACTGCATTCTCAGGGAGTCACAAGCTCTAAGCATATTCACCAGTGATTAAAGAATTCAAGCTGATGTGGCAATAACAATTAATACTTCTCAATTTTCTGACAATCTCTTAACTCTTCTGTCTAGAGTTTCAAAGCAATTTACTGATACACAGTACCCTGCAAGGTCAGAAATATCTTTGTTTCAGGGGGTAAAAGCAATGTGCTCAGCAAAATGCAGTCATGTTCAAACTGACCCAAACTCCAGACTGCAGACCCCAAGAACTGACAGTAATTAACTTCCAGCTACGAGTTAGGATTTGCATATTTTCTACACGACCTACACTTCTTAACTCATGCACGAAAAATCAGAAATTACCAAGGAAAACAATCTAACTCATTACAAATGTACAGCCAAGTGACAATTTTTAAAACATGAGACTCTGAGCACTTTCCTACCTCCAACTCCATCAAGTGTTATTTCATTAGCATTCTCACTCTGGTACTTCAGAGCAAGTATACCTGCCAATGCACAATAATTAAGATCCTCCCTTGAAAAGAGAACTGTGTGACTGGAAGCAGATGCAAAATTGGAAGCTTGAATCTAGAAAAAAAACCTAGCTTCATCTTTTCATCATTTGTATTTTTTCCAACAGACATCTAAGGGGTGCAGCTTTTTGGAGTTACAAGCATCCAAAAGAACAGAAGCTGCTATAGTTTTTGATCACCCCACTAAGGTAAGAAATAATACTAAGAAAATAGCAGTGCACAGGTGACTCAAAAACATCAAACCATGGTTCCCTACCCTATAGACAGACCCAGGTGATACCATGCAAGAATGTGACTGTTTCTTACAAAGGACAGGAAAACTGACTGCCTTCAGTCTGCAGTGAACTGTTCATCACTGCCTCCACTAAATGCTGGATGCCTCGCTGACGTTACAGCCCAGCAGAGTCCTGTGTATGGATTTCAAGAGGAATAAAAAGGTTAATAAGTTAAATAATGAAAACTTCTCACAGGGTCATGCAACTTACAGTGTCATGGACCTCTTAAGTAAGTATCTATTTAACAACATATTTTAACCCATAAATTCCTTTAAAATCTGACTTTCCTAATGCCCTAAGCAAAGTTCTGTGGCTGCCTCATGACAGACCAGCACAGTCAGAAACCAATGTTCAGAGCAGACAAACAAGCAGTGAGAAAACTAAAATCACTGCAAGGACCTATCACTTCAAGGTACATCATTTGAGGCTTCTGAGTTAATATTCTACATTAGGAAGTCAGTGTTCTCTTTTCCTAGTACAGCTTATTTGATCCCTAGCAAGAAAAAATATCCTAATCAAGGTAGGGGGAAATCATCTTGAAGTTACAGGCTTTTAGAATGAGTTTCACTGTTGCTTACCAAAATAATAATAATAATAAATAAATAAAAACAGGATGTGTGAATGTCAAAAGACACCAGGCATAAAGTAATTCAGCAGGACACAGCAACAGTGATCCCTGTGTTCATGTTGTATCTAGAGCATTTAGGCAATGTGGCTTACATGTAAGGAATCTAAGCCACAAAATATTATATATCTGACCAAATAAGAGAACTGGTCACTGATCCAGTTAACATTTGCTTCCAATCTCACAAATAAAACCTAACGAGCATAGGTTGGGGAAAAAAAATAAGTGTGGCCCACTAAAAGGGAAAGTATAAATTTTCAAAAAACGTCTGTGCACACTTCCATAGCCTAGAACTGAGCCCTAAGTCACTGGACTTTGAAGCAACCTCAATTTATTACGTAAGGAAAACACCAAGAGCTACTTCTATATTTGTGTACAGAAGCAAAGAACACGCCTGCAGTTCCCCTCGCTTTGCTCTGCACTGGAGAGCAGAGGGAAGTCAGGCCTATCAATGCTGCCCTCTACAGAGCATTGCTCCAGAGCTCCAGGACTTGCACTCTTTGTAAGAGAAAGACCTTGAGATTTTGCATAATAAACTGCTTGGAAACCAAACATTCTCCACCTCAGTTCCTCTCTGCAGCAGTTCCAGAGTTATAGTCTATGGGAGGGGGCAGGGGACATAGCCAGGGGATAACAGTGATTTCCAAACAATTTCAGAGACACATCTGCTCACACTGCTGTGTCTAATGTCACCTGCAGTAGTAATGCACCATTCCCTTCAGCATTTTACAGGGACGATAAAAATCAAGGAAGAACAGTGAAAGAACTGCACACAAACAGCTGAAATAAAACTAAAAAAGCCTTTGGTGTACTCAGAATTATTTTCACCTTCCTTTTGTTTCTTCACGAAAGTAAATAAAGATATGATTAAAACAAATAATTCATTGTGATAAATTTGTATTTCATCTACTACTACAACTTCTTGATGTTGTAATTATCAACTTCAGAAGGTATAAGGAAATCTCTACATAGGAAAACCTAAGTAAAGAGTATTACAAAAAAAATGCAAATGAAAGTAGATAAAATGATTTCTACAGCAACATTTTGTCTTGCTGTACAATGGAGGCAATAACCTTTATAATTTGAAAGCATGTTTTGAATTACATTTGCTACAAAATCAGGCAACTTACTTTAATACAGATAAATCTCACTCTTGAAACTACAATTACAGGGAAAACTTTGTCTTGTCTTCAGTCAGCCCTACTGTAAACAGCAGGTTTCACAGTGTAAGACCATTTTTCAGCCTCAAATACACTAAATCCCAACTGGTGTGTTCTCTTCTGTAATCACAAAATGCACTCCATTTAGGAAATGAAGTCTTAATTGTTCATGCATTACCAGTGCTAAACCCTTAACTAAATACACAGTGCCAGGGTAGCTCCACAGCCCCAGAAATGTTGTTTGTTCTGGCAGAGAGAGCTGGCCCTGCTCCAACACCTTGCCAGTCCATTACAGAAATGGTAACTGAATGCAGAAAGGGCTCATTTTCTTCTGCCTGAAATTCCTGATAATGTGTATTTGGCTATTCAAGCTGTGCACATTGCCAGAGCAGGTTGTGAACCAGGAAACAAAATGAAGCCTTTGCAATAAAACATTTTTGAATGCTGCTGGGAGAGCGCAGCCACAAGAACTCGGCGCTGCCCAGGCTGTTTCCACAGCTCCTGCACCCCCAGTGGCACTCCTGGCTCTGTCCCCTCCACCAACATCTGCCCAGGGGATCCCTCCAAAAAAAGGGCCCTTTTTCAGTTCTTGACCCTCCTCACAGACCTTCCCAGAACAACCACCTCTGCACTGCCACCTCGAGGGACTCTCGTATTCAAGATGTAACATGGTCATCACGATGCTTAGTCACGGGACCATGCAGGATCTGCCAAAAATTTCATCTGAGTTCTGGGCACCGTGCCCACTCCTCACCCAATACTGGATTTTTTAATAGCAGCAAGTTCACATTCCCCTGCTGACTGGCATCTTAAGCAGACAATGAGCTGACAGCCAATAGTGAGCATCACTTGCAAACGAACCTCTAGGTCTGACTGCCTACACAGCAATGCCCCTGATTTTCCACATCAATCCATTCCAAGAGGGAAGTCAGCAGGGTGCTGCAGGGAGCACATGTACCTTAGAAGCTGAAAGAGTTCATGGAAATGTTGGCAGAGCCCCTACAATGCACAGTGTAAGTGAACCCAGCAGGCAGGCAGTGGTTTTACAGGCATACACTTGCCCTCTCAGTGGCCAGCATTTCCAGAAAATGACAGTCAAAAGTAGAACCTGACAACAAAAAGAGTGACAATAACAGCTATATAGTTTCAAAGCTCGTGGTCAGTAATTCACAAATTTCAGCCACT
Source organism: Rhadina sibilatrix (assembly GCA_013400275.1). NCBI lineage: Eukaryota > Metazoa > Chordata > Aves > Passeriformes > Phylloscopidae > Rhadina > Rhadina sibilatrix. The sequence goes on from VWYO01007719.1 coordinate 193,302, forward strand.
GGGCAGCAATATTCCAGTCACTTTTGTACAGCAATGAGACCTTGGTGTAGGTCAGGGACCTGAGGTACTCTGACACACCAAAATCTAATGCTGCTGTCACACACGCTGAGCCACTGGACATTGATATCTGCCCACTGCTTATAGCAAAAATACCCCAACCTTACAGTGTCTAAGAGGTGAATTTTTCTACCATTTGGCTGCAGCACCACATACCCCAGGCTTGTATGAAAGGTGCCTCTGCAGAGCATGGTGCAGGCAAACAAATACCAACCCAGCTGGCACACAGGGCTGTATCTCTGCTTTACCACAGCACTGAACAGGTTCTGAACAGATTCTAACAATCTGCCCATTCTTTAAGGAAAACATGAAGAAAGAAGTCCCTTTCAACCTCCATTTCTAGCCCCTGACCCTGCATTCCTGCTGTGCCATGAGATAGAAGGATGTGAGAACACAAGCCACAGTGGAGCACAGAAAATGTTCTCCCTTGAGCATGTACCAGGCACCATGGAGGAGGCATGTCAGCAAGCTCAAACATGCATTTGCTTTAATTTTATCTATGAAGTTTTGTACAAAGCATAGTTTGGGGAGAAGCTGTTTCTATTCTAGCTTCATATGAATTTCAAATACTTAAGTTTTATTTTTAAGACGACAGTTATCTACAAGCCAAAAATTTAGGCAGCCTATCTTGGGCCTGAAAATACAAAATCTGTTGAAAGCAGAATTGGCTAGGCCAGCTCCGAAATTACCAGCACAGAGGATACACTTTAATTAGACAGTTTTCACCAGTAAGTTCTTGTAGAGAGCAAGTACCTGTCTAAAAAATTACGTAAGAAGAAAAGCTGCCAAATTTTTTCAACTAACATACAGACATGATATGGATCAAAGGGACAGGTGCTTGAAAAAGGCATGGCTGCTAATTCTTTAACCAAACATTATATATGCAACAGATATTGCCAGAGGAAATCTCTCAGTAAAAACTGACCTCATCTTTGTTGTTGGCCTTCACTCAACTTCTCCTTGTGTTTTTACTTACTTGCTTCCCTACACAAATGTTAAAAATTAGAAGCCAAATGAAAGCCATTGGGGAACTATTTTATGTAAACAGCTCAATGAGAGGCAACATTTTCCTTATCTTCTCCAACTACAACAGAACAACAAAATGAGAGCTCTAACTATACAAACCACTGTAAGAGAGAGCTTGAGTATTCTTATACTCATTTGTTGAATTTTGCAGCAAAGGATGGCCTTTGGCAACTCATCCCTCGGAGCAAACACAGACTCCGCCACACAAGTACACGTGCAATCTTTCTTAACCTTTAAAAGACTTAGAGCACAGGAATTTAAATAGTTACCAACAGCAAAAGTGAAATCATTTTGCTCCATCTGTATATCAGACTATAATTGTGAAGGAAGCTGCAAAAGCAGATCTTTTTGCTGGAAGTCTGGAGCAAAACCACCAAACTATGTCTGACTGAATACTACTTCTGATCCACCTCCCAAGCATTAGTTGTATTTCCAATTAATTTTTGGGTGCACTAGTCAACGCAGCATACAGGAGTAGAAGACATTATAAAATGCAATTAGAATTATTAAACCTTTCCAAAATCCCAAACCTATATGGAATGTAAATAACATCGAAGAACCCACGGCATCTCAAGCAGGTAGTGAAAACCTGCATCTAACTCTTTTTGAAAATAAATTTAAATGCTCTTTTTTTTTTCCAGGAAACAAAGTATCAGCACCAATTAATGAATGAATTCTCTGACATTGCTGAGCTACCATCTGCCTGCAGAGATAAAGTCTGCACAGAAATGGCGAATGCACCAATGCACAATGAGGTGAGCATCCGGCATCACGAGGCGCTGCGCTCCCTCGGCACGCATGGGATGCCAGGTGCAGAGCAGCCTCTGGAGCTCCCTGGGTAACATCGAGCCTGTTTTAGTGGGAAGCTGGCTACTTACTGCCATTTCAGGCTGACTGCTGGATTCAGTGTGACATCCAGTGTGAAACTCCTATAATTGCTCAGTCAGAACCAACTACGTGCAGCAACATCGCTGCAGGATGATGGACTTGCACTGCTGACACTGCTGAAGCCTCTCCTTGGAGCTGGATGTATCTCAGTGCTGCTCTGGACTGTGGGATCACTGCCCACCTCTTCAGTAAGGCCAAATCCTCCCCACTCTTTGCAGCTCCCTGGAAGGTCCCACAACACCAGCACACAAGCAGAGACTCACTGTAGGATCACTGCCCACACGGCAAACACTGTGAGCAAACAGCCTTTGCATCCCCAAGATCCATGAAACACTTGCCTCACACTGATCCCACCAGCACTCACTGAACCACCACTCCTCCAAGTCACTGTCACATTCACGTTGCCCACTTCCCCAAAGAATATAAAAATACACTTGCTAGAATCCACCCAAGCTTCAACAAATCATTTCCCTGGTAGATGATATCAATGCCTTTTATTTAAATAGATGCAGTATAATAGTCTTTCTAATGAGAAAATAGTTTGAGGGGGTTTATGTGATACACAAAAAAAAAATTATGATTTGATCTAGTCTGCAACTCCTTATATGTAAGTTAAAAATCATTTCAAGAAATAAAGGAAGTATCAAATGAGACATCTTCTGTTAGAAACTGTTTAATTTCTTACCTTATAAAGTGATCCCTGTAAGGTGTTAGATCTAGCAAGCTCAGACTAGTGACCAGTCCTTCCCTGCTTTCATTTGCCAGAGCAATGAAACTCAATAATCTTAGTTGTATATACTTTCATCTTTGTGCTGTAATGAAAACGTGTTTGATTTCAAGCAGAATACACGTGCTTTGGCAAGTTCAGCAACAAATCACAGTTTTCATCTCGAGTACTTTTTAAGTATTTTAGCATGAAGCTGCACCTAGAGAAGACTTGGAGACTGTGGACTTTGGGCCATGCCTTGCCTGTGCCTCTCGGGTGCCTTTACTTCCACGAGGTTGCACTTCATTGCATGGTTGACTGAGCAAACTTGGGAAGTTGTCCCTTGGGTGTTCCCTCATCTCCGATCATGCTTGTCTAATTATTTCTCTTTTTTTTTTTTTTTTTTTTTTGTGAGATAACCACAAAATCCCATCTTTCTGGCATAAGGAGAAAGAAAAGCCTCCTCCTGCTCAAAAAAAAAAAAAAAAAACCAAACAAACCAAACAAACAAAAAACCCCACAATTGCAAACATTCCACACAACTTTCAAGGTTACTAGAACTGCTATATAATTAATAGCTATTGGGTATGCTTCCCAACAATGACTTACTGAATAAAATAAATAAAAAAAATCAACTAACTTTAAGTGTTGACTTTTAGGAAACTTGCAACATTTCACCGTTGTGTGAACTCCTTGAAAATAAAAGATTTAATGCCTCTCTTTGCATAACATTTATATATCAGACATTTGTGTGGCATATGTAGATTCTATAAATGTTCTTTGGCATTTTTACCTGTGCTGCTGTTTGAACAGATCTTTAATGTGTTTCAGGCAATCTAAGAATTAACTACAAACAGGCAGAAAAACAAGCTTTGAAATGAAATGGTCATCTCCCAGTTCAGAAAAGAAGAGATAATACCCACTGACCTTTCTACAGCAGCTTTTCAATGTGGAGAGCATAGGATAGTCTAGCATTTCCCAAACTTGTACATGTGTTATACAGGTTACCCACTGGGACAGGAAATCTAACACATCAAAACATGATTATTTTAGGGTATAGGAACAGGTCGTCTGCACAATTCAGTGGATATACCAAGGATTTCCAGGTGGCCTGGACAAACATCCCAGAGGCTTCAATTCCAGCAGGATTTATGTATTAAAAAGAGACATCAAAACCCCTATGTACAGTAGGCCTAATTATGGATATTCATTTTGCCCTAGACACAGAAACTGATACATCAATAGAAAGATCTCTCTTATCTCTGTCAGGTGACAAAATTGAGCAAAACCTTTGTGTTATCCTGAAGACTTGATCTTAAGAGATCTGGAGTCTCAAAACACAGTCAATTATATTTATAATAGCAACCTTTTTTTTTATTTTTTAAGAAAGAAAACACAGTTACGACTGTTCACTACATTTGCAGCTTATCAAACACAGCATGATTAGTTTTGATCTTCTCACAGAGATCACACCAGCAAATTTGCATTAAAAAAAACCCAAGAGCATCATTCCACTAGTGGTTTGTCATATCATTATCCTGAACAGGAAAACTTTGCTGCAGCCCTACATGGAAACCCACATTTCAGAACAGAAACTCTTACCAAGAGGATGGCTACAATAGAAGTGACCAGCTACATAAAGAATTCTTTATTGAACCAAATATTTTAGTTGTATTTTATCACAGATAGATTCTGACCAGACTACAACTGGCCCTGGCACAACTCTGTTTTTTAAAAGAAACATTTTTTTCAATGGCTGCTATGCATGTAACAAAGCCAGAGGGCATGGCAAAGTAGGTGATGACATCAAGAACTAACTCCTGTTGTTATTAAGTTCCTTTTTTAAGAAAACAAAAAATTCCACCTGCTCAGCACAATATACTCAGCTTAACTCCTGATAGTGAGAAATAAAATAATAATTATGGTTGTTTTGGACCAAGAATCTCTTGATAATTACTTCTAGTAGATTCTACACACACTTTGCACAGCTCTGTGCATTTCTCATCTATCTGAATAACACAAGTACACTGCAGCTGCTGACTAGTTTGATCCTACTATTATTTTGGTACAGAGGACCTTAAAACAGACCAAAACAACCACTGTGAACAGAATTCAAAACGACAGAGACCTGCTGAGGTCACTAAGGTTTACATTGAAGAAGCAGCTGCCTGTGGTCAAGTTTGCTGATGAAAAGGTTGTGTGCACCCCCTCACAGCAATGCATGGTGACAGCACAGGCACAATTCTCATTCAAGGTCAAGGAACAAAGCACAGGCAGAGAAAGCTCCACTGACAGCCAGGGTGAGTGGCCATGCCTGGGCAGAGGAGGACAGAGCTCTCAGCAGATCACACAGATATTCACCATATGGTTTCACTGAACCCAGACAACTAAAAGCTCCCAGAAAAAGGGGTCTGGGGGGTGCTGGTCAGCAGCAGATTCCACAGGAGTCTGCTGTGTGTCCTGGCAGCCTGGGGTCAAACACAGCACAGGCAACCTGGGAAAGAGGCAATTCTGCTGCTGCCTTCAGCACAGGAGGGGCCTCCCCTGCAGCCCTGGGGGCAGCTACCTCAGAGACCAATGTCAGAGAAAGAAAGCTTGTTTGGAAAGATGCTGCTCATACTTTTTGTGGCAAGAAAACTTGTGTGTGGCTTGTATATGTGATGCAGCCAGTCCAGCAAGGCAAGCTTTGCTGCAAAAGCAGATGCTGAGTTATCTGAGTTTTGTAAATGTAAGGGATTTCATTGTTTTAATGACTTATTTACAACATTTAGATTCGTAAGGGATTTCATTGTTTTAATGACTTATTTACAACATTTAGATTCTATCTTGTTGCAGTGAAGCTTAGCACAAGAAATAAGGGATACTTATGAAATATTTTGGCCAGTTAAGCACCCAAGTAAGTACTCTCAATCGCCTATGGCTCACAGATGTAATTAGACAATATATTTCTTCTAAGTCATAAGGCTGTTTAGAGATGTGGTTGATTAAACACATCAAAACACAGAATTGCGGAGGAGCTGAGCAGGAAAGGTCAGGAGAAAACTGCTAAATTATATGACTTGTTTCTCTTTGGAGAAAAGAGAAACCATGGAGCAAGGGCAAAGAGAAGGAGATGAAGAAAGTTGTAGAAATAGGTTCATTTTTCAAAAAAGAAAAAAAAACAGAAAAAGAATGTTTCCAAATTACATTATAAATTCAATCATTAGCATTAATTTATCTCTTACCTGTGAGGTTTCTGCGTGCACCAACTATTCCGGACTTTAGGACAGATAAAGATCCTATGTACATCAAATCAAGCAAAGGATATAAGGAATAAAAAGTATTTATGGATACACAAGACACTCAGAAGACTGGTAAATCAAGCACATAAGAAAACTCTTAACTAGAAAAAAAAAACCAGGTTGAGGCCTGCACTTTGCAATAGGTGCAAATATGGAGCAAGTGCAGTGCTGCAGAAAAGCTATTCACTGTTGTGCAAACTACAAACCTTGATTTATTAAATTCCTTGCACACTTTTTGTGTGTGTGTTTGTGTAGACAGAGCATGACAAGCCTTCTTCTACCCACTAAACAAACTATTTTTTTGTTTTTAACCTGGGTAGCTGCTTCTATTTTCTGCTTGATAGCCTGTACTGGATCTTTAATCTACACAAAGAACCCCCTGCAGAAAAACCACATGCTTGCATTCCATACCATACCATATTTCAGATGGCAAGTGCACTACAATGACCATCCCTCTGCCACCACTGAGGGAAGTGAACCTCTGCACCTTCAGAGACCAGCACATTTCTATTACAAGCTTGAGTTCAAAAGGTGAGATTTGTAAAAAACGCCAGGCCAGGTGCATAGGATGACACACTGCTTGGCAGATTACATAAACACTTCTTGACATACTGGCTGTACTAAAAGAACTGTGCTGTACAATGATCATCTTGAGAAAACTCGTAAGCAAAGGTGATACGAGAAATAAAATCTGGAGAGAGAAAACCAGTGAGAATCATTAACAATTCCACTTAAACCTCAGAGAGGAGTCATGAAAAAAGTTTGTTGTTTAGGTAGGTAAATATATATTACGGACTATTCTGTATTCTGTTAAGATGCTCAAGTGCCTCAAGACATTTCTCTTTGCCAGTCACTTCTATTTCAGATCACCAGTCTATAAAAAGAAGGAACTAATATACACGAGCGTACATGCCACAAGAGCTCGCATCTATATAAATATCCTGCTGAAGAAAATTGCCCACTCCCTATCATCTCATGCAAAGACACACAAGGAAAACCAAGAGTTTGCAAGAAATGTGCTGCAGTACTAAACTCTGCTTTAAATCCCTTTGAATTGTTATACATACATATATATATATATACACACACATACATCCAGGATACAAATATGAGAGGCAGTCACCAATTCTCTATCCAGTAACCTCTTGCAATCTCTGATTTGTGGAGATGTCATTTCCCCTCCAGAAGAATGCCATGGAGCACCCTCTTCACCAGCCCTCCACAAAACTCACAGCTAAGAGATTTGGTCCAAAAGAGTTTAAAGCAATAAAACAGTTAAACCAAGCCATGATGGAGCTGATGTTGAAAATAACACAGGTCTTGAACTGAAGTAATTTATATGGCTGCACATTTTGGTGTTCTCAGTTTTCTCCATAGTGCAGGGACAGATTTTTCCTGGGGCACAGAATGGTCTTTTCCTCAAAAATGCTAAATCAAGCCAACTCTCAATAGTGCTGAACTCTGACACAGCCATGTGGACTGTCAGCTAAGCCAACAAGGAAGAAGGATCCCACCACAGTATGAAATCAGCCACAAATATAAATTTTGTTTCCTTACAAAATTTAAACCCCAGTGGTTTGGGTATTTAACCATTTTAAGTGTTCTGCTTCTGCAGATAACTGGAATTAAATTAAACCAAAAATAAAAACATTTTAAAAATAAATAAAAAACAAACAAACAAACTCCCACATCACAAAAACTACCAAGAAAAGAAAACCCAAACAAAAAATGTTTATATTTCAAAGCATGAAGTAGACAAGTAACCATATCCCTGGAATGATGCTATCCTTCAAAGATATTTTCAGTAACATCTTAAATGCTCTCCAGTGGTATTTATGATCCTCCCCAGTACTGAAATGGATGAGGACACTGCAAAAAGATAACTACAAAAACTGTAAAACAAAGTTCAGTTTTCCCCAGTTCCAAATCCCAAATAACAGTATCATTACACATCTTTTGCCAAGCTGATATATTGTTTTATTACAAGCAGCAAACCCTATCGTGGTCACACCAAGACAATTCTTAAATGACTTGTCTGTGTCACTACTGACCTAGGGTACTTTACTCAACTGGCATGAGGAGGGTGTTTTCTGGAGAATGCTGAAAGACAGAGGGAGCTTTACTAATTGCTCTAATTACATGCTCGGGGTAATTTAGTTGAAAATGAGCCGCGTAGTGTTTTCATGTGGCTCCAACACTGCCATGTCTCACAGTTCAGGGAGAAGCAGGAAGTCACAAAGAACCTACAAATTAAACAAATTGGATCAAAGCTAAGGAAACCATCTGCAGGATTTACCTGTGACAACCTGTTTCCTCGACACACAGGCAGTGATGAAGCAAACAAGCAAAGCAGTGGCATATGCTGCTCAGGAGACAGCAGTCAGACAGCACAGTAGAAAGCAAATTTTATGGCTATGTCCTGTTCCTAAGTACCATCAAAATGTTTTCATATTTCATCACTGAGAGCGTGCACTGAGTATTAACACAGTGGCAAAGCACCACAAGTTAGAACTGGGGATGAGGCTTAACCACCCTCCCCCTACTGCCCAGGCAGGAAACAGGTTCAGAATAATGTATGTCTGTCCCTACTCTTCAGCCTTAAAATACAAAAATTGCATCACTGAATTCCTGAACCAGGCTTAAAACATGCAAAACCCTTCAGTCTTAAACATCTTTTTTTTTTTTGTCTGCTAATCAAATGCTAAGCCTTTGATTTGTGATTACTTAGAACTCCAACTGTGCTGGACACTCAAAGGCATAAAGGACAAGGGGTGGAAAGAGCAGTGTCACTAAAAATCAAAAGCAAAACCAGAAAGCAACCAAAGTCTTCCAAAAAACGTTTGTCTGCTTACAGCAACAGCTGCCTGCTGTCTTGTAGACTTGAAGAAAAAGAATCCTGGTCCCTCCTTTTCACTTCAAGAGGAAGGAGCAGACATTGCCACAAGAGCTTGTAAGCCCCAGGCCTCTTGAAGCCCCCCAGCCTCAGGCTTGTCCAGCACACGAGTCACAGGGTTGTCCCATGGCTGAAGCAGAGAAGCCTTTCACTCGGATGTTTCTTCTTTTCAATCAGCAGTCAAGAGTTGTGCAAATGCCCTTCTGCACAAAGAGTTGTTGTATGGATGACCAACACAGCATATAGCCCACCACCCAGGGTTTATAAACAAGGTTTCTGGGAGCCACCAACGTGTCTGAAAAGATGCATTCTGCAATAGAAAGCACATTCACATCTACCCAAAAAGCATCACTGAAAGGATCTCATCTCCCATGTCTCTCACCACGGACCACACCCATCCCACCTTGTTGCCTGTGTGCTGTAAACAGACCCAAGGTTACAGCCCATGGATCTTCCAACTGAAATACAAATTGGAACTGATTCCATTTTTCATACTTTATCATTTTTTATCATTACTTTGAAGTATTACTGGATTTCCTTAGAGCTGCATCTAGAAACATGTTGAACCAGACTCCTCCCTTGTCAGGAGACACTGCAGCAACATCTCCCTCTGGAAGAGTCAGAGATTTCTCTAAAAGCTGTGCTGTATGAATGTGTGATAAATGTATGATTCAACCTCTCACTAGGTGCACTCAGAATCCCTCAATCTGTGGCAGGTGTTTTAGGCACATAGCAGTTGTAAACCTTTGTCACGTAAATTGGAATGGCTTGCCCAGGTACCATAAAGATGGATAACACAAAAAGTAAGCATCAATGGATACATCTGGAAGAGGAAAATACTTCTCACCAGAATTCTCTTGGGTAAAACCAAAGCTCTCAGAGAGTTTTGAAAAAGTAAATAGTTTTCAGAAGAAAGAGATGGTAGAAAAGCTGCATCTCCCTCAGAATAATTTGTGTCCTTTTACTTATCTTTAAAGATAAACATAATGACTAACATTTGTGAGCAATTAGGTAAATCTCTGAGATTTCTCCTCCTGGAAGCAGCTTTAGAGGTTAAATATTTTAATTCCAAGAGACAGCTTAAAGATTAAGCAAAATTGCATTGTCAAGTGCTTTGGAAATGGCATCTTCACAAATGGAGCCTCACTTCTGTGTACTGGCTGCACATGCACCAGTGTATGTGCTTGGGTATGGGTGCTGGTTGTCCTTTCTGTAACAAAAACTATTCCACCTCTACACTTGGAATTTTCTCCCAGTTCTTGATATAATTACTGGCAGATGTTGCTACCTTTGGTGCAGAGAGATTAATCTTTGGCAGGTTGCAGACTTGTAAGTTAAATGAGAGCACTGCAGAATCATGGGAATACCAACACTAGGAAACAGATTACATAAATTCTCTAAAATGAAGAGCAAATTTTTCAGTTACTAGAAATGGAAGGGGTTTTGACTGCTAATTATTGAGTTTTCATGTTGGACTACATCCTGGAAGACCATCCAGAGATCTGACTTCTATCAGCTGTGGATTTATATTAGCCAATATTTCTGCAGCCTGTGACAAAAGCAAATGCTACACTTCATCCAAAATGTGCATCATATGGTTTTCAGTGCTAGGACACACTCTTTATACTGGCCTTAATAAAAAAATGAGCATTTTTATAGTGAGTATAGTCAGGTGTCTCATCATTTATTTACCTGTTTTAAGGACTCCAAGTGAAATTTTAATGGAGCTTTTTTTTAACCTTCATCTCTGTCCAAAGACCTTTTGATGCATCCCCAGCCACAAAAGTTTTGACACAGCTTGTGGGCTAGAAGGTGGCCTTGCTCAAGTAAAGGGTTGTGCAGATTTATGCCACTAAAACATTTTCATAGACTTCATTATTGTTTCTGGCCAACAAGACAGAGGTAAGGCTACAGAATGGTCCATGAGATATGTTAAAAAGTCCCACACAGAGAGCAGATGTGCCTTTTGTTTGTGGTCTAGGACTCCAATGTTCATCTTGATTATCATGCCAACACCTGTGCAATGAAACTCTTGCTTTCTCAACACCGTGTAAAGATTGAAATCTGGCTTTTGGGAAACTGGACTGTTTTAGTAGCTGTTTCACATTAGAACCAAAGCCAGCAGGACCATCCCAAGCATTACCTTTGCATGAATCAGGACACCTGACTGTAGATCTGAAAGGCAGGAATAGAACAGCAGAGGCTGGACAACAGCTCCAGGGCAATCCAGCAGTGAGATTAAAACATAAAATTCAATGGGCACTGAGCAATTCAATGGGCAGCAGGATTGTCATAGTAAGCAAGTGCAAGCCATTTTAAACAGCGCCCCATCAGAAAAGTATCACTGAAAGCATAAAAAAAGAATTATCTGAATATTAATGACAGACAGAGAAAAGTTCTTACTTTAGCAGCTTTCTGTTTTTCAACCAGCTATAAAAGAATGCACCAAAGGTAGGAAAAAGCCATTATCATTTTGTGCCACTTTTATAGACTTGGCACAAATCAAGATGAGCTCTGTGAGGCACCGCTAAGATTTCACCTATAAAACTGTCTGCCATTTCAAAACACTGGTACAAGTGTCAGACAAAAAAGGACACTTAAAGAACAGAAAATTACCTAAATGGCTAAAGAAATTAAATTATGATGAATATATTGAAGAAGCACATTTATACTTCTGTAGATAATAAAAAGGCCAAGGGGGAACTAAAATTTGATTAACTGCTTTTTGTATCTCAGTGTGTTTCATGTACTACACTGCAGAACCAAATGGAGCTTCTCTGAGTATTCTCTGATCATTATCAAAGCTGCAAAATACAATCTTCTATCAGGAAAAAAAACCAAAAAACAATACTGGCTACTCAGAGAAAAATGATTTCAAGCAGTATATTCAAAAATGAGAAGACAAAAAAAGCATTTCCAAACATAAACAGTGAAAAGAAGATAATATGAATCTTCCATTTTTAATTTCACTGCAATCATATTCAACTAGCAGCTAATAAAACTTTAAAACACTGAATTAGATTCTGGCACATTACTGTATTTTCTTTGTGCTTCAGTCATCATGTACACTAACACACTGCAGTTGCTGAGTTCCTATTATACTCTGCCCTTGTTCCAAAAAATTTAGAGTTCAGCTTGCAGTTGTGATTATTTATGTATTTTATATTATTTACGTATTTACCTTCCAAGTTATTAAAATTGTATTAGGCATATTCAGAGCCCATGGTTTTTTGCAGTTCAGGAAATTTCCACACCAGCTTGCACATGAGGAGAGAGAGAAAAGGAAGGAGGTTCAGAAGCTAAACTGGAGCATTTTTGTGCCATACCAGAAAGGGGTTTTCAAGATCTTCATGGACTAAAACAAAGGAAGCAGAGTTTTCTTTACTGTTTCTGTTAACAAATACTCACATATATGCAGACTGTCTTCACTTGGCATATCCTGCAGACCCTACTGGAATAGTAAGCTAACCTGAGTAGAATTTGATGATTCAGGCTTCTGCTGTTGGTTTATTGGGTTGTTTTTGTTTTTTTTTTTTTCCTCCTCAGAGATTGCAAAATCTTCATCCAAAACTTTTCTAAAACTTGTCAGATTACCATTTTAAAATATACTTAGATTAAGTTATTAGTAAAGTATCAGATTTAGGGGATAGTCTTGCACTTTTTTTTTTTCTTTTCTTTTCTTTTTAATTTCACGTTCTAGAGTCTAAATACTTAAAATGCAAACTCTTCTTCTGTGGTACTGCATTTCTGCACTTTTTGGCACAAGATATGCAAATAAGTCCCAGTTTGCATCACTGTACAAAGGTCACATCTAACTGTCTCTTGCACTGTGAATTTAAGGAAAGTTTTCCAGACAATTTAAGGTTCTTCAAAATTCAAAAGGAAAAAGTGCATTAAAAAACCTTCAGAATTAAATACATAAATAAGCAAATATCCCCAAGACTCAAAAATCTTGCTCAAAGTCACCTATATTTGCAATCCTGGTTTATATAAAACCATTTTCAAAGAAAATTTCTCTTTTAAAGGCAAAGGGAGAAAAGTCTTGTTTCAGGCAAGAGCAGGAAGTGAATGCAAACACCTTATTCCAGGCACTTGCATGATTTTTCTTTTCTGCAGTTTTGCAGCACTCACCATATTTCAATCCTCATTTTGTTCTGCTGTCTCTCATTGAAAACCCATCATCCTTGAAAATGCTTGGACAAGAAAACCAGGACAACTGTAACACTTGATCATTCCTATATCAGCATCCCAAGATAAAACAGAGTAGCAAAAAGATAAAAATGCACTCAGCTCTTGTGTTAAAATCTAAGGAAGGTGTTGCCATCTGTACCAACTACAAAGACAAATCCAGATAAATACCTCAAGGCAAGCAATGTTTTTTTCACCTGAAATGCTGAACACTTTCATCAATTCTGAATTAGCTGCAAGTGGTATGACAGCTTCCTCTGTCCTTCCACCTTCCTTCCTCTCTTTGTTTGCTATTCCTGAAGGGAGGATGCAAAGAGGATGGAGCCAGGCTTCCTTCAGTGGTGCCCAGTGCCAGGATTAGAAGAGAAGGGCACAAACTGAAATATGGGAAGCTCCCTCTGAACATCAGGGGACACAAACATGGGGAGCTCCCTCTGAACATCAGGGGACACAAACATGGGGAGCTCCCTCTGAACATCAGGGGACACAAACATGGGGAGCTCCCTCTGAACATCAGGGAGCTCTGTTTCACTGTGAGGGTGACCCAGCAGTGGCACAGGTCACCCAAGAAGGTTGTGGAGTCTCCATCCTCAGGGATATTCAGAAGTTGTTTGAACACAGTCCTGGTCTAGGTGATCTTGCCTGAGCCTGGGGCTTGGGCCAAGTGGCCTCTAGAGAGAGGTTCCTTCCAGCACATTCTGAGATTTTGTTTGACTGATCCAAGAAATTCTCCCAATACTCGTGTGCACACCCATGAATGTTCCCTGGTTAATGGTGCAACAGTATTGAAATAATGAACCTGCAATTGATGAAGGCCATATTAAGAGACCAGAACTTGGAATCAGTCCCCTGTACAGCAACCTCAGCCCATGGGCACCTTATTAGAGCAAATTAGGCTAAGAGCTGAACTGCAGGAAACACTGATTTATACAGGGCTGTTAGCCTGTCAATAATAGGGTAAAATACATTTGTTCTGAGATGTATGTGTCAAAGGCTATTTCCTCAAAGTATCTAATGAATAAAAGGGTAGGACAGTGCTGTCATTTCAGCTCGG
>VWYO01007719.1:207537-245684 GCA_013400275.1 Rhadina sibilatrix
TCCCTCTGAACATCAGGGGACACAAACATGGGGAGCTCCCTCTGAACATCAGGGAGCACAAACATGGGGAGCTCCCTCTGAACATCAGGGAGCTCTGTTTCACTGTGAGGGTGACCCAGCAGTGGCACAGGTCACCCAAGAGGGCTGTGGAGTCTCCATCCTCAGGGATATTCAGAAGTTGTTTGAACACAGTCCTGGTCTAGGTGATCCTGCCTGAGCCTGGGGCTTGGGCCAAGTGGCCTCTAGAGGTTCCTTCCAGCACATTCTGAGATTTTGTTTCACTGATCCAAGAAATTCTCCCAATACTCATGTGCACGCCCATGAATGTTCCCTGGTTAATGGTGCAACAGTATTGAAATAATGAACCTGCAATTGATGAAGGCCATATTAAGAGACCAGAACGAGGAATCAGTCCCCTCTACAGCAACCTCAGCCCATGGGCACCTTATTATTAGAGCAAATTAGGCTAAGAGCTGAACTGCAGGAAACACTGATTTATACAGGGCTGTTAGCCTGTCAATAATAGGGTAAAATACATTTGTTCTGAGATGTATGTGTCAAAGGCTATTTCCTCAAAGTATCTAATGAATAAAAGGGTAGGACAGTGCTGTCATTTCAGCTCGGCTCAAAACTCACTTTTTATGTACCTTACAGGATTCTTTAGAAATGTAAGCATCAACAATATTTTGTTATCTAATAAATTAGACATCTTCATTAATTTAAGTGAACAGGGCAAAAGTCTAAAGAAAGAGACTCATAGATAATATGATCTTTTCCAAAAACATCTTTTAGACACTGATGGTCACATTGCTACAACGTATAAAACTATGTAAATAACCAAGCTAGAACCTAAATCTCTAAATCAGAAACATTTAACATCTGATTTAACATCTAAATCACATGTAAATTAATCAGAAATACCAAATTAATTTTTTAAGAAGAGTGACCACAGATTAACTGCCACTGCTGAAAAAATGATTCTGTAAGTAGGCTGCAGCCACGAGAAAAGACTGATATAATGCACCCGGAGTGCTTCTCATTTACACACCTGAATTATAAGGAAATGTTCTACATTTCCCCTTGGGGAGGAGGTGAAACATGCTCCACTGAGCCAGAAACTCACTGCTCTTGATTTTTCTGCCTCAGGTTCACTTAGATGTTCCCCCTGTAAATCCGGCAGACTCATAGTGAGAAGTTCCAAATACATAATACTCACATTTGTCTATGTCATGTCAAAATTATGCCTTTTTTTTTAAATCACAGGTGTGTATACACAAACACAGATTTTTACACACTCGTGCACTCTCCAGCAACATTTCATTCTGCCTTCTTTGGCACTTCCCTACAAAGAGGTTCAGCAAGGGCCAGGCCCTGCAGCATGCCCAGCCTTCAGGAACCATTCCAGAGCCCCAGCCACGGAGCTCAGGCTGTGCAGAGGGAGGGGAGCAGCTCCTCACAGCACCTGCCTGCCCTTGCTGAGCCCAGCAGGACTTGCACTCCCACCCCACACTGCCCCTTCCACCACAGCTGTCCCAGCTGCTTCTCCACCACAGCAGCTTTGCCCATAGCCTTGGAAAGAGACCAATTTCTCACTTTTATTCTTGGCTCTCTCTCACACTTTGGTAATGCTGATTGAGGTGCAGACGTGCACAGCAGATCTCGCTCAGGCCAAGAACCAAAATAGCCCAGGCCTACTTCCAGGTTGCACCAAAGTCCTTAAATGGTTTGGCCTTGTTCAGCACTTCATCACTTTGCTTTGACGCATATGCCAGACTTCAAAAAGTCACCACCAGTCAGCATCACATGTCCAGACAAACAGATGTAACCTATATTGTCACCAGGACCGTCTGGAAGAAAGAACAAATGGTGCCAAGCCCTCTTTCTACTACTTCAAGACATCCTTTGACTTGTGAACAAAGCTCATCACAACAGTGCACAACTTCCCTACACTGGTAAATTATTTCTCAAGGCAACTGTCACATTCTTAGGACATGATTTTCCTTGTGACTTCAGTTTTTATAGCTTCTAGATTGGACTGAAGTATTTCTGTACCAAATAACAAGGAAATTTTGTAACATTCCAAAGGATAAAACCCAGTGAAGGTTCTGTTATACACAGCCCTCCACTAAGTAAAATCTTGAGCAGAGGAGAGAAAATTAGCAGTACCACAGAAGAAAATTCATTAGAAGAGCTGTCCTTCTCAGTATCTGTTTCACAGAAAAGAAATTCTGGCATAAATTATCACAAATATCTAGGGCTATCCAGAAATCCAGTATGGCATTGTTACTATTAGAACTAATGCACATAACCTGCTCTTTTTGGGCAGCTGTAAAATATTTTCTCTAAACCTGTTGCCTCTTGCTCTAATAACAAAATTATTATTCTGTCCCCCTACTGAAAAGGAAAAAAAAAAAAGGAATATATAAATCTTGCATCTAAAAGCTTAAAAGTTACAGCACAGCCTTCACCCATCCAAGGTCCTGCTTTTCTCCCTGTATCACTTTGAATTCTAGACAGTCTGGCTACATTGCCAACACATCCATTCTACTTTGCATGGCTTGATTGCTAGATTTATTGAAGTCCATATAATTAAGCACAAACCTTTTAGTCTGAAACCCATATGCCAGGAGTTCAGGAGCAAGCACGTCTGAAAGCCTTGAAAGTTAACCATTAGTAAAACAAATATATTATTTTAGATCTATAAAACAGTTATACAGAGCTGGCTACATTTAACCTTATGGGGCACAATGGGCCATGAAGTACAAAGCAAAGATTAGTCTTCCATGAAATTATAAATGAGGCTAAAATACAGACAGACATACTGACTCCTGGAAGATCCAAATTTAGTCAATTATGAGTCTTGGGTAGACTAGAATAGTAACTCATTTTTCTGCTAGAAGTAGCTAATTACAGATTCAGAACCAAGTTCAGCAAGCTGTGCAATTACTAAATTACAGACAAATTGAATGACAGGTATCATTTCAATTGTTATACACTTATCAGAGTGCCAGGAAGATCATGGAAAGCTGGAGTTGGCAGGTGTAGAGCTGTTCTAAGATAGTCCATGCTGGATTCTCAGTATACAGCCATTAGCAGCATTTTTGCCATCAATGATAGAGTTTGACCAAAAAAGATCCTGCTTAAAATAAGGGTTAATTTGGTGTTAATGAGTGTTTGACAGATCTTGTCTGTGAATGTGAACACTAGTTTATTAAAGCAGCATAATAATTTCTTTTTTATTCTTTCTTTCTTGCAACATTTGCACAGTTCTAGAGATTTTGGGGTTGGGGTTTTTTTTACATTTCAATATTTCTCTAGGGAATCTTACAAAAGAAATCATTATACTAAAAATCCATAAAATTAGTTGTAGCTGCTGTCACCACTGTGCTTTTCATGTAATTGATATTTTGCCCCTTTCAGTAGTGTTTTTGTGTCAACATTTTAGAACCTAAGAGGTCATCTTGATTCCCTTTTAACAAATTAAAACTGATAAAGTTTAGTTTTCAATGCCTTTAAAAATAGTTTGTTGTTTCTCTAATGAACAAAGCAATCACCTCTTTTTGATACACCTTAACTAGCTTTTTTTTAATAATGTGAACTTACATCTCATCATCTAGAAAAGGGAGGACAGACACAATCCTGCTGATTTTATAGCCCTGACAAATCCCCCTTGCACAAACCCACAGACCTTATGGAAAAGAATATGTCCCAGAAACTTCTCAGAAGTTATAAACAGAAACAGGCAAACTTTCGTTGTTTTAAATGAAACGGAATGGTTTACATTTAGTGCTTTTAAACCATCATATTCTATCTGTTCACCTAGAACCAAGTAGGTACCATGAATTTACAGTATTTTAAATGGGGTCATCACAATGTCTCAATCTAAGGCTTCCTTTATTCAGTCTTCTGGATACCACTCAAAATGCATTGAAAGCTGTTTTGTTGGGTTTATCAAATTAAGGATGTGAACAACATTGTAAAAATAGAAAAAAAGGAGGACAAACTGAAGCAGAACCAGACTTCTAATTTGCTCCCAGCACATAAAAAAACCCACAGCATCTAACAATGAGAATTTTCCTGAGTGATATGTTGAATTCAGAAGATAAATGTAGATTCAACACTACCTAACCTTGAAAAATCATGCTTTTTAAGTGGTATAAAAGCTGTTCTAGGGAAACCTTTATTGCAGAAATAAATATTGTGTATTGGTATACAAGGCCAATAATATTAAGATACCTCACATATCACTAAACTAGTGTGCTATTTCACTCCCAAGATGTATTAACCTGGCATGAATTAAATGAAATCACTGATGGTTACGTGATGTGAAAAGTTCATCCCAGGATGCATCGGTCGCTGCAGCTCAACTGCAGAAATGTTAGTGCTGGTAGACAGTGAACACACAGCTGAAACACTGGTTTGCACAATTCCTGTCACCCACACTCAGGGAAGGTACTTGAAACTGTACAAGTACAGGGAGTGGTTACAGGAACAACAGGAGAGAGGTTACAGGAACAACAGGGCACACCAAGAACCACCCCACGGTGTGGTTTAGCAAAGCAAAGGCTGACAGAGACACTCCTGTCTGCTGTGCAGAGGGAATGGAAGAGGAGCAATACCACAGTGAATTTAGGAGTGCTGTCTGTGGAGTCACAGTCTGTGAGAGAGCCCTGAACAGGTTCAAAAGCAGTGAAAGGGCTCTAACCATGAAAATAAAGAGTATCACAGTCATCCTTGTCAAAGAAATACTCTGTGCACCAAGCAGTATTTATTGAAATATTTGCACAGTTGATGAGAGGAATTTTGTTATGCAGTTCTTGAGATAGAAACCAAGTGGAGTCTTTGAACAGGAGAGAAAATTTGGTGGCAAGTATTAAAGTTAAAATGTAAAGAGCTAACTTTGCAAATAGGTTCTTTCACTGTAAGTCACTGTCTGCTTGGCAACAAGGTTATATTGATCATGAGTGTATGGCCACACTGCAATGGTTTTCCAAGCCAAACAAAACATTTTTTTCCTCATCTGAAGAGAAAAACTACAAAGATGCTGTCAGCTTCTCTGAACATTCAGTAGCAATCAACATTACTGGACAGCTAGTCTAGCACTATTCCCCACTCTCATACTTAACATTTCAAACCAGATGAGCATAATTTAATAACACCCAAATATTAAAGTTTTCTATTTGTGTTTTAAATAGATCATCTCAGTTCTTAGTTTCAGACAAGTGGTGGCAGTGATAGTAGAATTTATAGAGAAGCAAAACAAAAATGAATCACAAATTCAATGAGAGGAAGACATATTAAACACAAGGCTGAAAATTTAAAATCTTTTAACACAATAACCTGAAACATAAATAAAAGGTAGAGAGCTTTCATCTAAAAACAGTATTTCAATATGCTTGGGAAAATTCTTATAACAGAATCAAAGAATATGCTGAGTTAGAAGGGAACAAAAAAGATCATCAGTCCAACTCTTGGCCCTGCACAGGACAGCCCAAGAGTCACACCCCAAGAGCCCTATGCAAACACTTCTTGAACTCTGGCAACCTTGGTGTTGGGACCACTGCCCTGGGGAGCCTGTTCAGTGCCCAACCACCCTCTGGGGGAAGAACCTTTCCCAAATATCCAGCCTAAATCTCCCCTGACTCAGCTAGAGATGTTTTGTTGAATCTGTCACTGGTCACAGAGGGCAGACACCAGTGTCTGCCCCTCTTCCCCTCATGAAGACCACAATGATGTCTCCCCTCAGTCTCCTCCAGGCTGAACAACCCAAATGACCACAGTTGATCCTCCTATGGCTTCCCCTCCAGACCCTTCAGCAGGTTCATGGCTCTCCTTCGGATGTTCTCTAAGAGCTCAGATCCTTCTGCTATGTGGCACTGCAAACCACACAGCATTCAAGGTGAGGCTGTCCCAGAGTGCAGAGCAGAGTGGGACAACCCCCTGCCTCGCCCAGCTGGCAATGCTGAGCCTGATGCCCCCAAGAGCCCTCCTGGGTATCAGCCACTGCTGACTCCTCTTCAGTCTGTACGTAGATCCAGGGTTGCCTCGTTCCAGGTGCAGAATCTGGCACTTCTGTGTTAAACTTCACATGGTGGGTGACTGGCCAGCCCTCTGCTCTGTGAGGATCTCCCTCCAGGACCTGTCTCCAAGGGAATCAATGGCTCTTCCTCATTTAGTATCATCAGCAAACTTAGTATCCCAGCTAAGTCATGTATGAGGACACTGAAGAGCACAGGATTGAGGACAGAGCCCTGTGGAACCCCACCAGTGACAGGACCCCAGGAGCCCTGGGCTCAACCCATGAGCCAGTTGCTCACCCATCACACAATGTGTTTGTCCTGCTGTGGGCTGGACATCTTGTCCAGAAGGATGCTGTGAGAGACAGTATCCAAAGCTTAACCAAAACCGAAAGATTACATCAATTGCTTTCCCTTGATCAACTAGATGAGCTACCTTGTTAGAAAAGGAAATGAAGTATGTCAAGCAGGACTTACCCCTCATGAACCTGTGCTCACTGTGACAAATGACTGTGCTTTCAGTTTTTCAATAAATCCCAGAATGATCATCACTGTAATTTTACCAGGCATCAAAGTGACATCATCAGACGTAGCCAGGACCATCCTTCTTGCCCTTTTTGAAAATTGGACAGTAGCCAGCTCCTAGTAAACTGGTACCTCTCCAGATTCCTAAGACCTTTCAAGAACCATTGAGGCCTCAAGCCAGCTCCCTGAGTACTCTTGGATTAATTCAATCAGATCCCATAGACTTATAGGGATCCAAGTGTTCTTATCAAAATCAAAATGAATTAAATGCTGGGCAGAAACAGGTGATAAAACAAGACCTTGTTCCATTCTACTCCACTAGAAAACAGCAGACAGAGCTTCACAGAAAATCAAAACAAAGCTCTCGATTTTACCATAAGTGTTTCAGGTTTGCTTCCTTCCTTAAGGAACTGTAAACTGCCCTTAAGCTGAAATCACACACAGATTATATTTGCAAATGGATTGTTAGTCATCTACAGAATTCTATCCAAGGTCAAGAATGACAGGAGCCTGATAACTCATCCCTAAGTGTATGCTTTACAAGTGGTCTTCATTTTAGAGCAGTGAAGATATTGCTTGTACAAAGTGACTCACCCAGCACACTTTTGCAAGCATTTTCTCCCAGACAGCTTTACTGCTTTTCTCTGCATTTACACAATGCTAAGAAACATGAGAATTTTTCTAAATATCTTAAGCACATTTGAAGGAGTATATATTCCATTAAGATAGCATCCTGAGCCAACACTAACATCACTCAGCTTCCACAGTAATTTCTGACTCACTAGGAAATATACACACTACAAGTAGCTAAATGCTGTACTCTAACAACTACTGGTGTGCAAGACCACAGCTTGGACACTCAAATGTCCTAACAGAAATCTGAGGGAAGCAGCAAGGAGAAGAAGTTTCCAAGCTTTCTTGTAATAATCAACCAAAATTATTCCTAGTACCAATGCACTGACTCATGTGAATTGTAGATGCAAAGGTAAAAAGGCTTTTTTTACTGATATGCCAGAATCAATAGCTAGACTTGTTCCTTAAATATCAAAAACTGTCCTCCAACTGGTAACAGATAGGATGCTGCATCTTCTTTTAACTTGGGTGTCTGCTTTAGATCAGTGGTGTGGCAAGGCAAAACTGGCAATGAACTAGCATCACACATTGCATGAAAAATCCTTCAACATTTACAAAAGAAATTTTAAAATTAAGCAAATTCATTCAGCCTCTTCTAAAGCAATTATGCAACACACTATAAATTTGAGCAGTACCATCTGGTAGGAAGATGTACACTGCACATGTATCCATTATTCGCACATTTTCACACTGTACCAAGCCTCTGGGGGAATATATTTTACCATGATATTTGAATTGGAAAAACATCATTTAAGGACTTGAATTTGAAAAGAAATGGTTTGCATTTAAATGCAGTTACAGAATTAAAAGTTTAACGCACAAAGTAGAAATGATACGTACATTATCTTATGAAAGGGGTCAGGAAAGAAAGATATTGACATCACCACTTTCAACACCTGGTTTAAGTGGTTACATTTCCTACTCAGAGAGTACTTAGTGCACAGACACTGCACTAAGTCTGACTTAGGTCCACTGAATGGCCTTCAGCTCTTCAGTAGCTGTTGAGGGAACATGAATTCTTAATTTAAGCACAAGAAAAATAACTAAAGGAGCTGTAAATATCAGTTAGACCTTAAATTCATAGTACTGAAGCTTACTTTATTTCAAGATCTCTTGCCTTCATCGTGCAGATATGTGAATTGCCAAGTATGAAGCCAGCCTAAGGGATGAAGACTAGAAGAGATTATAAGCATGCGTGGCAAGACAGAAGGAAAAGAAAGACTTCCAAAAAGCATGAAAGGATCCTTTCTTCATACAGGATTTATCAGGAAAATGGCTGGTATTACCACCATCAAAACACTGGGGAATTCTGTTTCTCTGGATACAGCCAGGTTCCAGAGAGTAACACTGGAAAGTGAGACTTACTCACCACATTCCCCAATGTATCTGTACCTAAACACAGGGTCCAGTAAATTCCAGACTGGCTGCAGTATTTACTGAGCTGATTAAGCCATGTTCTATGGATGCAGTTAAGCCTCACTGGTGAGGTTTGTAGACAGGAATTAGAACTTTATGTGCACCAGCTGAGGTGATCTAATACAATGAACTACCTTTAGCAGCAGACCTAATAGAAAGATAAATCATTTTTGTTGGATCACTCAAATTATCCCCTCATTCTTTTACCTTCATAACTCAGAAGCAGAAGTGGATTAATGCTTGACTCATGTCTTATTCACAAGTAAGAGAGCAAAGGGCAGAAACAAACAAAATTTCATTTGAAAAATACAGTTTCTATTTACAGGCAAGATCTAAACTAATCTCCAACGTAGACTTTCATAAGCTCCTTTGGGATAAAGATAGGAGTCTTTCTTTGTCAGCAACTCTTTTTCCTCAGTCAGTGCACAAGAACAGTAGCCCAACAGTCTCTTCAAAGGATTATGCTGAAATTTTGCACTGAATGCTCTAGCATGAGGAACTGAATTCAGAAAAAAATTACTTGGCTTACTTTCCTGTCTATTTTTACACAGAAGTTGAGAGAAAAAGAAAAGTATTTCAAGGAACTCAATAAAAAATATATATCTGACGTGTCTAGAGCTTTTTTCTGTCCAGATAGTTGTCCCCAAAAGAATGAAATGAAAATTAGCTCTAAATGTTTCTTGAGATGATGGATAGGCTTTTCATCCCTATTGCCATCATCTAATATCCAGTTTATACTGCAGAATCCTACAAAGAGTTTAAGGAACAAGTCATCAGAATCACCCTGGGTTCCATATCTGTCATGGCAGCCTCAAGGTTAGCAGTCTTCAGAGCTTTCTTCCTACCTACAATGACAAACTGGACAGGACCAGGCAGCAATTCTGATGGATGTTTAACCAACACTGATATATTTATAAAGGTGCTTTTATATTTCATCTACAAGCAACCATTACTAAAATTAAAATTACAGTGCATAGCTTGTATTCATGAAAATAGGCCTCAGGCATTCTTCTTGTAGAGTCACGAAAATTGAGAAGACTGAGAATGTGTCAGAGAACCTCTAGTGACTCTAGCCTATTTCTCTACAGAAGGCTGCTTCACACTTTTTTATAGAGTAAAGAAAGCACTATCAGAGAGCTCAATCTCATCTGTTCAAGGAAAGTGTAAAATACATTCTAGAAGTGTGAGAAGAACCAGTGAGAGAACTGCTGGGATTTTCTCACTGGGTGCCTTTATTTGAACGTCAGCAACTTTAATCTAGATCACTCATTATATAACAGGACTCCACAAATTCAGTGATATATTGGAAAAAGACCTTTCCAACCTCATTTGTGTTGGACCTCCATTAGTTCTTAAAGCTTGCAAAGCCCACTCAGGAGTAACTTGCACAAATAAATGAATTTTATCAATAAATACCCCTTTAAAACATCATTTAAGGTCACAGCTAAGACATGAATTGTTACTTACAATGCACATTTTGTTTGTCTAAGCATATTTGGCAGGTAATCTCACAGTACAGTGAGCTTCCTCCATCAGGTTTAATTGCTTCCCAACACACACTCTTTCCCTAATAATGCTTTTTGACAAATTCACTGCACATTAACATTCATTACTTGCTCTCTCATGCAAAATGGGCCACTATTTCTCAAGCCCAGTAAGTTTTCAAAATGAACTAGTTTCCAGCTCAGACAGGTGCAGGCGTTGGCACTGCAACATTTGGGATGCTGCCGAGTACACTTAGAGGCTTGCCTAGCACAGCCCCAGTCAGAGCAGTGAGCAAAGCAGGCTCTCTTCTTCACTGGGGCATCACTTGAGAAAATACTACCTGCTGTTGTTAAATAACAGAGAAAAAAAATGGGGATTTTTTTTTTTTACAGACAAGATGTTTTTGAGCCATGCAAATGGACCAGAAGAGGCTTTGAGGACTATTTGAGGGCTATTAAACACTACAAAACCCTTCAGGGATAGGTTTCATTCAGTGAACTTCCTCTAAGTGTCCTATTGTGCTATTTCTGCAGTCAGGTAGCTTTTCCTTTCTCTTGCTGTTTCTTCAGCTCAGGTGGAATTCCTAGAATTAGACATGCTTTCTCTGTCCTACCAGGATTCAGTTCCTACTTGATCCTAGACAAAGTTTTCAATTCTCTCCAGGAAGGCTCCAACTTCCTAGCCAACAGGATTATACAAAGCAGATTGGCACTGAAAGTGTTCTGCAAGTCCACCCATCTCTGCCCCCAGCCTGGAGTTTTTGCCCATTTCTGAAATACAAATAGAATTAGTTACTAATTCACCTTCCTGCACTCCAGTTGAATATTACAGGCTTCTGGTTATTGGACAAAAGTCTCTGATATTTAACACAAGAACACTGTGAGGATCTTTTAGGAAACTGCAGGAAATCCTTTTGAGAGAAGGTAACTGAAGGGAGATGATTTCTCCTGCATGATATGTGACACTGGTTTGGAGTCTGTAAAAGTTGAGGATCTCATAAGAAATTACATAGTCAGTCCTTTAAAGCTATGGACCCTCTTCATGTGCAATGTAAATTACACATGAAAAGCAAAATTATAGTAATGGAATACGTATTTGTGGGGTAGGAAGTTTAGGAACTAGGGTCCTAGATAAGGAAGATAAGTTTGCACTAGTTCCAAATTCTCAGCAAAAGGAAAATTTTCTTAAAAATACCTTTCTTAATATAAACTGTAAAAGAAAATCTTAACATAAGTTGATCCTTCATCACAAGAGTTACTGTATCATTAATACTAACTCTTGGACAGTCTTCATTTCACCACATGACTGCAGAAGGCAACCCCTGAGATACCTACAGAGCCTATAGGTAATTTTTCATATTCTCTCAACTGCAAATTGAGCTTATTTATACATATGAAAACATGCTCTAAGGTAACAGATGGGAGCTTCTGTGAGAAATATGCACATAAATTTTAGGTTTCATAGAGCTGTAGATGAAAACAAGCATACTGCCTCAGACTGAAATCTCCCAGCTGTATTGATTTTTCAGAATGGAACATGACTATAAGTTATTCACAGATGCTCTCCTCCCGCAGCAGCAAGCTGCTCTCCCTCCTCTCACGGGAAAAGGTGCACTGAGGAGAAGAACTACAGATGAGCTGGGGGGGAAAAAAACTGTTCTAGGCATGAACTGCAATGGATCTGACTGAAAAAAAGCATTTGCTCAGAAGTCCAGGAATTTTTTTTTAAAGCCAAACAATCTCATCCCTCTTCTCCTTCCCCATCTCATTCCCTTCATCATATATATACGTATAACTCCACTATGTGATCTGCCTTAGACAACAATGCTGTCATAGACAGCAACACTACTCATCTCTGGTCTCTACCCCACTCCAAAAAAGTCTCAGTCCCAACCATTGGCAGATATTCCGCTATTCCTACATTGCCCAGTCTCCCAAAACCTTCCCAAAAACTTTGCAATGGGGCTTTCTGCTCCCACTCCCAGTGCCTATGTCCAGGGAGGTTCACTGCAGCTCACACAGAGCATTCCCTGAGCTGCTTCCACCTCAGCAGAGAACTGAGGCAGCAGGGCTGCTCCCAGGCAGGCTGTCACACACACCAAAACAGCTTGCAGAATTAACCCAATCCAAAACCTCCACAGCTCTTGGACTTGTCTTGTCTCCCACCTTCACAAAGTGAAAAGTCATGCCCCCTGCAAGGTTACCAGGAAGTTTTTAAGCAGGGATTATGCAACCAAGGGTGTGCAGAATGGATATAATACTGGAGAACCAGGTGTGTCCCAGGTTTGGTAGGGTTATGGATAGGAAATCCAGCTTGGATTCATGGTACTTGTGATTTACCCTGACACAGACACATTTGACCTCTTGGGTTTGTTTTCTTATTGTTTGGATCCATGACTCATCTGGCAAAGCATGCCAGTAATATTTAGGGATGCTTACTCAGTGAGTTAACCCCTTCTGAACAAGCCCTCTGTATTCAGGCATCATTCAGGAACAATCTTACTCTGCAAGTGGGATGTCCACACATAGCCTGTACCAGGCAGCAAGTTGTAATATTCTGCAGAACAGCTTTCATGATCTTAGGACGAAAGAACATTAATCAGCAGCAAATTCTGAGCAGAAGCATTTGATACAGTCACGACACTCTGCCAAGGAAGATTTACTTCTTTAGTGAGGCACAAGATTGCAACTGCTGAAATTCTGTCTCCTGGGCATTTGCAGTCTATAGCACCTCCACAAACTCAAAGTTTACTCAACTAGAAAAACTAAAAATAAACCCAAATATAAATGATGTGGCAGACTGACATTCATAGATCCTGAAATCCAAAGCGCATCAATGCTGACCTAGAACAACCAAAGCTGCACTGTCATTTCAGAACTCATAGCTTGCCCTATATAAGAGATGCACTTTACTGCTGCTAAATTTGAAGAAAAACAGTGGTCGTAATTGTCATGATAATTACAATGAGTTTTTCTTATTGCACTGCTCTAAACAGACTAAAATAAAGAACCTTTGCAATTCCTCCCAAGGTTATCCTGCACACTCCCACACAAGAGAATTGCTAAGGGTATGGATCTGATGAAGTCATGAATCACAGAGTTTTAGAAACAACCAGGAGATCCTCAAGATTTGGTATAAACAGATCAACAAGAGTTTCCCTTGTAACTGCACCATGACAGAGACTGAGTTCCTGCCCCAACACACACCCCAGGGCTGCTACCACTGGGACTCCAACATGAAAAACTGGTGCCTGTGCCCAGTACCAGTACAGGTCCTACACCTGGACACTTCCATTCTGGTCTTATTTACTTAAGCTCATGCATGAGACCCACATACTGGATCAGCTGCACAGAACCAACATCCCGTGGCTCTGAAGCATCCTGAGCAACTACAGCTGTAGTAGGAATAACTTCATAGAGACAGACTGATTCAGATGTTCCTGCTGGAGAGTACTTTAGTTTTTCCATGAGACAAGCAGTTCTGACAGTCCCTGAAGTCTGCAGCTGGAAGCCTCATGCAGGCAGCAAATGATGCTGCAGCAGAGAAATGATGGCTACTAAGTCATCATCTTTAGAAGCAGGAGCCACAGGCACAGCACTCCTCTGACATGTTCACACATCTCATGCAGTCTGCAAAAGAATTAACTCTAAATTGGGTCCTCAGTGTAAAAAGCCAGGGGGTTCATTTTGTTCACCTTCACACAGAAAAGGATGCAAAACATCCCCTTGCAAAGGGAACTCTTTTGCACCAGAAGTTCATCTCCTGCAAAATACTGAAGCCAAGTCCCAGATTGCAATTTTTGTTAAGAAGTTTTATGGTTAGCATCACACCTACCAATATAGTCATCCTTAAACGCTTCAAGCAGACATAAAATGCGATTACACATCTTCCTGAATATTCAAAAGATCAGATAATCAGAATTTCTCATCTCAGAGGGGTCATTAGGAAGTGCAGGTCTCATTTCTAAATGGTAACTTCCAACCACTACGGATCATTCTAGCAAACATACCCAACTATTATGTTTATCCCACAGCTTAAGTCATCTCCCAAATGACTACTGGAGCCTCGTTTCCCTTATCTCTTCAGTGGTGCAGTTATGCATGAACATTAATTATAGCATAAAGGAAACCAAAGTTATTAAAAACATCAAATAAATGGGATTTATTCCTACAAAAATAGTTTATATGAAGTAAGGCGTTAAGTTGCGACATTAAGTGTAAAGTAACATCCATTTTCAATTTTAATACCACTCTTAAAATTAACCAATAAACAGCCCAGAGTTACAAAATCTCCAATTTAATACCACTCTTCTAAAATAAAATAATTTATACACAATTTTTAGTTATTCTTGATGTTCTTCTTCCACACCCTCACTTTCTATTTCAATTTCTTAAGTATAGAGGATGTACGTTAAACATGACAAACGAAAGATGCTTTTTAAACCAAAAGTACTTCTTCTGAACTAAAGCATGAATTATCTTTTGCAAAAATCCACTCTCTCCACTTGAAGGAAAACATTAGCACATCTTGATACACTGTCCAAAACCTTGAACGTCTGAAAAGGAATGCACATATTTTATGAAAACTAGCCTTGACTGCGCATAACCTCTTTATACCAGCATTTAACCAAATCTGGAAACAGATAACAGTGGAGAAAGCGGGCTGGATAGCACACAACACAGCTAGAAGTGGAAAGAAAAACTAAAACTACTTTTACCTAAGTTCTTAATTCACATTAAAAATTAAACCCTACACCTGCCACAGAACAGTCTCACTAAGTCTGGCTAATCTTCAGGGTAGCTGCATATGGCAAAAGGAAGATTCATTTACGTATCTTAACACACACAAAAAAAAATAAACAGCCCAGAGAAATTGTCCCGTATACCACAGACACATTGGTCCAAAATGGGTTTCTGAAATTAAAAAGAGAAAATTTGAAATCCTTAAGAAATAGGAACGAGGAAAAGCTACAACCAAAAGTTTTACTTTCCTGATGCTTGCGTGCCTTCCCTCTACTCCCTGTTATGTAAAACGCTTGAATACAACACGCTTAAAGCAATCTCGCCCAGTAATCTCCAGCAGAGAGCTAAAGGATGCAGGAGCTTTTTTACAAAATCTGTCTTCAAGCCATCAGCTAAACATTCCACGGTCCACGGGTAACTGCCTGGAATGAAACAGCATGTTCTATTCTGGATTTGGGACCTTGCAGCTTTAACTAATTATTTACATAGTCATGAAGATCAGCTTGAATTTTAGAGATGTTGCTGCAGGAGATCTCCACCAGCAAGAGCTGTCACTGGAGCTCCTGGGAGGAGGGAGCAGGAGGGTAAAATGGGAGTCAATTGGAGGAGACCCCTTGCCCAAATCACCTCTTCAAGTGCCTTATGATGTAACTGGGAGGTAGGACACTACCAGAACCTGCAGCAAAAGTTAGCACTGGAGGCCGAGATGAAGGTGGACTCTAACAGCAAGGGAATAATATTGGAATTTTCCCCACTTTGATGCGCATTGGCAGAGGAATCCGGTGCAGTACAGAGCCCTGAGGCTCTCCTTTTTGCAGGGAAAATGAAAAGCATTTCTAATGCTGCAACAAGAAAAGCAGAAGTATTTTATGAAAAGTCACTATAACACAAAAAGAAGAAAATAATAATCCAACGTTTTCATACCCCAAAACATACCTGTTCTGTACACCCTATCTAAAAAGCCAATTCCCATATACAAAATAAAAGGATGGGCTCTCATATTATGTTTTACAAGTTCAGTTAGGAATATAATAACCTTCACCTTTTTTTTTTGTTACGTATTTTAATTAATTAAGCAACGAAAGTTCCAGATACCCATCCGCAGTATAAAGCAGCAGCCTGTGCCTGCCCCCAAGGCAAGCTCCATGTACACCAGCCCTGCCTGTGTTCTCAGATAAAAGAAGGCAATCACTCTGAAGTCTCTGTCACCATTAATGTCACTGTAACGAGTGCTTTTGACATCTCACCAACTTGAATTGCCAGAAATAAAAGTTTGAGAAAGCAAATTTCACTCTGCTTGCAGAGGAACACTTTATTATGAAACCTTTGAAACCAATTTCCATTGGCCAGGTGCTGCAATGTCCCTGGTCACGTCTTTTCAAGGAAGCATCAAGTACCTGTTTCTGTGTCACTGGTTACATTCCCTACAGTGAGCTGTGGAGGTGCAAGTGACAATTGTCCACTTACACCAAGCAAATGAATCATCATGTCATCGTGCTCCTGGGCAACCAGAGCCAAGTGGAGTTTCAAATCTCGTAAAACTTATTTTTTATAAACAGTTCCATTCTAGAATTCCTCCTAAAATTGAGCCACATCTCAGGTGCCTTCCATGTACCTCGTTACAAACTGTGAACACTGAAATACCTGAAGTTCTGTCTCATCTCACAGACTGTAACACATCTAATTTTCAAGCACTTTGCCTGTCAGCGTGCAAGCTGTAAATCCAAAAGCCTTGGGACAAGCATTACCTATCACCTGTGCTGGCTGGCTTGGAACTTGCTGTCCAGGAGGTACCAAGGCTGGGTAGAAGATTCTCACCCTCTATTTATACTTTGACTGACAGTCATGCCTAGAGGGAATCCTTTCCACTAAACCTAATTGTTTTACTGAAATGCTGCCAGACACCTCCATTACACCCCTGATGTGCCAGGAGGAATTATAGCTTTTATTTGCACTTTCCTGAAAATAGCTCAGTAGTGCATGCCAAGATGGGGATCCTGACATTATTCACAATTTGGAAGAGGCAAGCTATGAGTTATCTTGAAACAAAGCACTGTTCTGCTTTCTTTTAAGAAAGAAATGATTCTAAATTCCATGAGAAAGACAGTTAACTGTAGCTACCACTTCAAGGGTATCCCAGAAAAGAACAACCATTTGTAAAGACCTAAATTTCCTGCCACAAGCACACAAACAGGAGTGATATCAGTTGAGATCCCTGTCTAAGAACTCCTTAAGTAGTTGCTGACTGTTCTTTTATGCAGACATTGTCTATTTTCACCTTTTAGCATGACCAGAAGAAAATACCCTTAAAATGGGAAGTGCTGCTTAGGTTGCAGTGCACTAGGCAGCTACCTTAAATAATGGATTTCATAGCATGAACTATATAAAATACATTTCTCTTAGCAATTATAACATGATAATCAGAAAATGCATTTATGCATAAAATAAATGCCATTGCTTTTTCCCCTTTACAACAATACCTCAGAAATGCATTTTTTCCCTCATAACCAATATTTTCCCATAGTCTCACCAATGCTGCCATTTTCACTTTGATGTTACCAGGCAAATTAATTTTATCATTAATAACAAATCACAAGTTTAAAAAATAATGCATCCAATAAAAAGAGGCAACAAGATACATATTTCTGAGCTAAAACCAACATTCAATAGCACATTACTTGCAGGACTTACTTTGCACACTGGCACACAGCAAAAATTCTCAGTTTTGTCTTTCTTCTACAGACACACTCTGTTATTATTCCCAGATGGAACACAAATTTTCTCTCCTTGAAAGGTATGGCCAGCACACAAACAGCTCTGTTTGCTTTTCAATTTCACATACATCCACTGCTGCATCAGCCAACTTCAGCCTGTTAAGCCTCCTTCCAAGGCTGTTTGCTTTGTTTCAGATTTCAAAGCACAGTGATCTTTCCTCACACTGGGTTTTGCCCAGTGGTTGTCCTGTGCTCTGCTCACCCTTCTCAAACTGAAGAACAGAATGAGATCCAGTGATGTGACTGCTGTTGCACTGTGTTGGGCTAGGTACAAGCATGCAACATTTTCTGATTACCTTGTGTGACACAAGACATCTTAACTTCCCCTAAACAATGCAGCAAACTAGTATTATTCAAGGATAATAACTGGAGATCTGGAATGAGATTTCTAGTCTTTCATAGGCCAGTGGCACAGAGATGAATACTCATACAAATATAAAAGGAATACATTCTTTAAAAAGAAAAGCATCATTCATGATTCCAGGTACTTTCTGCTTTACTGAATGACATGCACAGTTACAATTTAACTTGCAGTGGATTAATGCAACATCTAGAGTTCTTTCAGAGAGGAGCACACAAGCACTTCCTAAGCAGCTTGCACCCATACTGGTATCACCTCAATATAATTTCAGCATTTACCTCAGCACAACTGATCTACTCTAGTAAAGTGTAGCCCTGCAGAGAAAATAAGTTTTTTAGGTTTCTTCTCAATGCACAAGCAAGTGTGTACATGATGAATTAAGCTAAGGAGAAATAAACTCTCTGGTTTATTGTTTTGTCTTACATTATCCACAATGAAAGGCCAATAAAAGTTAGAGAAGGATTTAATTACCCACACATTATTTCATAGGTACTTGTGGCCATACTGAGAATTCAGACCTGAACAATCAGGTTACTTGAACAGCCAGTGGATTACAAGTCTGCTGGGAATAGTTGGTAACAAAATTAATATCCAAGCCCAGTATCCTATTACAGCACTTGTTCTCATTTGGGACTTCCAACTTATTTACCTGATAAGACTTTTTACAGCGGAGAACAGTTCACAGTTCATCACTTCAAACTTCATCAAGGCAGTTCCCAAAGAGAATATGATCAGTGGGATCTTAATCAACATGGCAACATGCCAGAGGAAAACACAGATTTTCATATAGGGTAAATATGTCTATGTAGGGTAAATAACAGACAAGTCANCAAAACACAGATTTTCATATACCTGGTAGGGTAAATAACAGACAAGTCACTGGAATTGGAAAAAAATGGGAAAAGAGTCAAAGTGGGAATATGTTGGGTTATTTATTCTTTTCCCCTCATCCCCTGAAAAAAACTAAAATCATGTAATTTACAGAAACTATTTTTCTGACAGCCTGAGTAATAGCATCCTCTGCTCCATTTTGTCATACCTCTTTAGCTAGTCTCTCCTTCCAAATCTGTGTGTCTGCTAATGTCTGCTGTTTCAACCCTAAAATATTCCAGTATACACAAAAACTGTCTGAGCAGACAGTACATGGAATAAGGTGACACTCCAGCACAGTTTGACTGTCCACGGCTGAAATAACAATAAAGTAAAAACTGCTGTAATTCCCAAACCACAGATGAAGTCTGGGAAAGCAGATTGACCATCCCCTGGACAAAGTCCCAGCCTGAGCTTCCAATCTCCTGGTACCTGGAGGAGTGAAGGAGCTTGCCCCACATAACCCTTCTCTAGGAGTCACCTGCAACCTTTCAAATTCTTCCCTCACAGAAATGCCTCAATATCACCAGCACCACTTTTTGAGTACATTTATCACTTACAGGCTCATTAATCACCTCTAAAAGACAAGAGCAGAAAATAAATAGTTCAATAGAAGATGACACCAAAGAAAGCAACTGACATATCAATTGTTTGTATGTGAGCAAGAGCTATTTACACACTTATCTGCCTTGTACTGTACTTAAGTCCTTTAAGGACAACAAATTTTCCTGCATATCCATTCAGACACTTACTTACAAACTTACAGGCTTACATGAGAACAACCAACTTTGAAAATCAGGGTCTGATTTTGAGATCATGTTAACTTGGACTAAAATTAACAATTATGAATGTGTGGAGTTTTTTTCAAAATACCATTGAACACAGGAGACCAGACTGCTCATTTGCTAGATGTTTCTCAATGTTTTGTTCTCTTTGCAGCATATTGATCTTCACTTTGGAAAAAACACGGGGCAAATTCTACAAGTTTTCCGTCCAAAATAGCAGACAAAGCACAGCTGCCATTCCCAGGCATTTCCAATGAAACTGAGGCAGGGGGCCAACTCTCACTTCTAAAGCAGAGGAGAACCATAGGCAACTCATCTGGCCCTGAGGGCTTCTGTGTGCCAGTCAGACTGGATCAGATGCAGCAAAAGAGCAAAGAAATGGAAGAGACAAACTCAGAATACTTTTCCAAAGCTCTCCCAGCAAAGTAGGTCTAGAACAGAAAGACTGGCAGCACAGGGGAGGGATCAGGGGAATTGACAAGCATAAAGCTGAAAGTAGATGGTGGTCCTCTCAAAATCAAAGATCGAAGCCTCAGTCAGTAAAAGAAACAAGAGGAGAACAAATCCAAATGTGGCTTTGTTGGTGGAAATGGAAGCAGTTCCAGGAGTTTTGGCTGTGCCAGCAACACAACTTTATTTCATGACTGTGCCTGGTCCCATCAGTAAACCAGAGACAACAAACACTGAGTGATAACAGCTTTGCTAACCCAGAGGTTAAGGCGTGTGCTTCAAAAAGAAACTGGTGCCTGGCAAGGGACTCACAAAGCTACATTAACTTTTCCCAGCACCTCCTGGTTTAATAACTTCTTGTTTAATGACGTAAGTACAAGAAATAGATGTATCCTATTTACATCAGTCCCACTGAAAAAAAAAAAAAAAAGAGAAAGAAAGAAAAAAAGGGTCATCACACAAACACTCAAAATAAGAAAATGAAGTATGCTATTCCAGTTTCTTTTCTTCTGCCCTCCCAAAAGCACAGCTAGGAGGGCCTTAAACTTTCTGAAGCACTTTTCCCCCCCCCACCCCGCATTGGCCTTTTTTTTCTACATGGTAACATATTTTCATTAACAAGCATTTTTTAACAAAGTAATTGGCCTCCGAAGATCCCTGAAAATGAAACAGCTGCAAGAGCTAAAGAGATTAGAATTCCAGTATTAATGAAGTCTGGAAAAAGTGTGGATTGCTTCAGGGAAGGAACAGGCTTGGGTCATTTTGAAACAGAATTTTATCCAATTTGCTGTTCAACCTTTTTTGGAGGAAAAAAATACAAACAGTTCTAACCATGTGTTGTAGACTATATATGGCTTTCATTAACACATCATTTTAACCTTCCTCTCCAGCCACAGCAAATCACCAGAAAAAAGATTTTGCCTACTTCATTGAAGAGTTTTAGATAGAATATTCCATTCTTGCAAAGACATCATTTTAATTCTTTCAACACAGCCACAGAAAATGGCAAGAAAATAATGCAGCATAACTGAAGTTTTACAGTCTTCCTTCTCTAATGTTCTGCTGTAAATCATCACCTGAGACCTTCTCTCAGGTACTGAGAATCCTTCCTTCCACAGCTTGAATCTGCACAATAATCATAGATTCTGAAAAGCACTGCCTTCTGTAGCTTTTTTTAAAAGCTCCCCAATAATAAAATCAAATTCTCAGTGATAGTGACACTCATTTCCAGTTGCTCAACAAGACCAGATGCTGTCACTGAAGAACCTCTCAAAGCTGAAGACTCTACAAGCTCCATGAACAGGCACCTGAGATCATCCTTTCCTCAGAACAGTAGTGAAAAGAAAATATCATTGTACTTATATAGAAATTTCCACTCCCTCGACCAGATTACTTCCAATAATTCCATTATCATCACCTTGTTATATTCTCTATATATGAATTAGCCCAAGGCACACTCCCCTGCATGTCATGACAATCATTAGGAACTCTTCCTCCAGAGCAGCAGAAAGATTTTTAAAAAGATTTTAATCCATGAAACAAAGTTTTAAATAAAAGTCTGAATACTGACCAAGACATTTTTCAGCACCAAAAAGTTGGTTGGTCTAGAACACCTGATTATTTACAGACAGAAATGCCACCACGCAATGGCAACAAACGTCCAGCACAGCCATTAAAAACCTGCTTTGAATGTTTGGTGTGTCCAGCTGCAACTGCAACCCGGACTGCCCACAAATTCAGGTCCTGTAAAGCACTGCACAGCACGTCTGACATGCAGACACCATCACTTCCAGCTTAGGCTAGACCACAGAACAGACAAGGGTTCTGTTATGGATACTGCAACCTTCCAACCAGGTAGCTCCAGGGCTGGTAACAGGTTCTGTTTTTCCCTAACAGACCAGGATGACAAGCAGCAAACAGCATCGTTTTTCCAAGTACAGAGTACATCTTCTCACATCTCTCCTGAGAATTCTGTTGCTGCCTGAGGCACAAAAGAACAACATACAAAAAGGCAGAAATACCTGAAGAAAAGTACAAGTTCTCCTGCTTCACATAAAAATGTAAAGATATTTTTAATTTCTGGGAAAGTTATGTTCTTTTCTAGGAGATCAGGCTTTAAATTTTTTTTTTAGAGCGTAGTTTGCCATATTCCAACAGGAATCCCAAGGCCAATCTTTCCAAGGTTGATGAGCAAAGCCCTTGACTGTCTGATAAGGAGTACATCAGGATCCTACTCCTCCCACTTCACCTTTACCAAATCTAATGTTGATATAAGCCTGACTGGATTTGGAGGCAATGCTATTGTAATAGCACTGTTGCATGGTTTTCTCAATCTCAAGCTTTCTGTAAATGTAAAGAATGTAGAATTAGAAGGAACACACTGAAGGGACATGCTCAGCTTGAATCTGCACAAGCTGATTTGCATCATAACACCAGCCAGCCTCTTGCTATTCCTGAGCTTCTTCATTTTCCATTTAAATACCATTGACCACTTTCAATTTCCCACCTAAGTTTCAGCTGTCTGACTCATTTTATGGTGTTTAATCAGTTTTCCTTCTTCCTCCATCTAGCCACCATATCCTCCTCCCAGGCTCATTTGTACTTTTTACTAGATTAAACAAACCCAACTCGCCTCATCTCCTGGAGGTGAAACTTTCATTCCCTGGTCACTAAATTAACTCATTTCTAAGCTCATTACAGGATCAGGGCTTTTTAGAAGGTGGGAGACTAATTGCAGACAGTATTCCAGAAATTTCTCTGTTTTCTGAAGAGTGAAATAGTCTATAATAGCTGCACTGATAGAAATTAAAGACAGGAACATAGTTCCAGCTTCTGGCCCAAAAACTTCTGCTGCATTCAGGCAGCCCTTAAGATATTACAGTTGGGTCCTATTAATGCCATTCCTGTTTTATCCAATAATTTTTTTTTCCTAAAATAAGTGTTTCTACAACCTCAAAGATGATAAACTTACATATATATATAAATACTTCAACTGAGAAAATTAATCCAGAATATACTAAACTATAAATTGTGGTCCTATAAAGAGCCAAAGCATGTTTGGGCTGTATTTTTCAGCAAAATACAATGCAATCCAGTGAATTCACCATACTTCTTTTAGCTGTAGTCTTAAGTTCAGAAAATTTCCCACCCTAGTCAGCAGACATAACTAATCAAAAACCAGAATAAAAAGCCACAGTGAGCAGCACAGATTTTAATCCTATCCACCCAGTCATGGAGAGAACTGCTAAAATCTGGGTTAATCCTTCCAATCCTTAGTCAGAAATGAAAGTCTGTGCAATTGAAATAGTATGCCAGAATTAGATTTGCTTGTGCTAAGGATTTGATTAAGCCAAAAATTAAGATCTGAAATACCTTCAGTTAAAACCAAACTAGTGCATTTCCACTGACAGATATTATAATCCAGAAGAGTCGTTGTACTGAGACCAAACTCATAACTCTTCTCTCCACAGGAAATTAATTTGGGACAAATCCCAGACACACTGATTTTCAGATAGTTTTGTCAAAAAAATGGAAAAAATGGAAAAAAAAATCAGCTTTTCTTCCAAGTGATGATGACAACCACTGGATTGGACTGTCATGAGTAAGGAACAGTCAGTCACTAGTGAGGAAGTCCACAGAAATAAAGACAATTACTTATATTGACTTTAATATGAAGCAGATTCTTCTCAACACTGGCAATTTCAACTACTTTAAGGTTGTTACTGCACTCAAAAACATTATCCATTAGATATAAAATATGCTTCCCACATCTATCTACCTGTATTGGACAGGGGACTGACTTTATTTTCAGCAAACTGAGAGATTACACATGTCAACATAGGAAATTTTTAAAATGAAGAAGGGAGGTTACTAGTCTCCCAGGAACCATTTCACTTGAAGCCTCTTCATCATTTGATTAAAGTCTGCACAAATCTAAAATATTACAAATAGTCTGCATTTTGCTGCTGCTGCAAGTCTTCAGACTTGTCTACAGACAATTTACATCAAGGCTGAATTTTATGGCTGTTTTCTTGTTGGAGTTACATATGAGATCACTTCCAGACCCAGAACACCAGTGATCCCCTTGAGCCTACAAATGCCACGTCTGTGCACTTGTGTAACACATCACACCGCGCAGTCACCACGGGAGGCAAAAGCAAAGTGGCAGCAAAACTCTCGGTTACAAGTATTTAAGATCTATGGTAACAGAATAATAGAGGGAAAATATTCAGTTGTTTTCTCCATGTCAAGATAGCCAGAGGTTTCGAGCAGTTGCATAAGCATATTTCTGTAATCTTTGCTGCTCCAAAGCTGGAAGCTTTTACTCAGGCAAGGTTCTTTGAAGTTACTTTGGGAACTGGCTCTCTGCAGATGGAAAAAACAAATGATTAAACCAGCTCAATAGGGAGCTGAGCTTACTGTACATACTTGATTTTAAAAGAAACTAAGGGAAGGAGAATTTTTTTTTTTCAATACAAACTAGAATGCTTGTTAAGAAGGAAAATATTCCACCATCTGAGCTGAATTAGAAAAGTTGTTTTAATACCAGAATTTTTTAACTGGGTGGAATATGCAAATGAAACCTCAAAATGACCCAGTAAGCGAGAAACCTAACTATCAAAATGAAGTTTAAATAAGTGATCAAGTTTAACTCAAATAAAACCAACTAGCTTGTCAACAGGGTACTTCACTAGCAATCCAGTAAATCATGAGAGAGAACATCCCATGTGCAGCCCTTAACAAAGGGCTAACAAAATGATTCCTTTAACTAGAGATTGCTCTTCTAAGCAGAAAATGCTGTAAGTCTATTGTGTGCTTGGCCTTCCCATCTCAGATATTACAAGACTCTGTCTATATCTTTATGGCTGTTACATAAAGAATGTATTAAGCCCCTCGTTAGAAAGGAAAAACCTCCTTCATTATCTCTTTACATGGCAGCATTCAAATCATCAGGAAAAAGCAATGAAAGAAGCTTTTAAGAACTAATATTTAAAGCATTTGCTTACTTTGCACTTGCTCTTTGTCCTTTTATTTCCCAATGAAATCAATCACACCAAAGTCAGGATCCCACAAGCAGGGTTTTTGCTTGCCATGTGGACTTGTATATGACCTGCATGTTATGTTTTCCTAGTGGCAGTTTGCTCCTCAGCTTTCAGAAATTATTTTGCTGACCTAGAGAGCTTTTTTCTGCATAACTTAATTAAAACTAAGGGTTTGCATGCCTATAACCTACTTTATGGAGTTAAGAAATGCAGTAGAGTGTGGGAAATGAGCAAAGTTCATTCTTATTTTAGCTTACATTTTCCACTGTTTTCAGTGTCCACTGAGGGCTCCACTGCAGCTTAACAAATCAATAGGACCTACACTGCAATAAGGATTGCTGAGGTGGACTGTTACATTTTATTATTGCCTGAAATATCTCCCTATTTTAAGATCTCTGCCTCATACTGTAAAAAAGGTAAAACAAAAACCAGCTTCTCCTAAGCCAGGAATCATCCCATACCAGGAAGGAACCAGACAGAATAACTTAAAACCATTTTAATAAGCACACTGAAGATTGGTAAGGCTTTCAATGACCACTAAAGACACACATACTGCAGGTGACAGCTGGGTCCACGTAAATTTCCTGCACATTAATTTAAATTTTTATTCAGAGATCATGTGATGTGCTTTTATGAGAAACTGGGAATCTGAAAATGTCTGTATATAGTGAGAATCTACTGGGAAATGGTTCAGGATATTATAGCATGATTTTTCTTTTATTATTTGCACCTGTCCTAAGTCATCTATTTAGTCATTTTTTCACTGATCATAGGAAATATTTCAATTATTCTTGTAGTATAAAATAGTAATGAATAGTAAAGAACAACAGGAATGTAAGAGATGGCAAGCCTGAAGCCTGAGAAAGGTTAGAAAAGGTGTGACATTACTTTTGCAAACGTTAAGACTGGTAAAAAGGACAGGGTAAGTCCATCTGGAAATGGCTATAAAGATGATTTTTGTCCTTACCTAACCCAAAGTGTGCAGGGGACCATGTAACTTGTATTTTCCCCTCCACAAGTGAGCTCACCCTGCAAAGAGCCAAGGCTGTCCTTGTCAGGCTCTTCCCTGTGCTCTGATCTCTGCAGACACTGCTCATTTTCAACCTCATGATCCAACCAGTCACTTAGACAGCATCAGGGTTTGTGTCATTCAGGATCCAGAAGTTTGTTCAGTGCACATAACAATAATTTAGGTACTGAGTGCCAGTGAACCCGAGTCTCAGAACAGAATTTTTAAAGTAACAGCACAACACATTCACATGCAGGGGAGACTGCAAAATTAGCAATCACCTAACACAGTGGG
This sequence comes from Rhadina sibilatrix, assembly GCA_013400275.1. Classification (NCBI taxonomy): domain Eukaryota; kingdom Metazoa; phylum Chordata; class Aves; order Passeriformes; family Phylloscopidae; genus Rhadina; species Rhadina sibilatrix. The sequence goes on from VWYO01007719.1 coordinate 233,941, forward strand.
AAAGAAATTTGCTTTCATATTTTTTTCCTGTCATTCTGTCCTCTCCACAAGTATTCTGAAGGCCCTAATGGGAAATGCAAAATTCAGACTTGAATTAAATTATAAAAGGAAATTATGAATATATTTTGGGACCCCAGCTCCTAAAAAATGCAAGGCAGCAGGCATTCCCACAAAGCACCTGAACAGAGTGAATACAGATGCACAGAAAAAACTACTTGTATTACTACAAATCAAGAGAATTAGTGAAAACTCTTTCCATTTTTTTAGAAATTAATGATTACACAGAGCAGCATCAGCAGCCAGCCACGTGTAAAGGGGAGCATTTTATTTCAGGAAAGCCTATAACACACTGCCTGTCTCAGAGATTATCCTATAAGGAAAAAAAAAAAAAAAAAGCAGTAGGGAAATTTTAAATTGCATTAGAAGACAAGTAGACTCTCCAATACACCAATTTCCAGATGGTTAACTACAGCCCAGACTCCCTACACTGCAACAGGAAAAGCAAGCACCTCCCTGTACAAGTATGTAAAGCAGTCAATGAATGCAGAAGGAATGACTTAGGACTGAAAAGGATTGCCCAAAATCCCAAGGTCAGGAACCCTGAGGAGACAGAGATGGAAACTGTTCAGAATTTTGAACTATTCTGGCTTTCTCACACTGTTTTCTTCACAAAATGTCACTTCCATCAGTAATTTTTGTTTCATCATCACCTCAGTTCCCCACCAACACTGCCCTAGCTCACCTGGTCCAATTTATACTCCTTTCCTCTATTTCCTGCTTATCAAATAGGAATAGCTTTGGCTTAAATTCATAGTTTTTACTTTGTTCTTGGGAGCCTTGAGAATTTTTACTGGCTCCAACTAAGATCATTTTAGCAACTGTCTTCTGTGCTCTGTGCACACTGAAAGAGTCCCAATTTTAGGAAAGATTATTCCTAAAATTCAGGGATACAGAATTTTAAGCAGAAAGGTGTATTCCCTCTTACCCACCTTTGCTTCTGCTAGAAGTGAACAAAGGCAATAAATGGTGTTAAAAAAAAAAAAAAAAGCCATCTAACTACCATGACAGTCAAGTATAAAGTAGAATAGCAAATGGATGGGGTGCAGCTGAAGGCTCCATCAGAGGAAGGTTTTTGGGAGCAGCTGTTGGGTGAAGGACATTGACAGACAATGGACTGGGTAAGGAAAATCCAAATATTTCTTTTTCTATAAGGCAAATATTTCTTTTTACAACTTCTGTACCAGTTTGCTGTTACACACAGTTAAGGGACAGAGCTTAAAATTTCACATGCTAAGCAGCTGAACCATCCCCATCTTTCTCTGGAAGGCAGATTCCACAAAAGGAAATGTCAGCCTTTTTGCAGATAACAGTAGGTAATTGCAGATAAAGGAGAGAGGAGATGATGGCAAACAGAACAAAACAAAATAAAGGACAGGGTTAGCTTGTTTCCCACAAAAATAATGTGACTGCTGAAAATAAACCAGACCATACTTGACTAGAATACAGGCACTTCTCATAATTCTGGCATCTGCTTTCTTATGATGAATTCACAAGCCTTATCTCATCCCAATTAGGTACTTCATATAGCTCGGATGCCTATGCCAACACAATTTACTCAGAACTCTTAATTAGCCTCACACACAAAAAAAATAACATGCAATTTGTCTGGTAATTATATGTTTCTGTAACTCCTAAAAGCAACTTGTTACTTAGAACAGATTACCTTAATTCTATTTCCTGTCATACCTAATTGTGTTGCAAATTCTGTTGAGCTGGAAGGTGGCTATAAAATCCCTGCCCTTTCTTCTTTCTCAGTGGTTCTACATACACAGTGTGTTTCCACTAGACACAAAATCAATGCAGTGAAAACAAAGCAGTCCTATTGCTAATTTAGTCACGTGGAAAGGCAAACTTGTTCAGCACAAACAGACAAAACTTACCATCAATAAAGTAACAGAAATCTTGAACCAAAAGTTAGGACAGTAAAAACAAACCACCACTGTCAAGAAGAGGAAGAGGGAAAGAAAAAGAAAAAAAAAAAAAGATAAGCAGCTTTTCACCCGGCAATCCTTTGAATGAAACATGTTTATGGAAATATCTTGCTGCAACATGCACAAAAGGCAGGTTATAAATAGCTTACAAACTATAAATAGTCACAAACACTGAGCAGAGGCCATGGAGCAAGACCAGCACTGGTGCTCTCAGTCATGCCACAGCAAGGAACTTGTGACAAGGAAATGGTTCAGCCTATCTTTATTAAAAGCCTAAAAGGAAATTACTTTCCCAAACCTATGATGGAGACAGGAAGCCCAAAACACTGACTGAGGTAATCAGGTAATGAAGCACCTCTCCCAAGAGAGCTTACTCAAAACCCAAATCAAGGGATGCACAAAGTTGAGAGATATATGGTTTTGATCTGAAAAAAATCTACTTCATCCAAGCTACACCAAAATGGCTGTATGTGATCCTACTGGGAAATCACACTACTGTTAGCCAATGCAGCACACCAAAGCACCACTCCCTGCAGGCTCCATCCCAAGGAGTAGGTAATCAATGTACTTGAAAAGTATTAAAAGCATGAAGACTACCACCTGTTCTTCTCTCTTCCTTCTCCCCCTTCAGCAAGGGAATCCAGGAGAAAGCAGGGAGAAGAACCTGCATGTATACAAAAAAAAAAAACACTAAACCTGATCACACCCAAATATGAAACAAAAGATGTTCTACGAAAGAAATGGAGATTGTTTTGGAACAGTATGCAGAATAATGCAGTGTTTTAATCAAATCCAGAGCCCTGTAATGTGTTTCTTCCTTCCAGAAGGAAGCTTACCTCTTCTTTGAATGTGCCCCTGTCCAAAAACATGTTAATCTTGCTAAACAAGATTCACCAATGTACAACCAAATGGAGTTACTGCCATGCTCTAGAAGTTTATGACCAGTCTGACCTCAGATATGTTGCTGGACTTCCTAATTTTAGTTCAGTCTCTGTAGCTGATGAAGAGGAGAATGAAAGATGGATTACACAAACCATCTACACATGGTACATTTAAGAATGATTTCTTTAATCCGGCAAATGAAGCTGAAAGAATCAGTATGCAAATAAAATCTTAGTCACAAATTTGGACTAAAAACTGTTCCCTTTTCAAGAGGTTTAAATCATTCACAAAGGCTGAACAGGGAACCCCATTTACCCCTTAGCCCAAGAGCCCTCATGGCTGAGTCCCAAAAAGGACAGATCTTTTCCAGAGAAACTTTGCTCTTCCCCAAATAAGAGACAACTTGTACACCTGGAATCTCCTGCTCCCTCCAAATGCTGAGGCTTTTTGATCACTTAAGCTTCACGTGGATGGAATGTACAGGAAAAATTGCTATAGGGAAAGGAGACAATGTTAACTGCATATCATAAACCTACAGCTGCTGGGCACCAACCGACCTCCATCAGCAACCTGGAATATCACATCTGCATATCAGCAAAACCCATTTTCCTGTTGGTTGTTCAGCTTTTATACTACATTTCTTCTGCACACTTCAGTTTCTCTCCAAAACATTCCCCCTTCTAACTAACCAATCTTATTTCCAGTTCTAGTTTCTCAGAGCCTGCGAGTTTCACCTTTTCCCTGCCCCAGAATACCAAGTCTCAGGACAGAGGAAGATACATCCTGCATTTACTGAAGGGCACAGAACATTTTCCTTGAAAGAGTGGGGAGACCAGAGAGCCCCATGAGCAGCACTGTCCCTCCAGGGACAAGAAACCCAGCTGGGTTTCCCCTTGAGAAGCCAGAGGGGGCTGGGCTGGGCAGTGAACACACTGCAGAACTGGAGCTCTGCACTCAGAGAATTAAACCACGTGCAGTTTTACAAACTGTGCCTCCAGCTTATGCACCTCAATGGCAAGCACAGGGGTTTTCTCCTAAGGACATTAAGTCAAAATCTAATATAAATAGCCAATGATGCTGCTGCAGCTTTATGTATTTATTTCAGTGAAGTACAGAAGGAAATATCTCAAGGATTTAAACAAACAATATGGTGACAGATGGTGTGGAGACAATCCAGGCTGGGCTCCCTCAGTAAAATCCACACAACTTCATAGCTCCAGGGAAGAGCAGAGGCAGAGGAGTAAGGAGGAGGGAAGAGGGGAAGAGAAAGAGTGCACACAAACCAGATGACCACAGATTTATAAAAATAAAAGCTACACCCTGCAAAGTTTTTCTGTGCATCTATATAAAGCCCTTTATACCATCACCACGTAGGCAGATCTACCCCAGAGTCTTCCAAGCAAGATCAAAAAAAATTATAAAGAAATTCTTCAAATTAAATTGTTAGTTCAAATAAGTGACAAAACACATTAATGAACTGTCTATTGAAATAATCTAAGCATCCTCAAAAATAATTAATAGATGAAACAAAAAATGTGTTTGACATTATATCAAAGCCCTTCTGTTCTGTACACTGCACAATTTTATACTTTCAGGTGCATTCTCTGGACATATTCTAATTGCTAGAAACTTGCTATGTATTTTGTAATGGTCTATAATTATTTTATAGCTTAATAGGAATAATTTTTAATTTTATATTTGAGAATGTTCTTGGGGGAGAAAAAAAAAATTCCAAAGATGCCAACAGGAAATTTCTGCAAGCAGAAAATCATGCTGAAGGTCTTGTGTCCTACTTTCACAGCCCAGGAGTCTGCTGTGTTGTAATTACCCATTGGCAGGCAATAGTTTGGAGAGATTGCATGGGTGATCTACAACAGGGACTTGCTAGCAGTTATAAGATGTTGTTGCTCAAAACAAAAATACTTAAGGATTTCAATTTTCAAGAAGTGTAAGAATAGTCTGAAGAGAAAGAAAACAGTACCTGTGAAATGAAAAATATATAGCTTACTGCTAAGGACTAAAGTAAAACCAAACACTCTTCTTTCCTAAATGAGTGGTGTGTAGAAACCAACGCTGCACCCTCAGCTCAGCTGCAAATTTAAGCAAAGTAAATATCAGGAACTTACCAACACTTAAACAAATATCAGGAACTTACCAACACTTAAACTGCATGAAAAAAATCAAGCTAAGTCAAGAAGACTTCCATTTCCTACAACCTGCTCATTAGTTACTTAAATTCCTCATCTTTTCAAAACTACCTTCCTTCTTCCTTGAAAATTAAACTAAATATCCCTCCCTTGAGCTCTGTAAGACTGACAGTAAGTCTACTCTTGCAGTATTCCAGAAATTCATCCATGTTTTCCTTCACTGAATTAAGAGGGATAAATTTACACGGACAAGAGAATGAGGAATTATATAATCACCTCAGAAATTGCAAGGAAAACCCTTTAGAAAAAAAGGAGTGGGAGAAAGAGAGCAAGGAAGCAAAGCTCACATCATTAATATAGTGCTCCTCTGAGTTCCAAGACCCAGCTGAAAGCAGCAAACACTCCCAGCCATGCCAGCACAGGAATAGCAATGTCTAAAGCAGCAGGCTCTATCCCAACCACCTCATCCTCTCACAGCACTGCCTCCTGAGGAGGAAAAACAGGGAATATTGAATCAACTCGCTTCATTCACCTCAGCAGGACAAATCTCAGGCACATTTTTAACCATTTAATACCACAGATTACAGCATGTGTGTGCAAAAGGTACTAGTGCAGATCACATTCTAGGTCTAAAAAACTTATGGATGTGCAAGACTTTCTTAAAAGTACATACAGATTGGCTTTCAGGGATATGGACAAGTAAACACAGATTTGCAAGGAGGCCAGTGCTACATTTCTATTGCAGCTCAAAATAAAAATTAGAATATCTGAAGATTATTCTTCCCACAGGGGCCTTCATACAGCTAGAAGGGAAGAAAATCAAATTCAATTGCTTCTTTAAATGAGTCAGAAGCTGGAAATACTGTGTGCAACAGACTATGTAGTAGTGCAAGCTACTATGTCTAGACCTGAAACAGCAGTTATATGAATACTGCTATTTTTGCACTAAAGTGTTTATTAACCTATGGTTATGGTATGGCACTAAAGTATTTATTAACCTATGGTATAAACCTATGGTTTAATCTTCCAGTCTTTCACAGTAACAAAGCCAAAGTGGATATCATGCTCAGACGCCGAGTGCCACACACATCAGCCATCAGGAAGGGCGGGAATGAAAAGCTGCTATTGTAGAAAATCTTTATTTTACCATTTTCCATAATGAAATACTGAACTGCTTTTTCAAGCCCACTAAACAGGCTGGACAGAAATCTGCACATACATACAGCAGACATATGAATTTGAGCAAATTCCATGTAGTATGACCTCCAGAAAAGATTCTACAATAAAAAAAAAAAAAACCACCAAAAAAAACGAAACAACACCCCCCTGCCATCCATCAAACAATTTTGAAAGCATTAAGAGTTGAAGCACACTTACACACAGTACAGAAGTTCAGTGTGGCTTCTGAACCTTTTTGGTCCTTTAGAGAATCACTGCGCCATCGAGACATTTGGCAAAGAAACTGGAGGATGTGTGAAGGGACATACAGATACAGAAGGGACATACAGTCACATACAGATAAGGGAGCATAAATGCTCCAGAGCCAGGAGTCTGGGTGGGCTCTGATCACAGCTGCTTAGAGCTCGGGTCTGCACAAGTGCAGCATGGTTTTTTGCCTCTCAAATGAACTAAAACAACACAAATCCAGCTATACCTTATAATGAGATAAAAATGACAAGTAACGCAAAACATCTGCAAGTATTCCACTAAAGTACCTAAAAAAAAAATCACCACTGAAAGGAAAGATTTCAAAGTACAGTTTCACTCGGTGCTTACTAGCAATTAGATGCCTTATTTCTGCACGATCCCGGCAGTGCTCCGGGGCAGGGGGGCCCATGGGATGGGCTGAACATGAGTCAGCAGTGCTCCCTTTCGGCGGCACAGCCCAACCAGGCTGCGGCAGCAGCAGCACAGCAGCTGCTCCACGGAGGGATGTTCCCCTCGCAGCACTCACGAGGCCCTATCTGCAGTCCCCTGTCCTGTTTGGGGTCTCCCCATACAAGACACCAAAATATCCAAGCAAGTCCAAAGGACTGCAAGTGCGAGGGCTGAAGGAACCTTTACCCCAGGAAAGCGACAGGTAAGGAGCGCTGTAATTGCAGCCTACAACTGCACTGAGACCGAGCTGGACTCGGAGTCACACAGCAAAAGAACAAAGGCCTGTGGCGTCAGGGGAAATTCTAATGAGATAAAAGGAAAATATTTGCATGGTGAGAGAGGTTAATTACTGAAACAGATCGCCCAGAGAGGCTGTGGTATCTACTTCCAGGGAGACATTCAAAACTTGACTGGATGATCTGATTTCAGTTATTAGCTCATCACGGAGCTCGGGCTGGGTTAGACAACCTCCAGCAATCCTGTCTGGCCTCCAGGGCTCTCACAGAACCATTATGCAATAATATATAGCACTTACCTGTTGGAAAAGCAGTTAGTTATTTTGCATAACATTTCCAGATCTGTTTCATTAAGTGTCACTTTGTGATAGCCCTACTGGAATATTACCCTCACTTTTAACACTTCTTGACTATGCTGTAACTGTGAATGCTTCCACAAGAGCAAAATGCCCCAAATTATATCTTTCAGGACTTCTAGAAAGATTTAGGTTTGCAATAGGCAAAAGTAGTATGGTTCAAAGACACTAAATATTCCTGGATGTATTTACAATATATAAAGATATTTTTTCCAATATGTGAAGAAGCAAGTCTTTTAGCATTGACACAGAACTACCCATGATGTCCTGTTTTTTAAAAAAAAGTATCAGAAATTACCATTATAATCATAGCATGTGGTGAAACAAAGGGAACTATGTTTGAAACCAAATGCTCTAGTCAGAAAACAGTTCCTTAGTAATGTTTGTGTAGAGATGTCTCAAATGTCAAGAGATACAAGATGAATAAATAGCCAGCCTGTTTTCTGCATCCTCCAAGGGATGCTGATGCACAGCAGGCTGGCACAGATGCCCCAGACAATTCTCATCTTGTTTCAGTAGACCATCCCACATCTGAGTGTGTTTGAAGTGCGTGGCAGAACTGGGGACCACAGCCAAGGAGCAGTGCATTGGCAGGAGAGCTCCTGCCAAGAGCAGGTGATAAAATCAGCTGGAGCAGGGCATGTGGCACTGTCCAAAGGGTATCTCTGCAGCACAGTCAGGATCAGGTAAGTGTCAAACACCTCCAGATGTCCCATTGGTTTGTTGGTAGGGTTTGGACAGATGATGTCAGGTGAAAATAGAGCAGCAAGGTTCAGAAAACATTCCAGTTCAGTTGGCTTCGCATGTCTGTCTATTTTCTGTGTCTGAATCATGCAAAATCTCTCCTCAGATGGTGCAGGCAAACTCTGAGCACACTGAAGCAGAGCTGGGCTGGTGAAGGAGGAGGCAGTCTAGACAACACACCACTCATCCCAGATGTTCAGACACGGACTCAGTGCTTCAAAAGCTGTATGTCCTGCATTAATCACTGCAAACTCAAAATGTGGCCATACCTCATCCTTAGAAATATAGAACAACTTTTTTTTTTTTAACCAATATGGCTCTTGAGTCAAGATTCACATTGACATAACATTTATTAAGCACAGAGAATATGGCAGCTTATCTCCTCTGAGTCATTCAGTGAAGTCTTCAGCAGTATAGAGCACTATAGATGAGCTCCCATTCCTGTGCCCTCAGTTTAGTTGAGTTCAGCATCACATAACAACCACCTGGCACAGAACTCATATGACAAGAACATAAATGAAATGGCCTTACTAGAGTGCCAGAGCACTACATCCACAAGCAGGAGTAGGACCAGGCACCTTTTGCATAGCCAGGCATCTCAATGCATGAGACAAAGCAGGAGACTTAAAATAATCTTCAGAAGTCAGCCAACACCTATGTGTGCCAGCTAAAATCCTGACAGTGAATTGAAAGATCTCATATTTGCAATCCTTCTCCCTCAGATTTCATCTCTCCGCCTTTATGACAGCACTGTGAATTTCAATTTCATCTCCCAGGAATTCATTGCTAAATAAATGGTTAATTGAGTGACACATGCAAGTCTCATTACTGCCATGTTCCAAGCCCCATTGTGAGATATTGCACGTTGCAAAGGTCAGGTTAAAAATTAAGGCAATATTAGCTACATGAACAAACAATTCCTTCAGCCAATTCAAGCTACCTGAAGATTGCTCTATTAGACTGTTTTAACACACAAAAGACAATTTTGATTTCCCAAATGGAAATCTTAGAAGCTAAATTTCAGCAGGAAGTTTGCTAATAAAACTTTGATAACTCCTAAAATAAAAGACAGTGATACAATAATGATAACATTAGCATACAGTGAAAATAGTAGTAATTTACTGAGACAAAAAAAAAATAGACTGTATCATTTTCTAGAGGCTCTTATATAAAAGTAAAAATACATCTGTATCAGTGACATCCTGCATCTGCTACCAAGGGCGAAGATGATTCTGTAAGGAATTCTTCCAGTGTGTCATCACTTAGCCCTGGCTGGGATCTTCAAGTGTTCTTACACTGGCAGAGACAGTTAAGTGAAATATATATCAAATAGAAGCACTAAGTACATATAAACCCAGCTTCAAAAGACAAGTAAATCTGCACTGTAATTTAAAAGCACACAAAATAACCGCCTCTGTGATTTGGTCACTGCACTTGCATTTAAGATAGCAGCACTGACTGTAATGATCTTTCTGTATAAATCCAAATGTCAAAGCCATTGTTATAGGATCTCTGCTATCATCCAGCACTTATTGTCCTCCCCTTGTGTGACAAGTTCTAAAGTAAGATCGTTCAAAATACCAAGAGAAACAGACTTCTTATCCCAATGGAACAGAAATCTTTTCCAGAGGTAAAAAGTTTCCAAAGTTCAAAGCTGATTCCTCAACCATAACTAATTCTGCTTCTTTTCCCCCCTTACTTCACAAAATAATATATCTGGATCACTTCCTTTTCAGATGTGTCCAGAGAGCCTTTTGCTATTCAGAAGTCACTCATAAGAAATAATAATAGTTAATGAATAAGGAACGCTAAAGTATGGAAATACCAGGAAATAAGTTACAATTGACATTAAAGATCCTCATGTGCTGGCAAACCAGTGACTTCCCACATCTGCACTCTCTGTTTGAGCTCTCCTCTCTCACACCAGAGTGGGAGCTCCTCTGACTTTCAGGCGAGGCAGAGTCCCAGGCAGAGCTCAGCCCCGCACTAAGCGTCTGTAAGAAACAGCAGCGATTACCTCACAACATCAGTGCTGTGGTGCCAGCAAGGAGTTCTTAAAAATTGTTACAACGTTAAGGATCTTGAGACGTGAGTCACTTTTGCTCTTCCAGTCTCACAACAGATTACATAAAAAAATATGTTTTCCAACAAAACCATTTGTCATTATCTCCACATTCCAGACAACCCCTTACTGGATTTTCATGAACTACAGCAGGAAAGCAGAAGTATCCAGTTATCAAAAACCTAATTCAATAAATCCATGGAATGCAGCTGGTTCGAGTGTGCGAGGCTACTTAATTCAGACACTGTAGTGGATCACTAAAGTCTGGCTTATTATTGTCCTGTTATTACTGTGCACCCAAATACATTCACATCTATCAGTTGCTACTTCTTATAAGCACCACAGAACATCTGCTTATAGTTTTACATCTTATCCTCAAGATCAATTTAGGAACCTACTACTGTGAGGCTGTTTTTATATTTATTGCTCTTATTAGCTATCAAAGTTTTTTAACCATTATTCCGTGTGCTGGAGAGTAATATCTCATTAGGACTGCTTTTATAGTGTTAGAAAGTTGCGTTTCAGGCACAAGCCCCAAAATATTTCCAAATATTTGATGAGCCTTCAACAAAGACACTGATAAGCATACTTTTTTTCTCTAAGCACAGAGAGACAATTAAGAGCTGCTTGTAGCAATTATTCACGATAGAGACCAACACAATGAAGGACATTAGAATAGCAAGAGCTCTTAATAAATTTTCCTACCTTATCTGCCATTATCATGGAGGCCCCGCCATGAATTCCAAGAATTGGAATAGAAGTCTGAGATGAAATAAAATCCAAAATCTGAGCTACTGCCTCCTGATCAGTGTCATCTCCAAAAACCACTCCATGGATCTTGGTGCCTGACATCAAGTCACAAACATGTGTTATGATGCTTTTAGGGTCAGTCTGGTTCACAAGAAGGGTCACTACATTGATATCAACAGTCAAGTCTGCTGACATTTCCCTGGTCCAGAGAGCTCTGATATCTCTCTCTGTTATATACTTGGTCCTTCCCAGAATCACTGCAATGTTCAGGATGGGATAATTTTTCTCTGCTCCACGAACAAGATCCAAAGGTGCCAGAAGAGCTTGGAGTACCAGGAGAGCACAGCCAATTTTCCTCATCTTTGCCAGCTTTATCCCCTGTAAAAGTGATCACAATGTATAAGAAGAACACAGAGAAAAAATATATATACTGTATATCTTCAAAGAAGGTTTTAGACAGAAAGCTTCTGGGCATAATGCAAACTTTAGCAGCTTTTTATAATGCATCCTTCACCTTAGTTTCAAGTCAAGCCTCTTACATCCTATCAAAAACTTGGCTTGATAATGACAGTATTACAGCTGGTCTTCCACAAGCAAGTCAAAAACTGTAGCAGAAGTTCAGAGAAAAGACCCATTAAAATTCTTCCTGGATAGCCAACAAAATTAAAATGACTGACATCATTTAAAAAAAAAAAAAA
>VWYO01007719.1:246687-277167 GCA_013400275.1 Rhadina sibilatrix
GCCCGGCTCTCTGCCCGCGTTCAGCGGGCCCGGGAGCGCGCCCCGGGAGCGCGCCCAGCCGGACCGGCCGCGGCGCGAGGGCGCCCCCCTGCGGGCGCGGGGCCGCACGTACCCAGCGCCTCAGGAGACGGAGCGGCGGCGGCTGCCGGAGGTGCCGGTGCTGCTGTCGGTGTCGCTGCAGGACATGTCGCGACCGCGGGCATGTCGCGCCCCTCGCTGCCCGGGCTCAGGGGCGGCCTCGGCGCCGCTGGCCGCACGCGTGATCCCCGCCGCAGCCTGCGAGCGACATCGCCTCCCGGGAGGGCAGCTACGTGGACAGGGAGACAGGCAAGGGGGGGCTGGACACGGGGGGGGACGGGACGGGACAGCGCGGGGAGAAGAGGAGACGAGGAGAAGCCGTTAGTCAGGCTGCACATTTGACAGGAGAAAAAGAAATATGCTTCAATCGCATGCGGTGTGTGAACGGAAATAAAGTGACAACACTCAAAAGTTCCCCCCTTCACTTAAAAACAGATTTCAGCTCTTCGCTAAAGCAGCTCTGTCAGCCCACAGCCGTCCGGGATACGTCCCTCATCTTATCCAGGTCAGGAAAATCCTGGGCTCCCAACTGCCCGTTTGCTTCCAAGTGAGATGGATGGGTTTGGGCTCTAAGGGAAGAGACATCCAACCCGGGAAGCGCAGCTAAAAGCAAACTAATTAACATGATCAAGGGCAGGAGGTTTTTTGGCAGGTTCAAAACAAGCATAACCTGAAGCATAACTAAAGCGATGTGGGATAAAGCTCTTTTCGCTCCTGAAACAGAACAGCTTCATTCCCAATTTACCATAAACAAACCCTGGGAGACACTACAGCAGAGCCCTCCACGGAATGCTCGATTGCTCTGGTGTTTTCACTCACAAATCCCAGTAAATATGCATGAAGACAGTTCTTCAAGCAACCCCAGCTCTATGTAGGACGCCGGAGCGCCAGGCAAAGCAGCCGGCATTCCCTAACTGGCCCTCGGTGCTGCCGGGGAACTCGGAGCGCAGCCCCGGTCGGCGGGAGCCGGCACCGCCGAGAGCCCTGCGCGGCACCCGGGGCTGGGCGCGATCCGGGGCTCCCCACAAAGGCGATACTTACTGCATTCTCCCTCCACATAGTTCCAGTTTAAAGATCCTCAAAGTCATTTCAGTAGATTCCTTTGCAAACAATGAAGTGGAAAACAGGTTCCTTAACGCCTGGATTTCATCCTGCAACTTGTTCCCACCGCAGTAAATAGCAGCCCGGCAGCTCTTTATCGCTTGAAATCCCGCATGATCAAGTTTTAGCAGAGCCATCGCAACTGAGATTGTCTCTTTACTTCTGGTAGGAGGCATTTAAGCGTCTTCATCTTTTTTTTTTTTTTTTTTTTTTTTTTTTTTTTTNCCCCCCGCCCCGCTCTGCTTGCACAAGCACCAGCGAATGAGTCAGACGCAGGCAATCGGGGGAGGGGGTGTCAGATCTGGGGGAACGGCGAGAACACCGGGTTTGGGGCACAGGAGTGGCAAACTCGAGCGCTCTCCCCGCACTAACATCCCCGGCGAAAGGTTGGTAGCCCGGGAAACCCTGGAGTGTTCTCCTTTTCCTTGATGCAGGCGCTGTCAACCAGAAATCCCTGCCGTGGGGCTCAGGGGAATGAATGTGGAGCAGCAGCTTACACACTAAAAGCAGCCCTAAAAGCTCCAGACAGCAGCCAAATATCACAAAAAAGCTCTGTAGAAGTTGGCTCCATCTGGGTATCCCTGCTGCTCCATTCTCCTTTCCATTTCAAAGCCCGGAGCCTGTATCTCCATCTCCCATTCCCCTCTCACAGCTCTGGTGTCAGACCCACCTGTCCTTAGAGCAATTCTTGCCTCCCTGCCCACACCACAGCCCACCTAAACCTCCCTCCACCACTCACTACTGTGCCTTCTCCCTCACTCCATTGCTCTCCTGCTTTTTCTCTTCCACCATCCTGCTCCAGCTGCCACAACTTATTTGGTTTTGCACAAATGAATGTGCCAGCTAAGTACCACAGAGGGATGGCCTCTTCCGTGCTCCATCCTTTACAGCCATGTTCCTTCCTACACTGAAGACTTCAGAGTAAGGCAAAGTCACATATTTTGACAGACCCCTCCACTCCTATGCCAGAGGAAACTTTGGGGTTCCAATAGGATAATGCCAAGTGTTCACCTGCTGAAGGCTGCTTTTCACGACATTAAGACACAGGGCACCAAAAAAATCTCTCCCAAAGACATTTAACAACACATCAGCTTTACTGCTCTTGACAGTCTCATCATTGAATTCCCTGATAGGTCTATGCCTGGTTTTTTTCCTCCTTTGAAAGATCTCACCTCCTAACTTATTTAGGGATTACTTCCTCAGACATTACATTAGTCTTTCTAAGCAAAGCAATTAAGCAGCTTCAACTGTCTTTTTTTTTTTTTTNATCTTGCCGCAGCAGTTCCCCAGGACGGCAGGCACGGAGCCCCCGCGCTGCTCTCGGCTCTCCCTGGAAGCGGCGGGGACTGGCGGCACGGGCTCCGGGAGGTGCGGCGGGCTCCACCCGGGGCCGCCTGCGCGGCGCTGCGGGCTGCGCCCGGCCCGCTCCGCTCCGCTCCGCCGCCCCCGGCACCGCCGCCCTTGCAGGGGCGCAGCTCACGGCCGCCCTGTCAAACCGAGACCAGCCGCGGATACTTTGAAGGCTTCTCTCCCCCACCCCACCCCACCCCCCCGCCCCGCTCTGCTTGCACAAGCACCAGCGAATGAGTCAGACGCAGGCAATCGGGGGAGGGGGTGTCAGATCTGGGGGAACGGCGAGAACACCGGGTTTGGGGCACAGGAGTGGCAAACTCGAGCGCTCTCCCCGCACTAACATCCCCGGCGAAAGGTTGGTAGCCCGGGAAACCCTGGAGTGTTCTCCTTTTCCTTGATGCAGGCGCTGTCAACCAGAAATCCCTGCCGTGGGGCTCAGGGGAATGAATGTGGAGCAGCAGCTTACACACTAAAAGCAGCCCTAAAAGCTCCAGACAGCAGCCAAATATCACAAAAAAGCTCTGTAGAAGTTGGCTCCATCTGGGTATCCCTGCTGCTCCATCCTCCTTTCCATTTCAAAGCCCGGAGCCTGTATCTCCATCTCCCATTCCCCTCTCACAGCTCTGGTGTCAGACCCACCTGTCCTTAGAGCAATTCTTGCCTCCCTGCCCACACCACAGCCCACCTAAACCTCCCTCCACCACTCACTACTGTGCCTTCTCCCTCACTCCATTGCTCTCCTGCTTTTTCTCTTCCACCATCCTGCTCCAGCTGCCACAACTTATTTGGTTTTGCACAAATGAATGTGCCAGCTAANAACCAGTTTTACCTGTTTTTTTTTTTTTTTAATGTTTGATGTTTTAATGCATCTCTGCATTTCACCCTGGATGAACATTTTCCCCCTGTAAATATTACAGTGATGTTTGTCACGGTTACTGGAGATGAGGTTGCAGTTCTATCTTTGTGTAAGGGTTATTTCAGTGTTAGCATCCAGAAGATTTACTGGAACAGCAGCAAAAACAGATTCAAAATCCTCAAGTGCAAGTGAAATTCACAATGGTGAAAAATTGCAGCTCCAACATTAGCCTATGTTTAAAATATGAAGAGGGACATGGTGGTTTCGGGAAATATTTAGTATACAATATACTGTGTACACTAGACTGAGTCTAATGGTGTGAAATACTGGAAATACCCACATTTTCTAACTTCAGAGACTATTGATTTTCATTAATCTAAATTTAGAAAGAGTTTAGCATTATTTCCAAATATTTTTCCTCAATTACTCCCATGATTTTTTTTGAAATATCACGATAAAACAGTCCAGATTTACAAATTAGAATAGAACATACTAAAAGTTTGTGCAAACAAAGTGTGCTTAATCTTGGCAATGCATACACAGTCTTCCCAAAAGCTTCGCCAAATTCAAGTAGATTACTGCCTGCAGAATTGACCAAATGCTGCAAAATTAAGACTGCTGCTTTAATTCACACTCCATCTCTAGGTATATTTGCACAGTTTTAAATTAAAGAGCTGCAAACCTGATAAGAAGTCAACTTCACTAAGCAGAAACAAGAAAACAAAACCTGCATTTAAGTGTCTAACTCTTGTAAATTTTGTGTAAGGGAACACTTACTTCAAAAGCACTGTAGGAAACACAAATATCCCTGCACGCGGGGCATTGAGCATCTTCCTGGATGACATTTATTTTGGAAGGCAGGTGGATTTATCCCTAAATGATTGCCTTCTCCACATGAGCAGCTCTGCACTTTCCTAAAAGCAGCTATAACACAAGTTCAAGAAGTTTACAATCATACATTCTGAGGGTATTTTCCACCTGAAGTTTCCCTACCAGGCCTGCCTCCTTACTTAAACATGTATTTAAATGTCAGGAGCTTTCTCCATACTCTGTTCCTTCTAAAATAACATCAAATTACAAAAAGGTTGCCTCTTTCTGAAAATGACCTGTTGCAGAGAGCACTTGCCAAGAGAAACAAGCAGCCAAATTATCAGGTACAAGCAGTGTTTCCATGGGCTGGCACAAGGCAGATTTCTGTCTCTGTCACTGACTCCTTAGGGAGTGACACTAACTTGCTCTCTATTTGCTTTACTGTACCTGCTGAAAGATGCTTAACCTCAGAATGTCAGACAGCTAAATTAAAAGTCAAATTAAACCTCCAGATTCCAGAAAACTCTAATTTTCCTCTTGCTTTTAGAAAGTGCAGTTAAGTAAGCCAACTATAGCCATGCTCTTTAAAAAACCAAACTCTTCTCATGAAATGACACCAAAATTAATTTAAAAATACTGTATTAGAGGTCCCATTATTGCCACTCTACTATCTATAGAGGTAGTCCTCTTTGTAGTCTTCTTTGCAAAAGTTTAAGACAATTTGAAAGCTCTCTCAAACAAATGGCAGATTTCTTCAATAATCTTTGCTATGTGAAAACTCTATTGCAACAACTTCCTCAGTTTAATGAAACAAACTGGTAATGAGATATTACAGGCTCGGTTAAGGAAGAGAAGCTCACTTGGAAATCTTTCTAAATTTAAAAATGTTTTCCTTTCAGCAATAAACTACTTTTACATTTAGGTACTATTGCTGTAACAACTAACAACTTATTTATATGCTTCTTATCTTCCACCAATATCTGAATTTCACCTACCCTGACAAACGTGTCCAACAGGAATCAAAAAGTGACATTGATGCAAAGTCATTTTTCAGTACCACACAGGATCAGGTCTGAAATAAAACCACCTGACTCAACAAAAACTTAATGCATAGCAAACAAGGATATAGTAACAAACTTACTCTTGGGAGGCTGCAAAGTTACTTACATGCTAAATGAAATCAAAGTGGGAAAGAATTCAATTGTTTTCAAAGTTGCTAAAACATTTTGTCACAGATGGCCCTCTTATTGAAAACTGGCACAGCTCCTCATTTGGCAGTGCTCTTTCTTGCACAATTTACCAAGTCATGCATGAAATGATGGCCTTAAGCTACTCTCAGTTTTGCAAAGGACATGAGCTAGCTGCCATGGAAAAAAAGAGGAGGCAACATCACTGAGTGGAGCTTGAGGCTGTTACAGCACTTCAGCTTCTCTGCAAACAACCCCCAGCAAGTGAGGGAAAGCCCCAGGAACTACTCAGCCAGAATTGCCCCTTTCCACCTCACCTCTGATTATCAGAGCTACTCAGGATTCACCAGGATTGTGTCTCTGCCTCTTTTGTAATAATTTCCCATATCAAATTAATCTTCAGATGTATTTCCAAACTCTTCTATGCAGCTCCCAAGAGGAATTCTTTTTTAGTCAAACCTAACTCTAAGGGTCAAAATAGAATTTCATAATGAACTTTGTACTTTTTAATTAAGGCAGCTCCATTAACAAAGATCTGTGTCACAGCAATGCAGCCCTGTGAAGACTGTGTCAGTACCAATCCCATTACACACTAAACTGCCTGCACAAGGCCTGGGCTACAGGGAACTGAATCAGGTAAATACTAGTTTAAGACTCCCTCTCTTCTTCCCCCACTGCACTCCCCCATCAGAAATTGAGAAATATTGGTATATTTCTAATAAAATCTTCTGGGAATACCCAAGGAAACACCTTCCCATTGCATGGCCTGTACAGCTTGTTCATTAGTGCCTGCAGCAGTAAAGGAACAGTCAAAAATTGCCACTATTTATTTAGGGACAAAATATGATCGCCTAACCCTCACTGAATTTAGTAACTGAAGCAGTAAGCCTTTTAAAATACCATTTGAATCCTCCTCTTCAGTCACCCTAAGCCACACAGATCTGTCTCATGTATCTATTATGGACAGCATGATGAGCCTCCCAGACAAGCAGTTACTACCTTGTATTAGTCCACTAAAGGATGCTCAGATTTTGGAAGTGTATAATGACAGCAGTAGTTTTGCTCTTGCCTCACCTGGAATGCCTTGTGTGCCCTCACATTTGAGATAGTCTACCTTTATATGGATTTTATATACCTAAAAAGACCCCTGTGTATGTAGCTGTTGTATATTTTCAAATTTTTACCAAAAATTGGTTGCAATTAGAGATTACTATAATTTTGATGAAACAAAACTCATGTATTGGGTCATGTATTATTCAAGGGGCTGGACAGACTTGATAAGTTTGAAAATAATAATTAGAAAAATACCCTATGAATCTTTAAGACACGTGAGCTACTTGTCTTTACCAATATTAGTATTACTTGTAAAGCAAACTTTCATGGAATATTATGTTACTTTATATAAAATTTCTTTTAACATGAAGAAAAATTACTACTTATGACTGATAAGAGCCAGTAGTGACCCCTCACACATTGTTCACTGGCAGAACTTGTTTGCTAAAAGAAAGTTGTACTGAGTGGGAAGCACCAAGATGCCTACACTGCATCTGCTTCTCAGTGCTTCACTAAGCAAATTCTTAGGGAGCTGAGACTTTTCTAAATCTAGAAAATCAAATTTAGTAAAGGTCAGTGGAAGCTTCTTATCAGTGCTAAGTTACCTCAGCTCTAGCTGGAAGATATTTTTAAGATGAGTAGTATTTTGCTCCCTGCATCCAACCCATCTCTCAATTGAAGGCACTGGCTCTATTAAAACTAGGTGCTAAAGGCTTATGAGACATCTGAGCCAGTAGGAATAGATCCAAGATAGAAAAATCCCCCTTGAACTTAAATTACAGTTCCACATGATGAGTCAGAGCCTTCTGTCACCTATTTCTGCCATACAGGCTACATGGCTTTTGTTCATAGACAGGAATGCTATTGAGCCACTTGAGTATGAGTTTTCTTTAAAGTGCAATTATCATGGTGCTTCTAGGTCCTGCATTTTATCTGCTCTTGCTCCATAGGAATCCTGAGGTTTGCTTTCTGTAGAAAGAATGCCTCTTGCTTTTCCCTGCCCAAATTCGAGGCTGCAGTGATAATAATCACAATTAGTGATTACTAGCAGATCTAATTAGTTTCATTTTATTGTATTTTCAAACCTTGACTTAATCTCACTGGTGCAAACAATGAGCAAGTCAAATGGGCTTTTAAAATAAAAAAACATATTAAAACACATTTGTCTCCTGCCTAAAATGCAGGCTTAGCTTACCCAGGTGACCACATTTCTAGGAACTAATATCCAAATCATTACCATAGTTCTGAAATGTCTTCCCAAGAAAAGCAAATGCTATTTCACCTACTTCTAAACTTTTGTCTGACTGATAGGTAGCTCTGAAACCTAAAAGAACTGGCTTCTGCTTCTTAGGGCAGGGGAGGTCAAATTGGATGGAAGAAGGGAGGATTCTAAGGTTTTTTTTCAGGTTGCTAGAAACACAGGAGTTGTCTGCTCTCTTCTCTACTCGCAAGGTTACTCATGGAACTAAGCCTTAGGAGGAGAAATGCCTTTTCTTTGTGGTGGTTTCTTTATAATCAAAAGATACAGGTTTAAAGAGGTCTTTTCCCCAAAAAATTACTTCAAGAATCCTATTTTTCCCTCCTCTCCTGTCCTAATGGCACAAAAGAGAATCATTCCTGAATGAATTCTGCAAAGACAGGTCAAGGACTGGGAAGCTCCTGGTTCTCCAGGTGACAGAATATATTCAAAATTGCTTTGAGAAAGATTTTGAGTTCAGAGGCTGAAATTAAGTGGATCCTATAGGTGGGAGCCTCAGTTACACCTGGGAGGAAGATGCTGACTGCAGAGTTGTATTGCAGTGTTGGTGCTCTTGATCTTTACAAGCTGGGTCAACATTCAAGACAGTTCCACCCACACTCAGTGACATAAGTAACTTGCACTAAGACTTGTGTTGTTTTGGTATTTGAACATAGATACCTAAATGCATTTTAAGTTTCTATGCTCAGAGGTGCATCCTCTCTGATGAACTCTATAGTAGTCATTAAGAAATATAAAAAGAAAAAAAAAGCTATTTTTCCAAATAAAGAGTCTTCTATGATTTACTGGAATGACTTCATAAATGTGACTTCATTAAAGCAAAAGGACACAAATTAAATCTATGCTTATGTTAATGGTATTCTTTGCATTGAGACCAACTACTTTTTAAAATATCATCTGCTAAACAAGATCTGGTATAGCAACACATGTATTTAACTTCTGAAACTCATGAGATAGTCAAGTAGATGCTCAAGAATATATTTGGAACTATAAATATCCTGGTTTGCTTTACCTGACCATCTACATACAGTACAAACATTCAGCAACATTCAAACACATGCAGGATTGGGTTCTTGTTAAGCAACAATTACATATAAGAAGCATCTTAAAAATATAAACATCTGGAGTTATTTCACCAACTTTTTTTGAAAAAAACAAGTCCCAGGGCGGCTTTCTGGAATTAATATACAATTGCTTAATTTTTATAAGCCAATTAACTAATCTCACTCAGCAGACGGCTGTATGCTATCTACCCTCACACAACTATTTCTGTTCCCACCAGTCCTTTCTCTCACACAGATTCCAAAATAACTGTGATATATGTAGGAACAAGAATATTGCTCCAGTTTAAAGCCTGCCAGATCTTATCTTTCATCTGCAAAGATCAGACAGATTTCTTGCTTTCTTGATTTTAGCCAGAAAGCTAAGTGATGGAAGATAACCAAAAAGATAAGACTTGCTTTTTAGACTGCCTTGCTGAGAGGGGAACAAATGCCCTGTTCCAAGGTACACAACACAGGACAAGGGTTCAGGAGCTACTCCATCTGTGTTTACCTTGCTTTCACCTTTACACAGACTCTCCTATCAAAATCCAAAAAATGTTAGTATTTGCAGGACAAGCAGCATTTTCTTAGGCAGTATCCCAAGGAGCAGATATTGAATACCGTATCTATATTCTTCTAAACATTTCAAAACATACTGGGTTTATAGTCATCCCAAGTGTTTAGGTAATAACCACTTAACCTTACTGATCTCACTGTTGTCCTACCTCACAGATTTGTTTCATGGTTCCAAATTTTTCCTTGATGCAAGTCTGAAAACTTGAAATGTATTTTTTTACCAACTGAGTTTTCATCCGTGCTGGTTATAAACATTCATCCTTGAACACAGGTGAAAGAGCTGTTCCTCCCAAACATTCCAAGGTTAAAAAGCAAAATGAAAAATAGACTCAGTGTTTACTCTTAGCAGAATTTTCAGCTTTCATTCTTACCCCAGTTGAACAAAAAGGTTTTTTTAATAACATTAATTCCTAGACTGCTGTTTACTCCAGGAGTAAGTTATAAGGTTGAAAGGGATGAATTTCTTCTACATAATCCCATTTGGGGAATGGACAGGAATATCTTAATGCTCTGAACCAGGATTTGGCTCCATTTTCAGACAGGAGGCATGGAGTGGGGTTTAAGCAGGTCATTTTAACCCTTCATTATTTTGAAAACGTCTTCCTGTAATTTGCAAGGGTTCTGTTGGTGCCTTACCTTCTGCAAATGTTTATCAGCTCCACCAGTCATCAGCATGCCCAGTTGTATAAGGACATTTACAGATGCTCATCTTAGCTCATCTAGAATATCTGCTCCACTTACTCCAGTTCCATGCCCTGACTAACACTATGGTATTTGAAAAAGGCAAAATTCCCTGACGCTGACAATCCTTTGCTGTTTAGCATAACCAGTTCTTCCTGATTTAGAGTCATTAAAACATCACCATCATCACTTACACAAGCACTTCAGTATAACTGAAGAGACTACAGGAGGATAGAGAGACCCCCAAGAGAAATGCCCTCCAAGAATCTTAGTGGGGCATATTCTGAAAGACAAAAAGAACACCCAGCTATCCTCTAAATGACAGAGACTTGTATTCCTTAAGAGGTCACCCAAATTATCTACATACAAAACTGTACTATCCCAAAATGTATCTCGTCATGCACACCATGTAATGTATACACCCTAAATATGCCCCATCACATCAGGCAAGATTGCTGAATAACTTTGATAATTTTTCTTTTCTCCAACCAACCAGACTAGGTCCATGAAGGTTTAATACTTTCAACACATGTTAGGCCTTCATATTTCTCTTAGAAGCTTTGAGATAATCTGCACCTTACCTTGATCTATACCTGTGTTTTGTCTCTGAATTGTTAGCTCAATGCAGTAAAGCATTGGCAGGTCCAATGTCTGCATCAGCACAACAGCAGTTGAGTAAACAAAAGTGTATTTTACTCCCTGAAGTTCAACTAACTGCTAAGTTAAACCTCATATCAAGATGATCAATTAAGGCACTTAGACTGTTGAGAGAGGAAAGCCTAAGCAGGAATAAAGTTCAGTTTCTAGGGATAAGTGAATAGTATTTTCTCATATTGTTTTCCAAATAAGTTAATTATATAAATGTGAGAAATAAACACACACTAAATCTGACAAATCAGAATAGATATGGAGCCTTTGATTTTATATATAGATCTATAAAAGACACTAGCTTATAATAAGTCAAAATTCTAACTGAACTTATAAACATTATAGTATGAAGCATTCAATTTCTAAAAGAAGGACTAAAGAGGTAATAAATTTCTTCTTTAAAAGGCAGACAAATGATTAATCATCTATAGATTCAGTAGTGATAAACAGCACCAAGGGTTTACTGCAGAAAGGAATTGTTTCCCTTATATTTCTTATACCGAAATCACTTCTTGTGTACTCCTGCAGAAAAGGGCATGGGTCATTACAATCTGATTTAATATACAGTCTGATTTGACAGTTGTTCACTTAGACCAAGATGCAGGCTCAACCTAAAAAGCCGTGTCTCAAACCGTGCCCTGTGGCAGCTAAATAAACACACTAACAAGTGTCACACACAGATACATTCCAGTGACTCCAGAGAATGCAGAGAACACAACACATCCTCCAGAAGGACGTGCACACTGAAGGACTGTACATCCATCACCTCTGGAGCACGTGATTGCTAATCTAACTACATGAAGTCATGGCTATTCTTAGCATCGAGTACGTCACTGCATAAAATGCTCCTCTTGAAGTGTCATATGCTCAGGATAATTTACTTCATTCACAAGAGCTTCTGAATAGTTAAAGCTCTGGCTAAATCCCAAAATTCCTCTATGACTACTCTTATCAAGCTGAACAGCATCCCAGTGTTCGACCTCCCTCTGAGAAAAGGAAAGGGAACAGCAGGATATAATCCACTCCCTAAAATGGATGGAAAGATGGTCTAAAAGTCAAAGATGTTAAAACCACTCAAGGGGACAAGAAGCAGCTCCATACATTGCCTTGCACAGCAATTACCTAACAAATGCTGCACATCACCCAAGAACAGCAGCCTTGCATAAGCACAGAGCAACTGCACCCTGTACCTTTTCTATAGGAAAGGTAAACTCGACTCCAGCCAGCTATTTCAGCAGTTACCATGCCTTCCAACTGCAGCACAGGGATGACTAAGCTCGTTAAAATTGTCTTCTGTACAGGTTGCTTATAGATTCATTGGAACTAATTCCACACAGTGAGAATTCTTCCGTTCCTATGCGGTGCAAATGCCACTCCTCAAGTCTCTTACACTTCTGTAGGCAGCAGTGAAATGATTCACTGAGGCCTTAAATTGCGCTCAAATCAAACACTTCACATTGTCTCAGGCTACGTTTAAAATCCAGGCCCACAACTGTACTGCAGTTTCTCAGTTGGATCTAGAACACTCATCTATAATGTTTCTTGGCTGGACACTTCAGTGCAAATCCTGTTGCATGAGCTAAGGAAAAATTCTCTGTCAAGAAAGGAAGTTCAGAATGATACTAAACATATGGCTGGGATATATTCGTCCTCAGAGCAAAATTCTAGCCAACATATAGAAAAATTCCCCTCATCTGTACTAATATTTTGAGAGAATCAGTTGCACAGAACATCAAGGAAAACAGATTATTCTAGTCAACGGCATTATTTTGAAAAATAAAATCTATCCTGCACGAAATAATCCAAAGCTACATTAAGCTACATTCTAGTTTGATTCTACTAGAATGGAAACTACATTCAGAACTGGGTTAAAGATTTCCAGTGCACAGATATATTTATAGTGTTTACACAAAAACTATTTGAGAAGCTATCCACATAGTGTCCACATCAAATTACTTTGTCAAGGTATGATCTGTAACTACTCTTCAGTCATTAGCATGCAGCCTTGATTACTTAGCAGGCATCTAACCACAGGAAAGGAAAACAAATCACATTACCTCGTGCTGATTTAAAAATTGTTACTGGTGTAATGTGATGTAAACTGACAATGCATTACAGTTCAAGCACTGCATTGCATCAGAGGTGGAACAAGCAGGGAAAGAAAACAGAGCTAAGAATAGCACATTTAACCCTTCAGAGACAGCCACAATAAGCAGCAAACATAAATTAGGCAGAGCATAGATAGCACTGAAGAAATCCCCTTATTTAGGTCTTTACCAGACTAATCTGCTGGGGCATGGGAACATTTATAGAACATCACAGCCATGCAGTCACAGCATGTGTGCACATGGACTGCCTTCCAGTACTCTGAAGTGCACACACAAGCAAAACAAACAACACGTGATGCTTCCCTCCTCCCCTCACACTGGTAAAAAACTACATTGGTAAAAGAGTATCCCTCTCCTCCTTTCTGAATGAAGACCAACATTTCAGCTGGAGTTTTGAAGTGTTTTGCTTTGTCAAATGCAGCACTGGGATTGCTTTATTTCTCCTGATGCTTTTCTAATCAGTTTGTGAAGGCTGTGGGCATATTCTCTGACCATTATCTACTAAAGAGCATTCCAAGTGTGTAAGTAGAGCTGTATCATCTTTGTCTTTAAAAGTTTACAATTCCATCACTGTCATGGCCTGCCTGCAAATTTCTGGATGGAAGTAAAAACAAAGGAGAGAAAGCAGGTACAAAGAGTATCCCTCTCCTTTCCTCTCCACACAGAGCTCAAATAAGATCGTTCAGGTTTTGGCTGCCACTCCCAAAGTCGTACCTGAGTTTGCATTTCCATTCTCCTATATGATTTTTAAATTCATGTGAGTTTTCCTGTATGAGATTTTGAAGAGGAACCTGAGGTATAGCCAAAGCAAGCTGAGTCTCACTGAAATACAGGCTTCAGCTATTTCACATTTCTTAAGTGTTAGTGCCATCACTTGTGATGAACCAACTCCTTGTATGACAACACAAACAGAAGAATCTTTTTACCAACCACTTTTATGCCACTGCCTCAGCACTGCGACCATGGATTAACTCCAATGGGTTTGAATTTGCACCTCAGTCCTGAAAATTGCCATCACCTTAAATAGGTGAAAAGGCACTAAGTGGAAGGGAAAGATGCTACAGCACATGCCCAGAACCTAACCTGGCTATAACTCCTAACCCTTCCACATCACTTCTCTTCCAACAAATGAGCATTTCCTCTGTGTATAATCAGTGTGAACCAAGTTTACCCTGCCTTTACAAAAACATTTAAAATTTATGGCACAGAGAAGCAAAGTGATCTCTGTGCAAAAGTAAGGACAGAAAAGAAGAAATTTATGTGGAATTTTCTCTAACTAGAGATATGTTCCCCACTTGTTGTATTTCAGCATTTCACAATCTCTTAATATGGTCATCCACAAAACTCTTGTGATGGAGAAAAGGAGCAAATGTTTTTCCATCAGCTTTCTTGGTGATGAGTCAGTCTCCTTTTTCCTCAGCTTCTTTATCCTTACATAATATTACAGAATAATATAGAAGTGTTCTATTTCCCATCAAGGAATATCTTGCATGTTTTTAAACACATTAAAGCAGATTTACTTTGAAGCTTTGAATTGTTTGTAGCTTCCCCCAAAAGAAGCATTGCAAATACTGCTGTGTGAATGAAGGATATTTTCAGTTCAGTGGTTAATGCAAGATAGGAAGACAATTTTGTACACTTTAAACCAAAACTTGACTTTGAAGGAAATGCTGGGATATTAACCTTTAAATGGCAATCTAAGCAAGATCACATTGTTTCAAAAACATCAGATGGAAATTATTTATGTCACAACTGGACAATTTAAATAGGATTAAATAACAATATAATAACTTTGGCTGACCCAAATCTGTATCTACTGAATAAATAAGTGGCCAGGAAAAAAAGTATGTCCTAGTTCTACTCCTAAGTAGAACACATTAAAAACTCTTTTCTTTATGTACCCCTTTTACTGTCCTGACTTCTCAATGAAAGTGCTGATCCTGTAGGATCCCAGCACCTCCAGAGAAGGCTCCTCTGCCTTCCTCATTGAGTATTTTGAGGAGATCAGAGAGAGGATTAATTGTGTTAAACACTGAAAGTACACCATAGCATTTATCTTATAGGCCTTACCACCTGGGAGGACAATCTCTGTGCACTGACTATTAAATATATTCTCCATTTCTATGCACTGACCATTAAATACATTCTCCATCACAACATTGCTTTCAAATGTTAACCACTACCTCTGATATCAGAGTATGAATAAACAAAAATTGCACTAAGAAATGTATTAGTAATTTAAGGAACTTAGTTTAAATCATAAAAATATTCCCCAATAAATCCTGTTTGAATGAATATGTCTGATCCTATGTCCCAGAGAAAGAAGCATAATTTGTACAGAATTTCAAGAGACAACGAGCACCATGTCAAAACCTCAGAGGAACAGGAGCAATGTCCCCATAACAAGTTCAAATTTTGAAGCAAGTACGCAAAGGGAAAAGAAATTCAACATTTTATTTTAATCAACATATACACACTTTTAATAGAGACAAGCAACTCTAAGATGCAATAATCTCATAATTACAGAGGGGGCACAAGATCGGTTTATTTATAAGATTACCATGCACACGTACAGCACAAATGAATATTTTCAATTGCTGTGATGCATAATCACAAGAAATTTATCTACCAGTGAGCAGATTTTCATTTTATGTAGTGACACTATAACAGACCAATATAAACTGAAGGAGGTCAAACAGTTTCTCTTTGCCATGCTCATTTCTGCTCTTTGAAAGCTGTAGCAGCAGTTGTAGATGTCACCACTTTGCACAAACTGAAAATGCAAGACTGAGCCATAAGGAACTACCAGTGCTTAAAGCTGCTTGAGAAGGTCTGTACAGGTTCATTTGGTAAAGAACAGTTTGTTTTCAACTCATGAGGTGCTGGCTATTCTGTTTGTATAATGGATTATTCCCCCCCTCCATACTCGAAAAGCTGCATTTAGGGCTGTTTGTTTGTTTGTTTTGCCCTAGTCTCATTATTATAAATTATTGCATTTGAATCAGCTTTTGACCTAGATCCTAAAAAATGGATATTCCTAAGCAAGGATTCAGAGCTCACATATTCTCAGTGACAGCCAGAATTCTGGGACACAAGCTTAGATTAATGCAGAGAGGGGAGAGAAGTATTGGGAAGTAGGTAATGATATTTCTTCCAGCTAATCTGAAACCGAAAGGGACAATGAGTGAACACAAAAACCACTGAACTTGTAATGAAAAAATAGGCAAAACCAGTCAATCAGCTGTACTAAATAGCTGAAGTCCAGAATGCTGCTTTCAGGGCCAGAAGAAATCTCTTTGCTCAGCAGGAATGAGAAAAGGTCTACAGCAAGAACCTCCTGTTTAAAAAACATAAAAGCACATACGACTAATTTTCAGAACTAACAGGATAGCAGAAAGTCACTCATCTAATGGTTTGTTTAGAAGCACAAATTTCATCAGCTAAAAAAAGTCAGTTTCCACACAATCAGTCCCAATACCCAGCAGATAAAACAGATGGGTCACTGGCCATTCACAGCCCATTTCCATGATATGCATTCTCGTGGTCTATAAATAACCGAGTAGGGACACCTGCTTCCTGGCAATGCAGAAGTGCCTGTGCTCTTTTCTACTTTCATCATGTTCATTATGAATAAGGATAAAAAAAGATAAACACAATTAAACAATAAAACTTTTTCCCTTCCAAGATAACACATATTCTGCCACTCCAGCCTCAGTACAAGCAGCCAACACGTGCCACCCATTCACTTGACTGAAAACTGTTCATCTCCCAAATTAAACGTACTCTGAGGGAATTCATATTGGGGGGATGGGGTTATTTTATTTGCATTGTATTTCTCCTAGTAAGTGCACTGAAATCACTACTAAACTGCTACTTATCCTTCAAGTATGCATATCCATTCTACCAAAAGTTACTTGCTTTCTTGCTTAAAATTTTAAGTTAGAAAATGTCATTTGATTAAAAAAAATAAATTGGAGAGCGACTCTGGCCAATGAATTCATTCCTTCTGAAAAACCCATAGGAGCCACCGGTTAGGGTAAAACGATGGATAATTTCTGGTGGACCTGCCAAAGGCAACTGTGGCCTTCTGTTGTGGACACAAACAAGCTGGTAAGGCAACCTGCTCTCCCAGGATTTCATCGTTTATTCCGTTCCAAACAACTCATCCATGTCTTTGTGACATTTGTGAACAGTAAGCGTAAGAGCACATGAAATCCACTGAGCACAGGCAATTGGAGGAGCAGAAGAGATTTCTGCCATTGAATACTTCAATAAAGCATTTCAGCTGGGCATGTCCCACAGCTGCATCACCCAAGAGCCAAGAGGTAATATTCTTTCACAAGGCAGACAGTCAGCACTATGTGCCAAATGCCATTTCTATCTTCTTTATTTATTTTATTCCAACCACTCATACCTTTTCTGCAGATCTGGGTGAAGTAACTCCTCCCTCTCAAGATTTACAACCTCAAAACCCATCCGCCCTTCTTCAAGAATCTCACCCCCCACTCAAACATCATCTTTTTGCTTTGTTTACTTTAGATGCATTTCTTTCAAACTCCCTAACATGTTTTCATTATGAGCTAATCAGCTTCATGTTCCCTTTGGTCTGTTTTCTTCTCCCAGGCTTTCTCAGTATCTACCTACCTTTCTCACTTGATAACAGAAAGAACACACCAGAAATTTCTCAAAAAGGCTGCTCTCCTAGAAAATAAATGTTTCCACAGGGAATACCAGCTCTAATTTAAAAAAATAAAAGAAAAATGGTTTATCTCCATGCAGAACATGAAAAAAAGTAACACAGTCTGGAATCAAATTATGCAAAATAAGAAAGCTTCCTGTCTTGCTATACCAACAGCTAACTACAACTTGAAAAGAGAAGAAAAAAGGAGGACCTAGGAGGGAATAATCAAAATCCACACATCCCATACAGTCAGGAAGAATGAAGTCTTCACTAATGACTCATGCAAGTGTCCCTAATCCCACTCCTGCCTTCTTCAGCGTCCTGTGTACTGCATCTGTTACATGCATTTTATGAATTTTCTTAAGTAGAAACTTACTCTCTAGCACATATTTATGAAGTTAATATGCAAATAAATATAAATACATCAAACAAGCTGCAGGTGACTATTTCCATATTTGCTTCCCATTTTGCATCAGAAGTTGCCCTCAGACAAATCTGTCACACACAACCAAAGTCATTTCTGTCATCATTTGGGCTATCAGCCCAATTCCATGCAAAATTAAGTGACAATGCAACTAAACCCCTTGAGACTAAGTTTAAAAACAGCCAGCATACATTCATTCATGCCACCAGCAATGGCTTTAGACCAACTAGGAGTCACAGACTAATGCCCTTCAAACTGCAAGGAATTCTGGCCAAGATCAATAGTAATACCTTATATTACAATATATGAGCTTGATTTTTCTGCTTAATTGTTTGAGCAAAGAGTAAGTATTTTCCCTTCAGAGTAATTTAGAAAAGGAAAAAAAATACTGTTCTATTACAAAAAAAAACAAACAAACAAACAAACAAAAAAAAAAAAACTTGTCTCCACACACTGACTAATAATTATATTGAAAATTTAAATGCTCAGATTTTCATCACTGCAAAGCATGAATGTCACAGTTAGCAGTCAGGTCAGGTAACTGTGATTGCTGTACATGTTCCTAGGTCCAGTACTGATTCAGCAGCTAGAAAACATTTATTTATCACTAAAGCAGTTGGGAGACAGCTATAATGAACCATTTTAATTAACACTTATTCATCACTACAACATAGATAAAGCATTTTCAAAGGTTTGCTTTCCAGCTCTGAATGAGTTCATTTTTAATGATTTCTTTAGCTTTTCTAAATTAATTTAAAAGACTTTCCAACCTACATTTACTATCCTGTCCTTATGGCCACAGCTGAAATAATGTTTTAGAATGAAAGATGGATGATGACCTTCAGTGAATGGTGGTGCTGAGCATTGCCCAGGTGCACGATTCACACCACAGACCATTCTGCAGCTGGATTTACATTGCTTCTGTGCAATGCAAGGGACACACATAGTAAACTGCCACTGACTAACGGGCAGGTTATTTTATTCACAGGACAAGTAATAAAGCAAAAGGGAATTAATTTGCATTGCCCAAGGATTTTACTCCCTAGCTGACTTCTCCTCTCACTTGGATGCACTTACCTGTATGCAGAGGTACCAATAAAGCAAACTCTCTGGAAAAGGTTCATGAATATTGCTGGTTCCACAACAAAGCTCAGTAACTGATAAAGCAAGAGACACCTGAGCACAAATCTCTACTTCATACCCATCCAGACCAAAAAAATATTAGGAACACCACTTGGTAGTGTTTCTATTTTTGCTATGTAAAATCTGAGGCAGTAGAAGTCAGTATTTCAAATCGGAGCTGCTTCTCAAATTCAATATAGATTTCACCTAAGTAACAATTGGAATGTGACACCTTAAGCTTTCTATACACCCTTTCTGGGAAACAACTTGTACTTTCTCCAGACAAGATTTTATGTATTTTTCAGGCCATACCTTACTTGGGTCATTACTAGATTAGAGATTTTTTTTTTGTGCGAGTTGGATGTTGCTTGGGTTTGGCATTTTGATTTTCACCTATTTCAATAAAAGGAACTGTGGAGATTTCCACCACCATATTCAAGAATTAACAAAGCTTGGATTCACATCAGTTAAGAACACTGATATTCAAGAGACCCTGATTATAAACTCATGCAGAGTTTAAGAAATTAAGTAATAATTTATATTTTTGTTTAGGCCCTTGAATTTGAAAGCCTATTTAAATTTAGTAACTTGCCTCTCTCTACTGTGCATTGCTTTATTTCACAGGCTTCATTCTGTTGCTGCTAATAGCAGCTTAGCTATTTTTCACATTTAAGTATATAATTATAAAGTGACCTTCTTCCAAATGTTGTACCAAGACCTTTAAGAAGCGAGTCAGAAACTACAGTCCAATCTAAAGCATTTGAGCCTTGCAGGAGCTGTAAAATCAATGGATTTTTGTATTTTAGAGTTAATCAGATGCTTTATATCGGTATTAAAAGGCATATAACATCAGATAAGTTAAAATAAACATTTAATTAATTGCTCTTTCAGTTGTCTTTAGTGAGGGGTCAAAATCAACATCCTTCATAAACCTCTTCCTCCTTCTCTTGTCCCTGTGCCCACAAATTCACAGTTCCAAGGAACTCTACAACATTGTGCAAATACCATAAAAGTAGCCCTGTTGCCTGTGGAAAAAGCTACACCACACACCTTTTGGAGACTTTATTCCCTTTTCTTGGATAAAGTAAATTTTCTTGACACTGTGGTTTTTTAAAAAAAAGTGGGAAAAGGCCTTAAAAAAACCACCAAATGTTCTAGTGAGCTTCCAACAACTGATGCTACATAGTGTAGCCAGAGTCAGAAAGCTCCAGTGATGGCACATGCTACATCAACTTCAAGAATCTGGTGTAGAGAACCCTCCATAAAAACATTACAAGTTTTTTGTGGATCAGTAAAGCCTCAATGCTTATTTCATCTCAAGAGAATTTCTGTCACAATGGTTAACTCCACAATCACTGCCAATAAATTTACTTCTTCATAGCAAAATCAAAACCCAGGTAAAGAATAGAGCAGTAGAAAAAAAAAATGGCCAAAAACAGAGTCCTCAATGTTTTGAGTAATTTCCAAGCATAAAAAACCCACTGAAAATTAATGTCTGAATGCTTTGAACTCCTCTGCTCAGAAAAGAAAATGGATGGGAGAAAATTACTATGGAAATTTCATCGATAAATCAAGCATCTCTACTGCTCCCATGACCTGAAGTACATTATCACAACTAAAGCCACCTGACATACCTTCTAATAATCCAAGCAGCCACTGTTGCCTTCTAGAACTATGGAAACATTAACTTGTTATTCCTGAAACATTGCAATTCTTTTTACACCACAATACTCCAGTCAAGTCTCCCATCCGTCACCTCATCCTTAGCTTCAATCTTTGAGCAGAGAGTTCATCTATAAACTAAATGCTTTATTTTAATTCTGAGGCATTGAGTCAAGGAGGTTGGCAGGCAGTCAGCTTTTCACTGACCTGTAAGCACAACAGGAATTTTAATACCCACTTCACTCATTTAGCTGACCCAATCCTCAACAGCACATTTACTAATTACAGTTTTAAATCCTGTAAAGTAGTTTATCCTTTATTATAATAGCCTATTACAAACACCGAGCTGTAGTGTTAAACATTTTTGGAAAACTGCCTCACTACCAGTTTTTCTGACAGTATCTGCAGTTCTTCCATAAACATTAAAGCATTATTCTCTTCTCACAGCACATTAAGAAAGGATATAATTAACTTTGTATCAAAAGGATTGCCAAGGTCTTCAAGAGTGGTTAGCATTTTTTTACCGAGATATGAAAAATAAAATATTCAGGATTTTTCCTAAAATTGAGATCCCTTCTTTTGCATCTCTGAACAAGCTCTCAAGTAAGGAAAACACAGAAGAATCACAATTGTATTTCAAAAAGCTCTAGCGTGTCCAGATTAAATTGACAGAGAGATCAGAACAGAGATGTCAAGAAAACAAAAAGCATAAACAAGAAGATGCCAAAACTATTTATGGACTGTCTCTTCTCTGCATACTTTAAGGGGAAAGGTACTTTTACTGTCTTCTGTATCTCACGCTACAGAATGTACTGGCACGCTCCATACTGAGTCGCAGGGGTTTGTATTTGAGCTTGAGGCTTTGGGGTTGGGGGAGGGGTTCCATTACTGAGATATACAGGAAAACTGAAACCAGCCTCCCTTTAAATGTTGGTTGTCTCCAACCACCTCCAGACAGGCAGAGGAAAGCACACCCCCAGAGCAGTCAGCCAGCAAAGGCAGCTGTGAGGATGAAGCCCACACCCCCTGCTGCCATGGGAGCAGCTCTGTGCCAGGCCAGAGGCTGAGCTGAACTCAAAACAATATTCAGCAAGATTCTGCTGGCCTGCAGCAAAACCAACATTCTATTGCTATTGCCAGTCAGGGAGCACAGGCTTCTTAATGAACCCATCCTTTCCAGCCTCAGGAGAGGTCTGGACTTGTCTTGGTCTGGAGATCAAACAGGAAGGTGCTATTGCTGGTTTTAGTTACAGCTTAGCTTTGTGCAATTGTGTGGCCTAAGACCTATTGTTGCAGTAACTGCAAGATATTCCCCCGATTAATGTAGCATAATAACAGGCAGTTATGCATTCCAGAATAAACTATTTACAACCCTAGAATAACAATGTAGTATAGAGTAGCTCAGGCACAAGATGACAAAGGACTTGAAAGTACAAGCACAGGAAAGTAAAAGAGATCTCAACTACATTCAGCTCATGAATAGTTGATTACTGGTCCTTAAATGCATGCAAGTTTCAGAGCTGGGTATAACTAGATATGACAAAAAAAACCCAAAGAATAAGCATCCAATATACATATGTATGCAGTATTTATTACTTTTGGGAAATTCAGCTGTAATGTGGAATTCCAGACACATGAAGAAGGACTAAGCATGCACTAAAAACAGGATTAGCCCCAAGAGGGTTCTACAAGAAGACAAAAACAGTCATCAGTATCAGTTTCCTTCTTGTGAAATGTTGCCAGGCTGTCACTTCCCTCCCATTCCTTGCTGAGGAAAGCTGCACCTGCTGACCTTAGGACACAGAAGGGGGGCAAATGGATGAATGAAAAAGCAAGGGGGAGAGGGGGTAGACACAAAGGTGCATGGAATAATAAGTTTAAGCGTATGATGACTGAGACCTTTTCTACAATAGCACTCTCCCTGAAATACTTATTCCTAGGCTAATAATAACTCTTTGATTAGACTATCAAGACTTTAATTAGGCTAACAATAAACTCCTGGCTCTGCCTTTGCACCTGAAGTGTTTCTTCAGACCACAAGCTCCACAAGGCGCAGTGCAGGAATTCATGCAGCCAGAGGGAGAGTGCACCAGAAGGAACGATTTCAAAAGGGGAAATCCTGAGTGCCAGCTTCTATTTCAAAGCCTCCTCATAAATTTCTAGTTAAACAGTCAAATAAAAGACATAATTTCATAAGCAGTTGCATCACTGATAATAAATCTTTTAATTTCAAGGTTTTTCTGCATATGAATGAGGTATCTAAAAGTAGCTAAAATCACATATAAAGGGTTGTATTTTTATTACTCAAGAACAAGTACGCAAACTGCTTATTAGCACCAAAATTAAACTGATTTAACATTTATCTCTAAATGAAAATCTGATAGCAGCTGTGCAGTAAAGATACTTATGAATAAACTGAAGTTGATTTACTTCTCTTGTCATGTACAGTACTCATTTTGGAGATAAACTTAAGTATCTCTTGATTTCCTTATCCTGCTAAAATGTTCTAAGAAAACCAGCGACTTGCTGATCTCTGAAAAGGGGAAGATGACTAGAAACACTGTCCTTGAAACAATACATGGGGTTTTCAGAAATACCTGGCAACATTGCTCTGCCTTTACATAAGCTTTCCTACTGTTTTAGAGAGAAGAGTGATTAGCATACATATGAGTATGGGCTGGCATCAGCATTTATACTATCAAGTACAAAAATGAAATAAGCATGATAAGCAACAATTTTATATTTACTTTAGAGCAGTCAAATAGATATTTGACTATAAACTATCAAATAGATATTTGACTATAAACTACCTGATTATTCAAAATAGTATTCAGGTTAGTGGATTTTTCTTTTTTTTTTCCCCAGAGTGGTAGAGCTAATGGGCTTCTGTTTTCACAGCCACATCCATTTTTCCTGCAAGGAAGTTTTGTTCAAGCAGCTCAGTTTCTGTTTATCCAGTTACTCAGCTACTTAAGCATCCCTTCAGATCAAATAGCACTCCACAATGCAAGTAACTTCAAAATGATTCCCAGAGGTCAAGATACTTTAAGATGTGCAAAGAACATGGGCAATAGGACAGTACAATATACAGAGACCAGTGCATTCATTAGCATACACAGGCACTACATGGTTTTTCCATATATATTTCAATAATGAAACCATAAACCAAGTAAGGTAGTCCTGTGTAAGGAGACCAACTTAGGAAAGACAATACATTTGGAAAATTTGGAAAGTAATACTGAATACTCTGTCTGCTAGTCTACACCTTTTTACATGCCTGCACATGTGTGCTAGACTTGTTTTGTGCTCTCTTAGAACATTACCCATCCAGAGCAGGACCTAGTCACATACAGAACACTGGGTCTGCCAGTTCAGACCACAGAATTAGGACCCACTTACAAACATAAACTTGTAAAGTTTCATTGAAGGAGACACTGGGAGTGTCTACAGTGAGAATCCTACAGTTAAGGATTCCTGATCAGAGACAGTGGAGATCCTTTAGCTTACCTATTCTGTCACAGTCAATATAGACACTGCACTCGAGGTGCTTCCTTAGAATCACCAGAAGGCTTGTTATTCAAAAAGTCTCCCTTACCTTTTCTCTGTGTCTCCCAAGAGCAGCTCCACACAGCTCTGGCTCTCTCCTTGCTGTCCCTGGCACGGCCACCCAACCCTGTCTGTCCCAGGTACAGCAGCTCCCCTTTACTGGCCCTTGCAGCACCTCCTGTCCCTGGGGCTGCACAGCACGGCCAGCAGGCTCCAGCTGACCCTGCCCAGCTCACTCACTCTTTATCACACCCATGGCTGGGAGGGCAAGGCTGTTTCTACTCTGGGATAATTAACACAGGTGTAAGATATCAGAGGGGAGACTGCCCTCAGCAGCATCTCCTTTGGTCTCCCCACACTATTCTCTGAGTAAGATGCAAGTGTTCTGCAGTTCAGCTATCAATGAAGGAAGCAGTGCTCTGTCCTCTCCCCTCGCAGATATTAAACACAAATTTAGGACAGACTGAAGTATTTTGACAAAAGTGCAATGCCAATCTTAGATGTTGTGTATTGCAGAAGAATTTGTAAATCTTTGCTCAAAACAATTGTATTATTTATATAAAGAAGCAGATTATTACTCTGTGCTAATCTTATATTCATGGAATAGAAGGTTGTGAAAAATCAATACAAATGGAACTTTATTAACCTTTTTTCTTTCAACTGTCATTGTAAGTAAGGTCTACCTGACTAAGACAGCCAAAATCATCTTCACTATCTGCAAATATACTTCATCTAATAAACCACGTAAAATGAAGTAGTAAAAAATCAAGCATCATTAGAATTTGCAGTTAACAAAGTAACTGCTAATCTTCATTTGAATGTCTGGAAACCACTGCACATTCTCCAAAAGTAACAGCCATTAAGTAGGAGAGGCAAACTGTATTTTTAGTAACATGACAATTTATGCACAATGCTCCTCTGGAAACAAGAATAAGAGAAAAAAGGAAAGCTATAAAAGAAAACAGTTAATATGAGGGGGGAGGGGGGGAAGATCAGGAAGTACAGTATTAAAGAATTAATAAGCACAGAGAAGTAGGCAAAAAATATAGCTGTTCAAACGTGGTTGAAAAAAAACTATCAGGGACATCGACCTGTTATAATAATGAAATACATCATCCTTTAAGATCTACAAGAAAATGTCAAAATTGCATTCTTCCCTTGTTCATACTATGGAGTCCCAGTAAAACAACGACAGGATTAAACAAGGCAAGAAAAGAACACTGAAAATATCACTGAGGTATCTCACATGTTCTGCTATCATATACTTTCAATAATTCATGGACAAGTTAATTTAAGTATTTTAGAGATGTTATAATCAGCCAACTATTCACTAGCAAGTCACTACACCCCTGCAGTCACATCTAAAGTAGCTTTAATTTACCAGCAGATAAGTAATGAACTAACAGTTTAAGTTACAGTATCAATGTTATGACATTTCAGTAAAATTGGGACCTGGTTTTCAGTCTTTCCTGTGATGCACCTCATGGGGAGACACATGGCAGTTGTACCCAGTGTGGTTATGCCTCCATTGCAACTAAGGCCCAGTTTTGACAACATTTTCAATCCTTCATTCCACATGGATCTTCTTAGAGTTTGTTTGTTCTACAGAGGTGCTGGCAACAAAATACAGTACGTTAGTCTGGCTTCTGGGTTTTTGTTTGAATGGTTTCTTAAAGACCTACCAAACCAGCACAAGACTGAATCATTTACCGTGTTAAATTTCTGACATTCTCTAGCAGAGATCTGAAGTTCTATTTAACTCCTCGAACCACCCTCCCATGTCTCACAAGGAGATGAGTAAAGCATCTAGTTTCATGAGTAAGCACATAGCTAAAGCCAAGAAAATTAAGTAATTGCTCATCTCTGCAGTGTGTTGATAGCATAACTGAAGCATGTACTGCACCTCTGAAAATGGAGGCTGGGCAGGATCGGCTGCCAAGGTCAGGCTACAGGTAAAGCCACCATTACCAAAAACCATAGTTACTGAGCTAGAAAGCAAAATTTAGAAGTGAAATCCTGAAGTAATGGTACTTGAAATGCAAACATATAAACCAAATGCTTCAAAGCTTATATCAGCTGCTGTATTTGCAATCCCATTTCCTGTCTTAGTCTCCCAAATAGGGGACTTTGCAAAGCAGAGCCTGCACTCCCAGCAAAAGCGTGTCTCTGCTATTGCCTTAGCATTTATCTTCACCCTAATGCAGAGTAGTTAATAGGACACTTGGATGGATCATTTGGACAGAAGCAGCTGAGCAGATAAACCTGTTCTGGAGAATGGAAGCTTTTTTTGCATTGTGTAATTAGAAGCAATAGGAAAGACATTGGCCATGTCCTCATCAACTGAAACAACATTCTATTAAGCATTTAGGTTAAAGCACATAGGCACACTTCCCTTTGGAAGTGGATATAGTGTGAATGCAGGGAAGAAGGCTGGATGCAGGATCCTGGCTAGCTTTTCTAACAAAGTAAACAGGATATGAATATAATAAGTTTTGCAAGGTAACGTTATTTGAAAAGGCAAAAGCCTTCCTTGCTCAAAAGTCATATACTACTAAAAGAGAAGTGAATCACTGGCAAGGAAAGTTCTGTGTACTTCTTTTGAATGAATTACACCAGATCTAAAATTATTCTGAACTAGTGTAACTCATGCTTATAGAGTTAATAATGTTAATAATTTCTGTTACACAGTTTCAGCTGAAATTTCTAAGGATATCAAAAATACAGATTTAGGTATCAGGTAAGCTGTGAAAAAGTTCAGCACTTGCAAAGTCTGAGCTGTACCATTACTGCCTCTTGCTTTCCAAACACCTACTAATAGATTCCTCCACATATTACAGCAACATACCAAGTCACATATATTGTCCTTAAAAAACTGTTCATTTCAGCACAGCTGTAGATCTACAAAGGGTAATTCTTTTAAGCAAATGCCAGTATTTGAGAAAATCCCAGGTATTTACATGATTTTCATTCTTATTTTACTGTGCAAGGAATTATTGGAAAGATAAAAAGCCATTAACGCAGTTCGCTTCTAGAACTGGAGAGAGTCACCTCTGCCAACTTAATAGTTTGAAAGAAAAAAGGAAAGAGAAGTTGGTGATTTTCACTGAAGCAATCCTATTGCAGTCACTGAAGCAACTGTCAAGGCACAGCAGGCAAAAAATATAGAGCAGGGCTCTTACCAGCCAAAGCCAGCAGCCAAGCAAGAGAGCAAGGCAGGCTCAGCCAGCAGCCCAGACCATCAGGCAAATCCAGGATGGGAACACAGGTCCAAGGTCAAACCAAGCACGTGTTCTGCACGTGAGGGTCAGGCCAAGGCCAGGACATCAACCCCAGGGGCCAGGGTCCTGCTCTCTAGAACCCACAGCAAGGCAGGGCACAGGCACGCTGAAGCTCTCCCATCAGCCCAAGCAGAACATGGGCTGAAGGCTGAGTTTAAATAGAGCCCGTGCCTGTGGGTGTGGGTCAAGGCCTCGGGGGAAGCTGCTCAGGGCCATCAAGGCTTCAGAACATTAACAACAGTCAAAGCACAATTCTAGAACTTGCATTTTCCTCCTTTCTGATTTGCTTATTCCTCTTTAAAGACTGCCTGCCTTCTAAAATAAGGCAAAGACAAGAATCTTATTTTGCCTTTGATACAGCAGCTATGGCATACTCTGGTGTGTCAGCTTGTTCTGACTCATCTCCACTTAAGTTTGTCCTGGATACTGTTTGCTTGTTCCACTTTGCACTGTATTTGCCTGTAATTCACTCTCTTCATCTACCAAAATCTATTAACGTTTCCTCATCTTCTTATTTCCCTTCCACGTATTTTTGTCAGTTGCTGTTGCTGTCTACATCTACACTTGACCACTTTCTGCCCTAAATGCTTCCTGCCATGATCTTTCTCTTCTTACTCCATTCTCTCCTGTATATGCTAAATAGGAATATGAACTTCTTAATACACAGGTGAAATATGCCTTGGGTTTGCCTCTTACAAAGAGTCTTCTTCAGGGGCACTTTTAATAAAACCCCAGGAGCAACCTGCTGATTCTTAGTTCTGAATACCAATTCAGATGCTAAATGATGCGGTAGGTGGATTTTTTTTTTTTCCCAGTATTTAAAATAACCAATTGTTTAACACAGGTGAGTTTCTCCCACTTCCAAGTCTGAGATGCATTATAGTGTATTTCAAGAAATTAAAGATGCTGCTAAATAATAACGAAGCGAATTCACATTTCACTTTCCCTTAAATTTACTGTTCAAGTGGTTTTGAAAGCCCCAATTTTCTCTCAGCATTCAACAGGCATAATTAGTGACTATCTCATCGAATAGCATGGGTTTGAATGGGCTGAAATGATACCTTGAGGCAGACTCCAGAGTTTTACTATGAACAGCATTTTTCTAAGAATGGGAATCTTTTTTTCAAATATGAACAATCACAGGTAGTAGCCTTTGTATCTCTTCTGAATGAACAAATTTCAATCACTAAATGCAGAAAGCATTCACATTAAAATAAATTTTAATGTGCAGTGGTAATTTATCAAAGTCGATTGAAAAGGCTTTTCTACCTGAGATGTTCTACATCTCAGAGACTAGAAGTCAAGACCTCTATTTCCATTGTGTTTCCATCTCTTTCTTTTGAAAATGTAAGTGAAAGAACATACAGTGCAATGTAACACCCACAGCATACAGTGGTCTCAACTCAAAACAATGGCTTGAAAGTGAAGATAAAGACACTCAGGATCCCACCCACATATCCATCTTCTGGATTGTTCCACAGTATTTCCCAAGAAAGCTTTTTTTGAGACACCACATGTAAGTGCTTGCCCTCTTTAGCCCCCTGTCCACAACAGCAGTGTCTGCCTTGGTGACCACATGGCTGGGAGACACTGAGCCTCTCACAGGAAGGACTGCAGAGCCTTTGCACAGAGCCTTTGATTTCTGCAGCCAAAGCAGGACACAGTCTCTCCAGTATGAGGGTTCTCTCTGTGTGAACAGGCCAACCATGCAAATCTGATTCAAGGATATCTTTCTCATGGAAATTGCCTGGTGTTTTTCTAGCAGATCAAAGTTTTTTGATGTAGGTGTTAGTGGGAGATGAGAAATTTCATCAAACACTCATGATACTTTCTCAGTCTTTAAAAAGAGGTGTAAGTCCTTCTATCAGCATTTTGATTACCAATTTATACAAAATCATATTACTTCTTTTTACTTTAATACATCTCAACTTTTAAAGATTTTTTAAAGAGCATTTAAAATACTTGTACTGCTTAGTATCCTTAGAAGGGAGTGGGAAATATCTATAAATCAAAAAGCAAACAAAACAATTAAAATAACTGTTCCATTGTGCAAAAACATATGCAAATCAACATATGACCTGGGGATCATGCTCATAACAACTTTCCTGCTTTCCCATTTTAACATTTACCTTAAGGCAGGTCACACATGCACAGAATGATTCCACTTTGCTAACAAAGCCTACACAAATTAAGATGGACTGGCATCTCCACATCCTCTAACTTCTGGCATGAACATCTAGTCAAGAGGAAAAGATGCAGGATCTAAGCTATGAACAACAGGACACCTTAAACATAAAAAACACACAGATACAATGCTAAACTTGTTTCAACACACATGATGCAGTGCCAAGTTACCCGGTCTAGAATCATGTGTTGCCTTCTCTCCATCATTCAAAGCTCAGCCTTGAGATGCCAGAAATTCATTACCTATCAAATTGCACAACTTCAAACAGGAAAGAGCAGGGACCTAAATCACATTTCTCCTTCCAAGGCCACAATGCCTTTTTTGGAGCATCAAGCAGTCCCGTCTAATAATGCTGTGTGACACTACTGCCTTGAGATTTGGTTTCACAGTAACTTAGAGATTTTGCTCAGGTTCCTTAGAAGATCTTTTCACTTGCATGCCAAATGTCACTGATCTAACCAGCCATAGTCAAGCCCAGGTACATTTCTTAGGTGCTACTCTACAACTAGTTCACTGTCAGTCAGAGCTACAATTCTGTTAACACCTTTTCTTCTCTGGTTTTATGCTGCCTCTGGAATTAGTCCCAATGTACGGTAAATCTTGCTAACACAGAGCCACACTTAGCATCTTAAGGGGGGTTTCTGCC
Organism: Rhadina sibilatrix; assembly: GCA_013400275.1. NCBI lineage: Eukaryota > Metazoa > Chordata > Aves > Passeriformes > Phylloscopidae > Rhadina > Rhadina sibilatrix. Next base: position 276,984 of record VWYO01007719.1, read on the forward strand.
TTGTTAGCAAATTCATCAGCACAAAACACCATCCAACTGACATCAGAACTGATGACAAAATCCACAAAACACCATCCAACTGACATCAGAACTGATGACAAAATCAGGAAGAGAACATAACCAAGTTTTTATCTAGCTGGGAGGCAGGCGAAGAGAATTACCCCTCCCTCCCTTCCTTCCTTCC
>VWYO01007720.1:0-15453 GCA_013400275.1 Rhadina sibilatrix
ACTCAGCAGCTTCTGTGATTCTGAGGTGAGTGAGAGGAAACCTGCTGCTCACCCCCTTCCACTCCCTGAGCATTTGGGGCTGGCTTTGCAAGATCAGAATCTCGACTAAATATGGTTAGGCAAACTAACAAAAATCCACAGTGTTCAGCAATATCTCTTTCCTGAAAAAGTTTAAAACCAGCAAAAGTGCTTCCTGATTTCTCTTTGCAGAGCATGGTCAATCAAAGCTGCTTTGGTCTAATTCCTCTGAACTCAAAATAAAAATCATCCCAGAAAAAAATAACCAGAATACATTCTATGCAGATGAGAACTGGGGGCTTTGTGTAGGCCAGTGGCTGTCACCACAACCCATACTACCAGTACATGGAGCTTGAAATTTCTCAATTTTCGAGACTATGAGTGTATTTATGATTTTTGAAAAGCCAGCATTCTACCCTGGGATTAGAAGCTATATGTTAGCTGACTTCAATTAAAATACTTAAGCTTGGGTTTTAAATCAAGCTCCAGCTCAAGTTCAGATTCCCTTCTTCTAAGGTTCTAGTCCCATGTGAATATGTAATGCACCATGAAAAAGAACAGGGCAGCAAAACCAGAACATATGTGATTTAAGAGGCATACTACAACCATTTTAAAATCAATTATCTATTATCAAAATACTAAAGGGAGAAAACCTCCCACTCTAACTGGACTCCATCCAAACCCCTTACCCTAGAAGTTCAAAAAAAAAAGAATGCTGTCCTTTTTACAATCTTTAAATATTTTAAAACTTCTTTTTAAGTTTGGTTTCTCCCAGCTATAACCTTTGAGTTATGGTGGCAATCCTAGAACAGATATTTAATGAACAAATCATGAAGTTCAAATTTGATGAAAAATACCAGTCTAATCTTTTCTATGCTTTTGCAGTTACAGCTTCACTCAGTTCCAGTTTTCTCCCCTTTATTAATAATTGCCTTTAAACCAGGTAACCATAGTGATCCTTTTCAAGCTGGATCACTTTTGTTTGGTTTGCTTTGAAGACAACAAATTTTTCCTCAACATCCCTTAGTATCAAAACTATGACATTAGTACAAGTAAAGTATGAGACAGAGAGGCTTTCCATGGAAAACAATAATTTGCCTTTAAATTTTTTTTAAAGTACAGTGGCTGTTAGTACAACATTCTTACCTCAATTTGGAGCAGATTTGAGTTCTTCAAGCTTTTTTTCATTCTGTTGACACATCCAGAGAGTGATGTCTCTGTAACTGCAGAGAGTGAATCAGAGTGAGAATGTGAAATCTCTTTTCATAAGCAGTTCCTTAACATCTGTGACAGGACAGAGCTCCCAGGGTCACAAAACACATTGTGCCCACACGCTTCCCAGGCACCAATGGCAGCAAGTCAGCAAAAACAAGCCTGAAAATCATGACATGCTGGCACAAAGACTACAGGGGTCAAGGGATTTCATTAGCTATTTAATTGGCTTTGATAAAAGTGCAAAGACTTCTAGCAGTAACTACATTAAATTTTAAAAATTTAAAATGGATCATTCAGCCTAATTTTCTGGAAGTGGGTCACATATTAACTCTCCTCCCTGGTTCAGTGTGTCACACAGAATCTGGGAGGGGTGAGGTTGCTCTGACTTGGTCCTACACATATGTACACTTTACAAATCCAGTTATCACACATTAGCTATAATCCCAATCTTAGAAATAGCATTGTCAACATAAATTTTGACAGAAAATAAGCCTAACCTTCTAAACTACAAGAGTACACTGCACAGATCAAATGTGCCAGAAGTGTCCACCAAAAATATTTTGGATTGAGCAATAAGAGTGGAAATGCCATCTGGGGGGAGAAAAAAATTGTAACAAATTTTTTTTTTTTCATTTGAAACATTTCACTGGTTACCTTCAAACTAAAGGTTACTGTGGGAAGGCATGAAAATTCCTCAGTCTTCTTTTTATCTCCTAAGGCTGTATCAGAGTCCTTCTGGGTCTCAGGCATGGCCCTGCACAAACTGAGGCATCACTTCAATCCTGGATCAATTCATGAACTGGGCTCCAGCCCAGCTCTACAGACCACGATGCAGAAATGCCTTGTCTTGGACAGCAACAGAAATGTTTCTTCAAACTCCCCCCTCCCACAGATGGTATGTCCTTAGATTTAACTTACATCATTGTCTTTGTGAACTGCTCACATACATAAATTAACTGTGGTTAAATTTATGCAGACCAGGGTCCAAGAATCATTTATAATATTGCTTTACCCATGAAAGATTAGTTTTAAGTTAAAGAGGCACTATGTCCAACATTAATATCAGAAAGATGGGCTAACTCCATGGTTTAATACTATTTTCACCTGAAATTAGTAATACTACCACATTGTCATTCTGATCTGATCTTTCTGCAGAGATTTTTTTACTGACCTCTAGAAGATCCCTGTTCAGCTGTACTCTTTATGCTTCAGACCAACCACTTCTTTCAGCCACAGGATTCTCCACCAGACGTGGAGGCTTCTTCACCAGTCAGGTTGCTCATCACAGTAAACTGAGACCCACCAGAAGTAAAACACTTTGTACAGGTTCTGGATCAGACCACCACACTGGCAGCAAAACCTAAACAGCGTATCTGACAGTCTGGACAAAATTTTTCTTGTAGTTTTTCCAAGGGAAGAGAGATCCAATGACTCTTTCCAAAGGGATTTGTCACTCCTCCTAGTAAGACTGGTGTGCAGGCTAAGGCAACTTGCTCTTGCCAGCCAAGACCTCAGTGTTTAATCACAATACAGAACCAGCCCCATCACACAGAGGCTGCTGCTACAGTTTGTAACTGCAGACAAAACACCAAGCCCAGTGACTGCAGCACTGTGTTTAGTTTGCCTTTTCCCTGCAGTGTCCCTCCTTCTCTCTCATACATCACATTTTTACCTTCAAGCAGAAGAGGCAAGTATAATGAATAATGGCAATTCTCCAGGACTGTATTTTTTAAATAAATCAGATTCCTTTGCTGTTATAGTCCATTTCTCTCATCTCCTTTCCTCTGGCAACAGCAAGTGACAATCTGGAACCCCAAGGTGGGTTTCCAGAGCTTGGTTCCAGATGTTGTTCTGGCACCATGTCCCTGCTGCCCACGCTTGCTCAGCAGTGCACACTCAGGGCTTCACAAGGTTTTCCTTCCCTCCACAGTAACCACTCTGAGCAACCACCCTCTTACCAGACTCATCAAACCCCTCAAGAGATTCCTGCTACTGCCACAGCAGTTTATTCAGCAAAGATACAAGCTCCCAGCAAACCACTGAACTTCACACGTTGGCTGCCCCAGTGTGGAGCTCTTCCCACCTTTTCCTCTTTAACTTCTGCTGAAAAATCTTGGGGATTTTGCTCACTGGTCAAAATCTGGTTTCCTCTAAAGAACTGTAGAATGAAAGGAAAATAACAGTCTGAAAAACCCAGCTCTGCTCTTTGCCTGCCCCTCTGGAGAGCTCCAAAAGCACAGATCCTTCTGTGCAGTGGGGATTAAAGCCTGCATGAGTCCTCTGGATTTTTGTACAGTAGGGAAAGCATTCTCCCACTCTGGGTCTCTTGCAAGGCTCATTCCTACATCATGGCCTGCAACTTGCTTCAGGGAAAACAAAACAAAGCAAACAAAAATGCCTTGACCCCAAGAAAAGCATGGATAGCAGAGAGTTCTGTACTGCAAGAGGCATTGCCACCTGAGCTGAGGCCACAGTCTGATGCTGCATTTGGTCTTTGGGCAGACCTGCCACAAAGATGACTGAACACTGTGTCTTTACTGGGGACAGTGGGACAGAAGCTTCCCAGTCTGCTGACCCTGACAGTACCTGGCATTTCTCTCAAACCACCTGCACTTAAAGGTTCAGAAATGAAGCAAAGGAAAAGAATACCTTGATCTGCACTATCACTTACAGCAAACAATCTCAGGATAAATTTTTTCAAAATGTGGTGGGTTGACCTTGGCTAGGGCCAAGCATCCACCAAATCCACTCTGTCACACTTCTCCTCAGCTGAGCAGGGGAAAGAAAATATAACAAAAGGCTTATCAGTGGAGATAAGGACAGGGAGAGATCACTCACCCACTACCAACATGGGCAAACAGACTCAACTTGGGGAAATGAACTTATTACAAACTGAATTATAGTAGGACAATGAGGAGTTAAAACACCTTCCCCCATCTCTCCCTTCTTCCCAGGCTTAACTTTAGTCCCAATTTTCTCTCCTTCCTCCCCTCAGTGGCACAAGGGGTGGGGAATGGGGGCTCTGGTCAGTGCATCAGACGTTGTCTCTGCTGCAGCCTCCCCCTCAGTGGGTGCATTCCTCACACCCTGCCCCAGTTCCAGCCTGGGCCCCTCCAGGGTCTGCAGGGGGGTCTCTGCTCCCTGTGGCAGGGCCAGCCCAGAGCTGGCTGGCATTGGCTCTGCTTGCAGCAGCTTCTCAGAGAAAGTCCCCCCTGTAGCCCCTCTGTAGCAATGTGTTTGAGCAGCTTAGGCCACAGTGTGCTCCAGCCAAACCGTCCTCAGTCATTCTTATCAGAACCCTCTGGAATTCATCAAGGTTACTAAAACATAAACTGGTCTAAAACAAGAAAGAAGAGGCTGAGAAACAGAATACCAAGGCTGCAAGAGCTGGGTAAAGGAGAGCCATGAAGCACTGGGCTGTATCCAATCATATTTCCTGAAAGGTGCATGCTGGACACATGGACAAAATGGAATCTCCAATCAAACAATGTGTGATTGTGAACAGCAGTGTTAGAATGTATAAACAGAGCTTAATGTAAACAATAAACAGCTTCTGCTCAATCATTTTGGTTAGTTGTCCAGAAGTCCTGAGCTCCCACACCCCCCACTACCAAAACCACACCACATGAACTCAATACAAAAATTCTAACCTGGACTCCTACACAACCTTTCTAAGTTAAGCTTGGGTCGAACACAAGGAAGGAATGCAAGTCCTGACTCACATTTTTGATCAAAAGGAAGCCAAAACACAATGCCTAGCACTCACAGGAGCACCAGAAGAAACTCAGAAGGGTGTTTCATGTTCAAGAAGAAGGATTTGTAATAGCTCCCACCAAACAAGGCTGTGGGAGGAAACAAAGGCTACAATGTGTTACCATCACATTCAACCCCCTCACTGGGCACAGACCACTGACCATCTCCTTGCTGGCCAAAACCAAGGTATCTTCTTCACCTAAAACCCAGAGTATTCCATCTAACACCAGACTGAAAGCATTTATGACTTAGGAGCTTCAAATGATTTTATAAAGTTTTCTCTAAATTATCCCATTTTCAAATGGTGGGAAAAAAATCCTCCTTTCCATAATAAAATATAGGCCTCTTCACAGATTTTTATAGGATAACAACCAAAAAAATAAATTAAAACCAAACTTCCAGCAACTTATTCTTTCATCTGTGTAGGTGCAGTTTTATGCTCATCACCTGCCTTATAACTTCTTGTTTTCATTATGTCTTTTTCCTTCCCTACAGATTCCCTAAAGATTATATCCCCTTCAGGACACCCATGAAGAAATGCAGATGCTGTACCACACATTGGGACTAACAGCACAGTGAGATCAAAACTGAAACATGGATGTGTGGACCAACATTTTGACTTTCCAGTTAAGCTCACCTTCACTAGCATGCAACAAGCATTAGGATTTATTCTACTGAGAATTAAAACAGGAGAGATTCATGTTGTGTCTTCAGTTGATTTACATATAGGTAATATTTTATTTACTTTACAAAACGGGTATTTTGCTCTATTTCAGCACTGGAGGGGGTGATGCAGTTTTTAATTAGTTTAGTGTTTTGATTTTTTCAGTGTCAAGAAAACAAATGGAGCAATATAAAAATAATAGCAAAACAGCTAACACGGGGGTCCATAATGTAACCATAAAAGGAGCACTTCCAAAGCACTTGCAAAGTTCCAGCCACATGATTCCCATTAACTGTAATGAGCACTGGACAGATAAATTCACACATGTTGCTTTGAAGATTTATACTAAATTGGCCTCATCTTTGTTAGCACTAAAGGAATACTGATGCTATACAATATAAAAGAGAAGTCTTTCAATTTGCCCCCTGCAATCTTCTTCATTATCCACAGAATTCTCCTGTAGCCAGTCATACTGGAGATTCATAATCTCTCCAATTTTACAGACAGTTAAAAATATTAACTATAGCACACCAGTCACTCTCTGTAGAACCAAGTGCTAAAATGCTCCTTTGTTTAAGCACAGGCCCAGCTAGTTGTGCTCTGAAGCACATCAAAGGCCTGAACAAGTGCAACAGCACAGGCAGAAAGCTGCTGCTGTAGAAGCCAATCCATAATACCTTGCCAGGTCTTTAATTGCTATGCATGTACATTTGGCTTGATCTTGTGCTGCTTTGAAGTGAAGGCATTAGCTTCAATTAATCCCAAAATGACCTCAAGTTATAGGCTTTGGAAAAAAAAAATACAAAAACAAAAAGAAACCCAGAAAATGGCAGAGGATCAATGTGAGCTTATTTATTTCCTTCTTTTCTCCCTTTCTCTTCTTCTCTGTTTAAGGACAGGATTTACTATTCATGGGCAATGCTAAACACAGCCTGCAAGTGAAGCCTCTCCTCTGCTCCCCAAACCAGAAGAGCCACAGGCTGCACGAGCTGGGGACTCCCCAGGTGCCATCCTGATGGAAAAAAAAAAGTAAAAAAAACCCCAAAGTGCAAGAAAGAAACAATCCTTGAATGTTTTGCTTCTGCTAGCACAATAAATACCAGCTTCAACTCCTGATTCTGCCCCAAGTGTAATCCATCCTGCACTGGAGAGTGCCTTCAGAGAGCAGCAGGGGCTCTCTTTCCCCTAGATGGTTCTTTCACAAGGAAAATATGCTTAGCATTTTCAAGCAAGCAGTAAAACTGAAGGTGGCTGAGGTTTCCCCTTGCTGCCTGCCCCACCCAGGATGGACAGGGGCACTCCTGGTCCAGGGCTGCAAACAGCTCTGCCCTCATGCACTAACTACAGCTCAGGCAAGCACCAGCAAGAACCCTCTGCTCAGGCCTTCTCCTGCTTTTCCTGTGTGCATTTTCCTTTGCTGGATTTTCTGTTGCCGTTTTCCAAGGGGATGGCGTTTTTATGTTACTCCTTCTGACACAACTGTTACTGAGTCCAAGTCATATTTCAGAATTTCCTCCAAATCAAAAGACTGTGGAACTACTCAGTGTTATCTCTGTGTCAGCACATTCCCTCAAGGACAATATTGTCTTTTTCCCCAACAGTTAATTTGTTCATTGCAACACAAGTTTATTGAAAGCACTCTAAGTCTTTGTTAGTGCTCTTTAGCTGATGTTTCCTAAGCTGCTGTGTCTCAGTATCAAATGCTGTGGAGCAGAATTAAGAAGAAATTTTATTATAGCCTTGCCTTAAACATGAAATATTCCAAGTATGTGTAGGAGCATACTTGCAACTGACTTTAAACCCTGAAATTAAAATATTTACACCCGGAAAAACCAAAACAAACAAACCCACCACAATATCCTTGCAATTGTACATGCACAGACATGACCATTCAGAAAAAATCTCCACAAGACCAAGCACACTTCAATTTGTTAATACAGAAGGAGGAAAAATGTTCTCCTGGGTCACTGAGATCCATCAGCCATGGAAAAACTGAACTGTACCTTACAGACAGTTTCCTAAACAAAGATCTACATGCTACTGATTCAGCCAGCAAACTGTTCCAAAAATTCTATCATAAACCACCCAAAAGGCTAGAAACTTTTTCCTAAATGAAGTATTCTCCCCTTCTTCAGCCCTTTCTCCAGGTACATCACACACACAATCATACCCTGCCCCAGTGCTCATTCTGCAGAGCAGAATAAGCTCAGCCTTCCAGCTCCAAGTTAGAACTCCTCTCTATTTCCTGTAGTTGCTCCTGTATTAATTCATTTGACTTGAATACAGGTGACCTGACGTGGGCCCAGGATTCCAGGCACACTCTCATTCCTGCATCACACAACAGCAGAATAAACACCATGACTACACCATCCATGTTTGCTGTATGGCAGAATTGCTCAGATGTAGCTCTTCAGATACTTCAAAATTACAAAAACCCACCTTAAAAAATAAATCCTTATTACTAGCCCTTTATGATCCAGGTGAGTTTTATACTAATATATTTAACAGTCTTTTATTTCAGCCCATAAGAACAAGCTCTGCTCCCAGTGTCATGTTCTGGTCTTTTGCCCTGTTTGACAGAGCTCCCAACCACTGCATTGCCAGTAAGTAATGCTAGAAACTTCCAAGCCATTCCTGCTGGGATTACTTAGCCACACCATGCTTTGGAGGGATTCCAACTGAACGACCCCCTAGCTCAACACCAACACAAAATGGGGGTGTTTTGTGGCTGGTTTCTTGTACCAGTTTCTAGATTAAGTAATAATTTCTCTCGTGGTTTGTAGCTAATGTCTTTGTGAAATACAGACTGATTATATCTTAGATACTCCAAAATCCCTTCACGGCTTCAAAAACAATACTAGCAAGACCTTATGGTCAATGCTACTTTATTTATTTTAATTATGTGCTTTGTTGCATACTAGAAGAAAGCAGCCTTTCATGTTTCTCTGCTCTTGTGATAAGACTGATTGCTCTCTCCTTAATGAATCCTGGGTCTGCAGGTGAGGCAGCTCAAGTATAGGCTGCAGGTAAATCAAGCCCTTTTTCCCACTATGAAAAATGTTCTGCTTTCAAAGCTCTGCTGCTCTTGGTCAAAGGCTCCAAAGATGCAACAACTGCCAGTGAAAAGTTTTAGAAAAACAGGGCAATTGTCCATCCCAATGAAACACAACAGATGGATAGAATGGAAGTCACTGTTACCCATTCTCTCCAATCCTGGCAGTTGCAGGATCCCTCAGAGCTGCAAGCAAAAAGCCTCTGCTGGATCACAGTAACTGACCTAATCTCAAAAACTCTGACAGTTCCCATCTTCTTCCTCCTACTCACATACACTGAATTCCTGAATACCTGCATCCGTGGGAGAGAAATACCCAACAACTTGGGCTTGCACAAAACACTGGTCTAACTTGCCAACCTTTAGACAGCCAAACATAAAGATCAGAGCAAGGCATGTTGGGCTGGACAAGCACACTTTTGGGTGGTGTGATGTGGATTTTTTTGATGTCCCACACATCAGTTTGCATCCCAGGAAGCAGCAATGTCACCATATCCAAGCTGGCTGGATGCCATGAGCCACAGTTCAGACAGAGCAGGGGAAAGACACACCAGCTCTTGAACCAAGACTCTGCACTGTGGGTTCTTTATCTTCTTTTCTGTCAGAGCTGGGATTAAACGCTAAGATGTTGTTGCTAATGTTGTTTTGTGTTCAGACTCAGATGTTTGGTAATTCTTATCTGTGTTACAGTCTCACAAGTTGTGAGTTCTAGCTAACAAAGTGAAAATGGCTCTGTCTCTTTACAAGGTCTTTTAAGCACAAACTGTCCAGTTATGAAATGACACCTAAATTATTTTTCCTTTTAACCCAATAACCAACCCCCCGTGGTCGGCAGTGTGGATTTTTCTACCCAATTACAAAACTACCCATGAAGAAGAACATGAAATAGAAGGACTGGCCTATGCCCTAACTCCTCCATCTTGCTTTACACATTTTACTATATACTAAAACCTTAAACTCTAAGTTTTGCACCCTGTGATATCACACACTTCTATTCAAACTCCACACCCACAATCCCAGTGCTGCCACTCAATTTTGGAAGCCTGTTCCATGGCCTCAGGTGGAATGCAGGGTTTGCTTGGGGGTCAGTGCCTGTCAGCACAGAAAGCCTGAAATTCTCAGTGCCCAGGGTTCCAACACTGCAGCACAGGAACTTGGGTCCCACAGTCCCTCTCTTCCCTGCATCCATGTATGACAGCAACAGCTGTATTATTTCCCTTTCCAAACCCTGCTGTGGTATTTTGTATGCAACTGCATCCTGGAATCCAAAATGTGGTTAAGGATGCTACTATGCCAAGTTCTCCCACAAAGAACAAGAAGATACTACAAATATAATTTAAGGTAATTTTGAAGGAAATGCAAAATTAATTTAAATTAGCCTAATAGAAATACCTAACCAAAGAAGAAAAAAAAAAAAAAAAAAAAAAAAAAAAAAAAAAAAAAAAAAAAAAAAAAAAAAGGCAGTTTTCAAGTCATTCTACATTTAAATGTTTTAAAACAATTGTATAAAATTATCATATCAAATCAGACAAAGGAGCTGATGGCATAGCCCTTGTGACTACATCTTCCTCAACAGCAGAAGAAAGTTTAGTCTGAGCAGAGTGGAGGCCAGCCTTACTTTCCCCTTGGGTTTACTTCAGTAAGGAAGTTACTGACACAGATTTTTGGCTTAGTTTACAAGGCAACTTATTTCCTAAGTTTTGTGAAGTATTTTGCATTTCCCATTCTGCTATTCCCATTAACTTTAATATATTGCTGAGGAAATGTGTAGTTTACCAATCATATCATCATCAAAATCCTTCTTTCCCCAAGCACAAATTTAGTAAATCATACCTGTAATTTAATTCTTAATCAAGAGGTCCTTGAGCCTGACTCCTGAGACTCACTTAATGGATTCTGTTATGCACAGTATCAAAATGAAGCTGATGTAGTTTCATGCCCCTGTCTTCTGCCTTGCCACCATTATGAACCTAAAATAAAGCACTATCTGGTATTCGTGTTCCAGTTGGTTAAGAAATCAATTTCCAATCAAAATACTGGTTACAGTAAGAACACAAGCAGCATAAATGGTCCCAAGCCTCAGTAAGCTCTGTGTTTCTAATGTTCTGTGCCCAGAATTGAAAGCAGACTTTGGAAACAAATTTTGCTTTGTCACTGAAAGCTGGACATGACAGTTATGCCTGTGCAAATTAAGTTTGGGAGGCTTTTAAGGAACTCTCCCCCCCGCAGAAAAAAATCCCCTACCTACCTACCAAAAATATCAAATTAGAGTCTGTGAACCCTCCTCATTTATTTTTAAAAAGATATTCAGTTCTGTTGGTCACTGCATAAGTGAAATGCTTTCATTTCTTAATTCAAATTGTATTGCACTGAAAAAACATGCATGTGCACTTACTTAAGCTTAGAGACTGAGGTGGAAAATCAGTTAAAAATAAATAAATAGTTAGTTAGTTAGTTAGTTAGTTAGTTAGTTAGTTAGTTAGCTATTTCCTCCCTGAGATTTCTTTCAGCAGTGTCTACCTTAAAACTTTGAGGGTTGACATGAAGCAGTTTCCATTTCCCATTGTTGCAGTTCCCCCTCCTTGAACACAGCACCAGCAGCCACCTGGCACTGCCACACCTGAGACCCAGGGGTGACACCAACCTGCCTGGCCAGGGACTGGTGCCACCCCATGTGCACCAGCTGCTGTGGGAGTCAGTAAAAGAACTTGTACCAATGCTAATCAGGATCTCACTTCAGAAACTTCTCCAAGAGCTGTAAAGGCAGAACTTCACCATACTTGTATTTACAGGAAGTTCTCCTCAATCTGAGGTGCCCTGTGGTGTGTGAGGACAGCAGCATGTGCCAAACCACTCCCTATGGTACACAGGCAGAGGAAACTCCAGTAAAACCTGTTTCATTAAACAGCTTGGTATGAAGGAGAAAGCTTTTGGGTATGAATGCCAAAGCCTTGTGTAGACTGATGCAACAGGATACTCCTAGGTCTGACATGGCAATTCAAAAATCAGAATCCTGGTGATGTAATTACATGGTGAAGTCCATGTTTTACTGACAGTCTGAAGAGGGGAATAACCTGCGTGGTAAGGGAGCTGGTTTCTGTCATCTGAAAACACAAAAGGAAATTTTAAAGGAATAAGTGTGGAATGTGTTTTGCATAAAATTATATTCACACCTATGTATTTAAAAACATGACACTGCAAACACATTTTGTATGACTAAAAATTTCCTGCCACAAATCTAGACTGGGTGATCTCTTATTAGGAACAAAAGATTTTGCATAACTAGCAAAAGATTAAATCCATTTAATATTGATGTTTCCTCAGTTTGAAGAGGATGCACCAAAATAAATGAAGTAAATAAGGAGTGCAAGTTGTTCCTTTGAATTAGTATTTTCTCTCAGTAAGCAACTTACTTGCATAAATATTTTCAATAAATAAAGATAAAACATACTCCTTTCCAGATTGACACTAATATTGGAAATGATCCCACATAAATAACATTTCCAAGTGGCAACATGGACAAAAGTAATCAGTGCCCTATGTCTGTGTGCAGTACAAAGTGAACATTTTAATGCAATCAATAATCCCAAGGTAAAGAGATGATGGCTACACAGCAAGACTCAGTAGGATATAGATTTCAGGATGCAAGTCAACAAAGATGTAATAACTCAGCCCAGCTGCAGCATGTTCCTCAGACACTACTTAAAAGCTCATCTGCCACCAAGGAATATTCTCAGGAGCAGATCAAACCACTGAAGGATGATTTTCTCCATGTGCCACGGGATAAATAGCAGAAAGCACCATCACTGGAGCCCAAGCCACGTGGACTCTGAGGCACAGGAGCTGTATAAATATCAGCAAAGTGACACATTTCTACACTGCCTGAGACTGAGCACAGGTCACTCAGCCACAGAGCAGTGAGGTCTGCTCCTCCCACCCAGCAGTGATCTTCACTGATCAGTGAGCACACTAACATAAAGTCCACATATTATCCTCCTTATACACCCATCTTCAGTGAATAGCACCCAAAATATCAAGCAGCACCTGCCACATAACTTGTGTGTGAGATTCCAGCAGCGTCTGAAACCAAGCTTTGTGAAGTGTTGGTCTGAGGTGTTTGATTTCACATAGCACAATTCCTTCAAGTCATTCTGAAACCTTTGCCAAAATCTGTGAGAAGTTTCCAGAGCTCTATGGCAATTGCAGTTCTCACTACACAGGTACAAAGCTGTTGTATTTAGGGCTCTACAGGGCTGGCTGCCCCAGAACAGAGTAACTGTCCCTGAAGACATGTGAAATCACTCCTGAACATATTTAAACACAGTGGGTACTCAGCAATCACATCCTTATGATAAAAAACTTTATGATATTTTTTGTATGTTGATCCTCTCCGGAGTCTAGAAAGTCTCTGGAATCCTGGCTGGTCTGCACAGCACTGGTGAAATTGTTAACTGAGTTTTTCAGGGCAAAATTCTTTCAACTCTGCACACTTGCATGTTTTGTGTTCCATTTTCTCCCCAGGTCACATTTTCTGCAGGTGCTGCTGCTGTCTCAGAGCCATTTCAGACTCCATTCCCATCAGCTCTAACCAAAGTATCTGCCTAGGCATGAATCCAACTCCTCTTTTTCTGCCCTTACTAGATGGGGCAGGCCTGTGCACAGCAGTCAGCCACTGTTCATGTCTGGAGCTTTGCTCTCTCTCCTCCTCTCCCCCAGATCCCTTCCAATAATTTTTCCCTACTCAAGACGAGCACAACTTGTAGGCATCCTTTAAGCTGCACAGTGCTTCTGTGCAGTGCTTCTGTACCTGCAAGCAAGAACTAGAAGAGATGATTTGTATAAGCAGCAGAACATGAGTGACAAAAAATATTTTTTATATCATTTTCCTGACCCTTACTGAGAAACCAGGACTAAGGCAAGAACAGACAACCTTCATTGTAGGGAAGTTTCATGGAACACACTAATTCATACAGGTTTTTGTAATCTCCTTAACATTCATAAACTTAACAAAGAATTGATGCTAATATATCACATATATAAAACAGCTTACTGTCAGAAGCACGTGTCTTCTGATTGGTCACTGCATAAACTACATTAAGATGTTTGTAAAAGATTTTTCTCTTGTGTTTGAGGATGGCAGACATGACATCTGCATTATCCAGATCATCTCAAGCAAAGAAATTGAAATAACTGGCAACCATCACTGAAGCTGTAACAAGATGCACAGATCCCAGTGGTAACTCAGAAACTTTTCAATGGAATATTTTCTACTTGGATAAAAAAATTAAAAATCAAGTTCATCAAAACAGTTTATTAATTTGGATAAAATTCTGATGAAAACCAGGCAGGTTTCCATTGGAAAGTTACTTCATTGCCTCATAGCTCTGCAGTAATCATCCCAGCAGGCTGTGGAAAAACTGGGGATAAAGAAGTCCTAAACTCACCACTAGAAAACTCACAAGCCAAGTCTACAAGGCTCCCTGCCAGGAGGGAGGGCAAACTGCCTTGAATTTACAGAAACTTCACTGCTTCTAAAGTCTTCAGCTCCTCAGAAGCTTTGTAGAAATAGGCAAGCCTGACTTCAGGACTCTCAGCATTCAGGGTTTTAAGGACTCAAGAAATTTGATGAAAGTCTGTGTACATGTATTAAAAGAATCTATGTATTTGAAAAAGTCATTTTCAAGTAATCCCATTTTGCAGAAAATTTCAATGCTTCGTTTTCATGACATTTGGAATATGAAACTACAATTAAAAGACCTAGAAAATCAGATTTATGCTTCCCAGGGAGTTACCTGTTGTCCAGAATAAAAGACAAGAGGCACATACAGGTTTCTCTGGGCTGTGTAACAGGGGTGCAGAGAGCACAGCCATCAGCAGCAACTTACAGCCCACAGCCAGAACAAATCTGTGACGTGACACCTTCAAGTTTCTTCTATTTAATGTAATTAACACCAAAAAGGCCAAGAGTTTTTATCAGCTTTATTTTGAAATTAGAATTAGAGAGGTTCTTCATTTTTCTTTTATTTCATGACTGTCTTCCCCAAACCTTTGACAGTACATAAGTTGCACTGGCACAGATTGTAGTGTGTATTCCCATGGATAAAACATCCCCAGAAAGTGATTACAGAATCTCTATGAGCAAATCATAACCAGACACTGAAGTGGACTGAAGCAACCTTCACTCACATGCAAACTCATTTCAGCCAACTGGGATGAAAAACAAAGGGTATCTAGTCAATCACTTTTATTTAATAAAATAAAAAGATGCACTTAAGTTTTTAACCTTTATCCACTGTACTTCAATGAAATGGAGTATTTTTCAATGGAAACTCAATTTCATGGGAAATTTAACTAACTGGAACATCTCCTAGCATCTCAATACCCTGAAGAGTGAAGCCACAGTTTCACACCAGCCCAGCTATAGAGTGCAGGCCTGGAACATACCTACCAGTGCATATCACAGAGCTCTGGAGAGATCCCAGAGCCAACAGAAAACATGCTGGCTGCTGAGCCAGAGGAGTGGTAGTAGAGAGTCAATGTTGGGTCTCCCCTGGGCTGACTTGCACCATCACTGCACTAATGTGCTGCTCCAGGGATCCAACCTGGACTTTCCATAACACCCAGGGTCTTGGGTTGCAATGCAAGGTGTAACCAACAGTGTGTATTCTGTTACCAGCTGTTAAACCAGCTGGGCAGTGTTCTTATCCCTGCCAGGACCCACCCTCCCTCCAGGGCTATCTGCTGTCCATGG
>VWYO01007720.1:15496-26751 GCA_013400275.1 Rhadina sibilatrix
CATCTGGCACTGCAGGAGGACTTAACTGGACTGCTCCCAACAACCTGACCAACAGGGTGTCAGGCTGTGTTCTGACCTTGTCAGTGGGGTCTTTTGTTTGTTTGCTTGCTTTTTTGTACTACTACATTTTTATTTTTAATTTTCCTAGTAAAGAACTGTTATTCCTATTCCCATATCTTTGTCTGAAAGCCCCTTAATTTCAAAATTATAATAATTCAGAAGGAGAGGGTTTACATTCTCCATTGCAAGAGAAACTCCATCTTTTCCTGGCAGACACCTGTCTTTCCAAACCAACACATCCTGCAACACACAGGTAACCCTGGGCTGGCACCAAACCCCCAAGGGGAATCAAAGCATTTTACTCACTCTCTACTGATGCTTCTGCTGTGTTTTACTGACCCAGACAGGATGACACAAAGCAAATGCTGGAGGAAAGAGTTAACTTTGCAACTCCAGAACTGATTGACTGCATGTTATTTAACCATAAAGTATCACAGGATAAGGATTTATCCCAGGCCTAGAAACAGAGCAAAAGGCATCTGAGTTCAAATCCTACTATGCACATTGACTATCCTTCAGCACAGTCATCTCTGTTTGTGTTAACTCTTCTAATTTCCATACATTAGGGCTTGCAAATGAATCAATATTTATTGACCACTGCCTCATTTGCTAATATCTTCCAGTCTGTGCCATGGCGATACAGACATTTCATACCTACCATAGACATTCTACATATAAACTCATTTTATTGCCATTGGCTAGACTTGTATATCTCTGCTTCACCATTCATTTATCAGGGTTGGGCACTACAGTCCAACAACAGGATTCCAGAAGTGCTAAGATTCAAAGACTATTCAAAAGCAGAACACACCCAGACTTGCAGCACCTAATCTCATAGCTAGAGTTGTTTAAATGTATTTTCTAGCTCTGTGGCCCAGATCTGACAGCTGAAAATTATTTCCAGTAGAGCAGTTAAATACTGCATATAATCAACCAATATAATCCACTAATCTGCCTAAGTTAGTGAGACCCTCTGGGAAGCTTCCTAGGCAGTGTGCTGCCTGATGTTGTAAATATGAACAGCTACATGGACTGACCTGCCATCCAGGTTTGCTTGAAGAAATTACAAGTAGAGAAACTACAGGCAGAAACTCTCTTTCATGGCCTCCTTTATGAGCCCTGCATTTTATGATGCCCTGAGTTCAACCTGAGACTTCAGTTTAGAGCTTGTCCCATAAAGTACAGAGAAAAAATAGCAGAGAAAAACCAGCCTGGAGCTGCTGAAGCAATAGTATCTATTGTAGCTGTACCCTGGGGAACATCCAGGTAACAGCATCACACCCCACACATTATGGAATCACCCAAACATCTGTTTCAGGCAAATATGCAGCAGTGTCAGGCTGGTCTGACAGGCAAGTAAGACACTGAACTGGCACAGATGAGTCAGGCTCCTCCTCACATGTTAGGGTGGCATGATGCCCTGTTCCTGAACTGAGAGGAGGCATCTGGCTCTGAGCAGCACCTGCTCCTCCCCTCCAGTGTGTGGGGGTTTCTTATCTTCTTTTCTTCCTGTTAGAGCTGGGATTAATGCACAGGAGACACAGTACTGTGTTCAGACTCAGTCTTTATTAATTCTAATCTATAGTGCAGTGTTGCTGCAGGACATAAAGATGAGAGACTCCAAATTTTTCAGAAGGCAAAGAGCATAGAAAAAAAGGCTTTATTGTCTAATTCTTACCACCTTTTCTAAGGTGTTCTGATAGAGACTTAACATGATTGGTGAATAGGAACAACACCTCTCTAGTTCCATTGGTTAAACTAGAGAAACAGCAAAACACCACCTGGAGAAAGATTGTTTTGAGAAAGGATACTTGTTTACCAAGATTGTTTTGAGAAGAAGTTTTCTTGAGAAACTTTTCCTTGGGAAAAGTTAGCAGCTGCTAGCAAGCTAAAATCTCTCAGACCCAGAAATATCAGGCCCACAGTAGAGTTTCACAAGTTGTGAACTCTAAATAACAAGGTGGAAAATGGAGGTGCCTCTAACTCTTTCCAAGGACTTTTAAGCACTAATTACCCAGTAACGAGATGACACCTACGTTATTTTAACTTCTAGCCCAGTAACTGACCACCCAAGGCCCACAATGCAGACCCTTTCACCCAATAAGGAAAAAAAAAAAAAACACTCAAAACCATGAAGAAGAAGATGAAGGACTTAGCCCCTATGCCACAAATCCTCCATATTGCCCTAGGTATAATATTACTATAGTCTAAAGCCTTTAAGTGTGGAGTCCTCAGGCCTTGGACACAGAACTCCAACCCCCCACCCCAATGGCCCCAAACCTCTCCAGAAGCACCCTTCTCCCAGGTACATGGAGCCCCCACATATTTTCAAAAGTTTCACTTCCAGTCAAGGACTGAAATGCGTGCATGTGCTGGAGAACTCAATCATGCACTGCAGAGACATTTATTTCCAGACCTTTTTTACACAGGGAAGGGAGGTCAGAGTGAGCTGTGGGATGTTTTAGCAGGGAAAAGGAGTCTGTGGTAGTTAGAATCTTCCCTCATTGACCCTTCTGTGAAGCGCATCCTCCTGGTTTCCCAGCAAGAGAGTTGCCAGACAACCATAAAGCCCATGCCTACCCCTCTGTACCAGTAACAGCTGTGACACCTTTGAGGAAATCAGCTCCCTTGGGTCTTGTCCTCAGAGCACCTGTGCAGCATGAAGGACCCAAGCACAGGACAGATAAAACACCAAGGATTCATACCTTGCTCAGTAGCTCCCTTACACAGATGAACCTCCAAGAGTACAATAAAGAAAAATAGCCAAAAATTACTCAAAGTACTGACAAACTACCCAACCAACTCTCTGCACATTTACTTCAGTCCCATAAGGCCCTTTTCTTAGTTGCTAGAGAATCCCACAACCTCAACTCACTGACTGCCTGGGCTACTGTTTACAAGATTATCCAAAAAATTATAAAATCCCAGCTTTCCTGCTGGTTTAATATGACAATACAACCTGTCAATAGCTAAGAGGGGCAAAATAACTGAGTTGATTGAGTAAATTTGATTACCTGGGCCCCTTGCTGATGAATGTAAGCTATCTTAAAAATTAAAAAGCTGTTAGACTAGTGAAAATAATTTTGTACAGTAATCACTGGATACAGTATTTCCATGCTTAAAGATCAGCTGGCAGAACCATGACTGCTAATACAGACTGCCTGAAAATTCAGAACTGGAGATAATGGTCAATTCCTCCACTATTCTTGTCTAATTAGAGAATTCTGCTTCAGTTGAAATCCATTTAAGTGAGCAACATCCATATATTGAAAAGAAAGATTAAGAATACATTAGGTCAGAGTAAGAATCCTTATGATGTGAGCAGGCAATTACAGAAGCCATCTCTGATTTTCCACCTCCACCTCTTTTATTGTATTTTCTTCTCTGTCAATACAAAACTGTGGCAAGAATTGAAATCAATAATAATTCCCCTCCCCACTTGTTTTAAACTGTCACAGCAGAAAAAAACAGCTACTGGAAAACAGTGGTCTTGTGAGAAAGCACAAACATCTGCTCTCTAGAAAGGGTAAGGAAAGAACAAATACTAGCACTCACTCTCTCCAAAACTGGTAGCAGAATGTGCTGGAATGCTGTGCCCAAAGGAATTGCTGGTTTGCTGTAGTTTGTGGACAGCCAATTGGCAAACCATAAATTAGGTCAAATTTTCATAAAACCAGCCCCCCCCTCCACACACACTCATGAATAAGAACAAGTGGCTTGTGTTCCAAAAGCATCTTCTAATGGCCATTATCTGATGGTTGAGTGCTGAACAGTCCCAAAAATAAAGTAAAACATTATTATCTCCAGCAAATTTGATGAAGTGAGCTTCTGCCTAGTGTTCTGGGTAAGATTTGGTTAGAACAAAGGGCAGACAGCCTGGCAACACCACCAAAGAAGGAAAATATTCAAAACTTTGCCAGTATACCATCTAAAAATGATAAATAAAGCCCCTAGGAAACAGGTATTGAAAAGTCAGCACTATGAAGGCTAAGGCTACACTTTTACATCTCTATAATTCCCTTACCTTCCAAACCAATCAAAAGCAGCATGAAATTTGTAAAATCTAACAATCCTGTGGTGGTAAGAAACCACTTTCCATGAGACACAATTGCATCATTTCATTATCAGGCAGAAATACAACCCCATATGTGATTAATACTGGGCAAATACATGAAGTTTTCTTGTGCTTTCAAGAATATGTTATTCCATTTAGCTTGATGTATCAAAGAAAAACATTTTAAAAGTTCAGGGAGTTTTGTGACTACTGATGGACTTTCACACATGCTGATAGTTAAGACAGGGTCATGGTTATATCACTTGCAATGGCACAGCCTCTTAACAATTTTCCTTTCTTCCTTAATCACATATAGTTAACAAAAGCAAAGTAAAAGTTAGAATTTTAGGTATTTGCAACGTTTCCTCAATAGCCTTTCATTTCTATTTGGGCTGAAACTTGATCTATTCTGAATAATGGAAACAATGTTCAAAGCATACATCCCCCCCAGCATTACACTTAGTTAATGGTCCTTTACTTGTGATATTGTGATTTTTATACTCCATATAAAGGTCTCCTTTAGGTTAAAAAAAAAAAAAAAAAAGAAAATGTGTCTTAGCATTTGAAGCAAAGCCAAATAATGCTGTACTGCTGGGCAGTTTTCAAAGCCACATTAAAAGAGGATCATAAGAAAAAGAGGCATCCAGTACAAAAACACTACATGGCTCCTTCTCTGTGTTCCGTGATTTTGTTAAGATACTCTTTTAATCCAGACATTTACTGCAACAGGCTCTATAATATATATTAAATATTATTGTCTCCTCTAACTAACAGAACAGGTTTGGGGAATCTTGACCCCTCAGTTCCCCAGAAGCCATATCCGACTGTTACAAAGGTGCTAAGAATATTGTGAAAATCATAACAAAAATGTCTATTTCCCTGGTGGATAAGTTCTTTTTGGATGGTGGATGGTTGAAGAGATTCCTACACAACGTGATTGTCACGAGGGACCTAAACCACAAGGAGATTCTCTCTGACATTTCAGTGTCACCTCTGAAGATGTGCTCGAGCAAAGTCTTTCCCCAAACCACCACAGCTGGCACAACACAAATCCCAGGACACCCCTGCCACAAAGACTCTGAAATAATGGAATGAGGAGATTTTGCAGAAAAGCATCAACCTCAGTAGCTGACTGCCTCTTGAAGCTTGTCTGACTCACCATCTGTCCTGCTCTCCCTTCCTTTTGGGTCAAGGTTTTTCATGGGTGACATAAGAGCATGGTAAGGTGAAATTACTGCTGTGTTTCCAGCCTCCCCTGAGCACAGGGGTGAGGCACAGCCAGAACTGACCCCAAAGTGCTCGCTGGTGCTGAAGCTTCACCACCTCTTGGACCAGAGAGACCAGGAAAAGTTTTCTGAAGTCCAGAAGTGGAGGAGCTGCAGTACTTATCCATCAAAGGGCTGAGAAAGAACCTTGTACAAACCATGAGATTTAACAGATCTGGAGAGGTTTTCTTCCATTTACTTTAATTCCATTGATTTAATCTCCTCTGGGAATAGTTAAATACTGTTTTCCATATCCTATTATCATTGGTAAAACCATCAAGGAAATAAAAAAAGGATGAAAAATCAAATATCCTGCTTATCCTATTTAAATTTGTCATAAAGCACTTCAAAAAGTCACTTTAAAATTATAAATAAAAGAGGATAATTCAACTTTCTTGAAAATCATCATCCCTGCCATCAAACAGTCAGTCAGCATCAGCTGGTCTCCAGAAAATAATGTCTTTTCCATGCCCAGGATCTATTTTTCAGATCACTTGGCTGGGTTAGCTTGTATGTTTCCTCCAACTCATCCATGTCTGGATCAGACATAAAAGAGAACAGATAAAAGCAACATTTCCTCAAGCTTCAGGCAAAGCAGGAAAGGGAACTTGTGACTGCCACCCATTTGCTCAAGTCATGCAGCAGCTTCAGTACCTGGACTGGTTCATGGACATGTAAGACCTGAGTGTTGGAACCCTGGAGGCTGAAAATTTCAGGCTTTCTGTGCTAACAGGCACTGACCCCCCCAAGCAAACATTGAATTTGACTTGAGGCTGTGGAACAGGCTTCCAAAATTGAGTGATACCACTGGGGTTGTGGGTGTGTAGTTTCAATAGGAGTGTGTGATCTCACAGAGTGAAAAACTTAGAATGTAAGGTTTTATTTTATATTAATATATATGGGGCAATATAAAGGACTTAGAGCATTATCTAAGTCCCTCATCTTCACCTTCTTGGTTTTGGGTGGTTTTTTCTAACTGGGTGAAAAAGGTCCATATTGTGCACCTTGGGTGGTCAATTATTGGGTCAAAAATATAAATAATATAGGTGTCATCTCATTATTGGATAATTGGTGCTTAAAAGTCCTTGGAAAGAGTCAGAGGCCCTTCCATTTTTTACCTTTTTAGCTAGAGCTCCCAACTTGTGAGGCTGTGCCATAGATAAGAATTAATAAACACTGAGTCTGAACACGAAACTGCAACTCCCATGCGTTAATCCTGGCTCTAACACAAAGAAAAGAAGATAAAAAACTGACACCTGAGTAGCACAGGAATATTTGCCGAGTTTGCACTGCATGGAGGTGCATCAAGGGATCCCACACTGGGCAGGTCTCANTCCATCTTGTCTCTGGTCACCCCTATTCTAAAATTCTTAATGTTAAAATATTACTACTTTCTATTACCCTTGAGAGCTTGCAATTCTTCCCATAGTGTTGGTAACTTTTCCCATGGGCTGTAGTCGAGGTCCTTGCTTGTCTGGGGTCTATGCCAGGGTCTGCAACCCCCCTGTACATTTCTCAGACCCCCCTGTACAGATTTTAAACCCCCCTGTACAGGTCTCTGACTGTCCAGGGTTTCCAGAGGAATACCCTGAACTCCAACAGGCAGGAGCCAGCCAGAGCCCCATCCCTGCTCTGCTCCTGCTCTGAGGGAAGGGGCTGTGCCCGGACTCCCCACACCAGGCAGGGACAGGCAGCACACAGTCAAGGCTTGTTCATAAGTTTCTTGCTCATCTGAATAAATTACACAAGTCTAGGAGCCAGTAAACACCTGGCTCCTAAACCCTGGATAAAGCAGCCCAGGGCTGAAGAGGAGGTTCCTGCACACACCAAGGCAGAGGCAGCACCACAAGTCTGTAAATGGCTTTTACATTTGCTGCCTTGAAGTGAATTAGAGGTGGGCTTGCTCCTTAAACCTAAAGGTCAGACTGTCAAAAATCTTTATCCAGATTCTGTGTTCCAGAGCCTTGAAGCTTCTAGGTTAGCTAAACTCAGAATTTATTCCACTGGCTTCCCTGTGCGTGCATGCATGTGCATGCATACGTTTAATACACATATTAAATTTTAAATAGATTGCTTTTAACTAATCACATCAAGTGGCATTTGTGCAATGTAAATATTTGCTTTGTTCCTTTAACACTCTTTCAATTACACAGAAAATTTCAGAGAAATAAAATTACAGCAGGCCGATTATTAAAAGGTGGGGAGGGAAAAGAGTGAGAAACTAAGTTTCAAAGGGAATTCTACACTTTGATTTCAGTGTGCATATTCCAAATGCTCACATTTTGCTACACAGATGTCAAACCAGGAGGCAGGTAATAAAGCAGGTTTCTTTAAGATTAAAAAAAAAACACATTTAAATGATCAAATTACACCATATTCCAAGCATTGCAGAAATAACTGACATATTATTAGTTCTTCCCTAAATGCTACTGAACCATCTCTTTCCATTGTAGCAGGGGTCTGTCAGCTAGGCAGGTCCTTGCCAAAAATAAAGAAAGGATGGCAGCATTCCCCATCTGCTGATGAGTCCAATCTAAGGGAAGACAAAACACTGATTTTATTTACCTCTGTTCCAATTATTGTCAGGCGATACAAACAGTCATCATGACACACAGCCAGGTTTATTCATGTGCCCAGCAAGCCAGGCCAGGCATAATAAAGAGATTACACACTCTGTTTGGAATACAGGCAACTTGGACTGGCTTTTATTGAAACTTAAGCATGGGAAATATTGGGTAGTAGATTTAGGTATCACGCAATCAGAAATATGTTTGGCTCAAAAACACAACACATGGCACCCTCAGAGAATGAGGGTGACTATTATTACAGCACAACAGGCCTGCCTTTCTCTCCCTGCCAAAAGAAAGGCTTGGAATAGCACAGAGCACATGGCACTTTAAACTTAGAGGAGAGAGACTGGAAAGAGCATTACAGAGTAGGAAGGAAAAAGAAATTTTAAATTACTGTAAAGTATCTGTGCCCTTGAAAGACAGCTCCTCATAAACCACCACCAGTCCCTGTACTAGAGTCACCCTGGAAGAGAGAGAACTCTTAACATCAAGAAATGGGACTGAAGGGACAACAGTAGGGCTCTGCACAATTCTCCTGCTCTCAGTGGCATGAACATCTCCACCACACAGAGACCAGGGAATCCCACTCTGGCCAAAGAGGTTGTGGATGTGCTGAGGGCACATGCTTCCACACCAACCACTTCTGCTTCACCCTTTCCCTCTGCTACTCCATTGGTTTCCAGCTGTTGGATTTTTTCTGCTGTATCCTTTGGGCTGGACCATCTGCCTCCCCTGAGGCTGCACAGGTGACACACCTGATTCAAAGGTAGAACCCCAAGGCACAGTCTCCCTAATAACCTTCAGCTCACCTCCTTTTTGTCAAACCCTCTTGTCTAACTAGGAAGATGGAGTAGACCCTCATCTCCTGACCCTCTGAACATTGTTCCAAGGGATATAAGGTCCCTCCTGATATTTCTAAGTCACCTCTCTGCAGTGTCATTCACCCCCACCTGAAAGAGTAGAAAGAGGCGATAGTCCACAGGCTCTACCAGCCTCAGCAGCCTTTTGTGACATCCTGGATGCAAGCTCCCAGCAGGCAGACTTCTCTAGAGACACTGTCTGGATGACAACTGGGGCCTCTCAGTAAGAAGTCTCCAATTTCTCCCCCCTACCCCATGCTGGGAGCACCAGCTCTAGTGGGGATAGATGATCGGATCAATTCTGCACGGTTGGCCTCTCCTGGGACTTGCCTGTTTACTCACTCCCTCCCCCTTCTCCAGCCCCAGGACATTGCATCTGTCACCTAAAGATGTTTCAGGGGAAGAAAAAGGTTCCTCCTCCTGCCCCAAGCAGAGGTGAGAATCCAGTCTCTTTTGTCCTGTGAGTTAGTTGAGCCAGTCAGTCCAGGGCTGGAAGCAAACTTACCTTCCCCTTGCAAAGGCTTAAGGCAAGGCTCATGCCCAGCTCGTGACAGCAGCACACAACACTCTGTGTCCTTCTCTCACACAGATCCCCAGGCACTGCTGCCAGTTTTGCTCTCTTACCACATGGCTACTTGCTTGGAGAGTCCACCTGATTTGCATAAAATGTGATAAGATCATGGACAAAAAACTCTCTAAGTAGTTAAAGTTAGAAAGTGACATGTTTCACTGCAACATGGGAGTAACCTCAATTAGATTACAATTCAATCTAATAAACGCTGCAAATTACAAAGCTCTAGCCCTCTATTTATTTACAAAAGTCTTACATACTCAAAAATGCTTATGCACATGCATAATCTCTGCCCCTCCGACTCCCAATTTGTATTAAAACAAGCCCAAAGTCCTTTAGGCCTGCTCAATTCTTCTCTCAAATTGGGTCGGTGGTCCCTGAAATGGGTCAGTGGTCTTGAAAGATGATGTCAAAGGCATCCTCCTCACAGTGACCTTTCTACCTTTATATTACTGGCTCTTGGCATAGTCCAATCTTTTCTAATTAGTTTGTGTCCAGGTGCAGTCATGGTTTCATTGGTTTCATTTATCACAATAGTCCATCTATCCCATTTCCTTCTACAAACACAACTAAAATGGACAAGTAGTATATAACCCACGCTCTGGCTTAAATATCTAATAATTATTAACTCATCTCTACTCTTCTAACTCATATCCTAGTCAATACAAGTCGCTTCTACCCCTTAACTAAAATCTACACTGTTTAAATTCTTAACTCACACCCAGCTGGGCACACTCGCACCCATGACAACCACTCCACCTCCAGACTCCAGAAGGACTGTCATATTCTGGAGTCCCATGGAAGTTTTGGTCTGGGCAGCTTTTTCAGCTCTTAGGAGGCCATTCTGGTGTCCACACAGGCATTCTACCCTGTGATCCTCCCTGCGGAGCATGCCAGGCTCAGGGAGTGTCACTGGATAATTTAATTCCAAAATGTCATCCAAGCTGGAATGATGCATCATTTTATTTCACCAGTCATTGTATTTGGCCACAGTCCTAGGCAAGTTGTGAGATCTTTGGGCTTCAGCTTTGTGTCCTCCAAGAACAGAATAATACACCGTTAACACCAGCTCCAGCCAGGAGAGAACAGAACTCAGAGTCCTCTGGGCCCTAGCCCTGGGCATTTCTGTTTATGCTGGAGAGTATTTACACTTCTCAAATGTGCACTGGAACCAAGCTGTGAAACATCCTGAAAAATCTGGTAGGCTTAAAAGCTCTAAGTTTGTAAAAGCATGAATTTCACTCTGATTTCTGATTCTTGGGAATTATCCTTCCAAGCAGCAAAGTAATGACTGCTCCTGATTACAATTCAATCTAATAAAAACCCTGCAGAATACCCACACATACTTGGAACAGAAAAGGGAAATGCACTTCTCTGAAATTCTCCATTCATTCAGAGCACAATGCTGCTGAAACCTCGGCCTAAATGTCTCTCACCAGTGCTCACAAGCTGCTGTTGTAATTGATGCCAAAAATTCAGCAGCTTTATCATATGCATTTTTTCCTACTGACAAAGTATTCCATGGAGCTGTATTTCAATTCTGATTCCATATGTCACTTCAATTTCTGATCAGAGCTTGAACATAAAAAAATTATAGCCCACCTCAATGGACTAATAAAAAAGGATCATTTCTTTTTACATATCAACATTTATTAGCCTCAATCATTTCAGAAGTATCATCATTATAGTCCCTTTTACTGAGAACAGCTCCCCACACACACTCATCCCAGGAGTTCCTCTGTACAGATGTTCTTTTCTTTTTATTTCTGAGGGTGGCATGTTGTTGCACAGCAAAATCAGCCATCATGCACTACCAAGGGAAAAAGAAAAAGCAATATAAAAAACCCTGGAGGTTTTTCCTATTCCCCATTACCC
>VWYO01007720.1:26822-54972 GCA_013400275.1 Rhadina sibilatrix
CCCCCTGTTATTTGCTTCAGTCTTCCTTAAATAAAAAGTCAAAGGCAGGAAAGATTTCAAGTCAGAAGGAATGACTGGGTTGACCATCCTGAACTCTGCATTTCCCAGGCCTTTTGGTTACAGGAGGGGCTGATGAGTTTAACCAGGGCACAGCTCCCAGCTGGCCCAGCACATATTCCAGAAGCATACAAGGACCTGGCTGGAAAGCATCAGTACTGAGGTTAATCTTGGTTTGCAGAAATCACTGATCATATCTGTGTGGTTTATAGTCTTTCTAAACCTTCCCTAAGAAACTGATCAATCTTTCCTATTGAATACCCATGACAGACAGGATGCTGTTTTCAAAAAGACTTTTACAAATCCCATCAATACTGGGGAAAAAATCCCAGAAAAAAAACAAGGCAGCTTTATTGATTTACACATTAAAATAACATAGGCTTTTTGTGCATGTGCAGTGTGCCCTTAAGTGAAAACTAGACTTCTAAAGAAATCTAATATTGAACCTGTAAGTATTATCCATCAGTTCTCCTTCCTTTTTTTTTTTTTTTTTTACAAAAATTAGAGATAACACGCTTAATCAGTGTAGAATGAGGTAAAAAATCACCCCCTGGGCTGAAACATGTGGTGCAAACAATAACTGAGCTTCTTGTTAAATACAAGTCATTTAAGTCCAACCTGGAACCTGGGTGTGCCTGGATCCAGAGCTGGAAAGTGAACACCTGTACAGTTTCTGCAACATGTAAACTTTTAACTGAAAATCTTCCTCCTACTAAAGACACTGGGACCAATTCTACTGCTTCCATTAAAACATTTTTTCACTCAAAATTCATGTCCTCATAATTCAAGCCATCCCAGCTCAAAACAATTTTATCTCAGCAGCAACTGATCCAAGTATTACATTAATCAGAACAGAAACAAAATATGGTTTCCATTATCCAAGCATAACTTTTCAACTTTATGAGTCGAAGTGTTTAAGAATCAGACTTAAACTATATCTAAGTTTCCCAGCAGACCAAAGCTAAGATAACTTAACTGCATACTTCTGCTTCTTTCATTGCTGTTATCATCAAAATTCACATCTTCTGCAGGAAGTATTTACTAAGGATATTTACATCATCCTATTACCTATGAATCTGGAGTAAAGAGGACTGGAATAACTTCTGTGTGCTATATACATCACTCAATCAGAAAACAATTCCATTCATCAAGGATTTGTTCCAAGTTTTTTTTTGTTAGGGTGGTTTGGTTTCATTTTGGTTTGGGGTTTTTGGTTCTTTTGGAGGATTTGGTGGTTTGGTTTTTGTTTTTTTTTTTTGGTTTTTTTTTTTTTTTTTTGGTTTTTTTTTTTTTTTTTTGGTTTTTTTTTTTTTTTTTTGGTGGGTTTTTTTGGTTGGTTGGTTGGTTGGTTTTTGGTTTTTGCTTTTTTTGAACAGGCTCAGCTAGGTTTTGAAATCTTGACGTCAAGGCAGATCAAAGAGTATGAATTAACTGATAACCAGCTGCCAGCTGAAACCAGAAAGTAGATAAATCTACTAGTGGTCCTATAGGCATAGCTCTACCTCAGCACCAGGCTGCCCCAGGAAACCAGGAATGCCCAGGAGCAATCCAGAGTGGCTCCCAGCCCTGGTTCAAAGGGAAGGCCCCACAATCAGCTTGCTCTGCAGTTTTGTCCATGCTGGAGACAGAAACTCCAGCAGTTCCTGACTCCCAGCAGGTACAATGTGGAGCCCTGGCCTGCCCTAGGCCAGCAGGATGAAGGCAGCACTGGCAGTTCATACACTTCACATGTCACAGCTTCTATCCAACTTAAATTTACACTGCCTGTATTTAGTAGGAGATGCAGCACAACTGCTCCAACACATGGCAGACTATTCAGCTACACAAACACTAGGAACAGATTCTGGCAGCAATGTTGTCACTCTCCTGTCACCACTTTGCCAAACGCCCTCCTGCAGGAGCTCCTGTGGTGCCACACGTGTGCCAGCAGCTCCTGTCTCTGGTCTCCACAGACCCTGTATGGGTTCATGGCTCAGCCCAGGCAGAGCAGAGCTTTGTTTTTCCTGCAGCCCTGGCACTGTGGGCACACAGCAGATGCTCCCACATCACATCCCCAGGAGCCAGTGCAGCACAGGAGAGCTGCTGCCCCAAAGGCAACGCTCTGGAACGTGCCTGTAGAAAAGGGATGCAATGAAATTATGTTTGCTTTGCCTTGAAGGTTCATGAACAGGCCAGTGACCACAATGCAATGTAAAACATCTGCAAACTAATGCCCTGTGCCTGGTGACTCCTGGTCTTCCCTTGGCAGCAATGACCTAAGGAAAGAAAGGCACTGACAAAACCCCTCACTGCCCCAGTGACACAGACTTACCAGAATGTAATGAGCTCCATGAAGATGTAGCAAGCCTGAGGATTGACCTGCAGCCTCCCAGAGTGGCTTAATAATAGTGAGACAACTTCTCTGCATGTGCTTTGTAAAAGAAAAGGTTTTAATAATGACAAAAATAATAAACAGCATCAAACAAAAGAGCTACAAGCCAAACACAGTGTACAAAGGACCCTCCCCCTGGCTAAGGCAGTCCAAAAAACCACTTGAGCACCTCTGTGCCCTTTCTTAAATACTTAATGTTTGAGGAGGGCTAATTTGCCTTGCTGCCAATAGAAACAGTTCCAGGTTTTGAGAAACATCTCCAAATCCCAAGCAGTGCCCCAGTGCTGGTACTGGGCCAACCACGATGAGGGAAGTACAGAAAGTTCTGGTGCTTTTCCTTAAAAGTCAGGGGTAACTGAAACCCCTTTTTCTTATTTGGAAACATTTGTTTGGGTGTGGAAAGCAGTGCGACGTCCCAGTGCCACTCTCTTAAATCAGTGAAGTCTTGCTGGTGGCTTAAATGCTGGCAGACTCAGCGCCAAGAAAGTAACTTCTCTTTTGAATCCACACTATTTAAGGATGCCTGGCACAATGCAACATAAAGAGACAAAAAGAAACCGAAATTTGGGGTTCTTTATAGAGGTATGCATACATATATTGTTCTCATGTGCACACTACAGATGTGTACCCTCCTTCCAGATTAATTTTAATTA
The DNA here is from genome assembly GCA_013400275.1 of Rhadina sibilatrix. NCBI lineage: Eukaryota > Metazoa > Chordata > Aves > Passeriformes > Phylloscopidae > Rhadina > Rhadina sibilatrix. The sequence goes on from VWYO01007720.1 coordinate 29,904, forward strand.
GGCTGTAATTTACAGAGGTCGTCTCTGTTCAGGACAGTATTTGAACTCATAGCTCTACACTTCAGCAAAAGTCCCTGATGACTTTAAAAATAAAATTAAAACTAACTAACTAACTAATTAAATAAATAAATAATTTAAAGTTCATCTTTAGTCAGCAAGAAAATGCTGAAACCTCCACATCAACAAAGGAAAGGAAGGAGACATGAACAGATAATGAAAATCAGTCAGTACCATCCATTCTCATTTTTCTGTGTAGGTCACCAGAAAGGATGGTGCTTCCTACAGCTTCTCCTGGCAGGGAGAGCTGATCTCTGTGGGCTCTGCAGTCCCCAAGAACATCTCACCAAATTCAGCCACTCTGGAGCAAGAGCAGAGCTGTGACATGCAAGTTCAGTCACTGTGAACCACCAACCAACTGCTCGTTTCTGACAGATGTTTCTGTTTAAAGCCACAAGGAACTGTATGGATCATTCCACCTCAGCAGCCTCAAGAGCCAGCCCAGTAACTCCAAGAGCCAGAAATTTGCCAGGAACTAATGAAAAACCTAATTAGATCAACAGACAAAACTTGGATCAAGATCAGAGGATCTGATGTGACAATGGGATTAGACTATTTGCAAGACTTAACAAGGTTTGGCTATTTATCATTTCACGACCAATTGCTGCAGTACAAGAAGCAGTGACAAATCAGCATGAAAAATGCAGATATGAGAATATCCTTGTTTCAGTTTAGTGTGGGCTCCCGACTTGTTGGAGAGGAGGAAGCAGGAGGACCCTGCAGAGATAGTTTATTAGTGAAAGATTCTAAGAGTGTAAAACCTATAAAAGAGATAGAATTAAAAGCAAGATTTGAACTGTAGAGATGCTGGGCAGGAAGAGAGTAATTAAGCTAGCTAAAAGACAGGGCTGGGTGATTCAGTGACACCCCTGTCAAGACAAAAGGATGAATAAGGGGTTGGACCTTCTCAGGTATCAATGAAAAGGTGGTTTTTCAGCTTCTTAGTATGTAGATTTGTATGGTAATGTAGTAGTTCTCATAGGCTGTATGTAAATTGTGTAGGTTTTGTATCCTGGGGTGATTGGTTAGTGCTATTTAGAATATTCATGATACAAAGGGTTAAAATGGGATGTAACAGAGAATTCGCTCTCTTGCTCTCCTGGATCCCTGTCCCTTTAGACCTTTGGACTTTTCCCCAGTTAGGCTGCCTTCCCACTACCAATAAACCACGTGTCCCAAAGAGTATCCTGGTCTTCAGATCTTCTCTCTCATCGGACACTAACAGCGTGTTTCTAATACCTACTGATGCCAAGCTCCCCAGAATCACGGTCTATTCTTTCAGAAAAACCACTGCAATAGCAAAAGGAGGTAAGAACTGGAGGCATAGTAATGGAAATAAAAATAACAAAATCCTTACAGCCAGGTGCTGGTAGTTTCGGGCATGCAAAAAGGCTAAAAAAGTAAATAAATCATTGCAAAAACCACAGTTTGGAGCTATGTGGGAAAATTAATGTAGATTAACAGCTGGATAGACTTTGCAATGACAGTGTCTTTTTTGTCTTCTCCACCTTGTCTGACTCAAGAAGCCTAAGAGATTAGACCCCTGAGGAACACCACTGGTGACTGGCTGCCACCTGGATGCTGCACCATTCCCCACCAGTTCAGGAGCTGCAGGTCCTTGTCTCTCTGTACCTGCCCTCTGTGCTCTGAGGAATGCCACCCATTGACACCTCAGCCACTTCTGATGCTTAGCACACAAATGTCTTCATCATAAAAAATAAAGGAATCTTTTTATAGTCATTGTAACTCATGAGAGCAAAACCTGCTAAGAAAGGCTTCTCCAGTTAACAGCTTAAATGTGACAATTTTAGCAGCCACATATGTACCCAGTATGGTTCAATTTCCCCCCTAGATGTTTTCCTGATCCTAGGTAGGTAAAGCACTCATTTGTCCTAATTCTGAAGCAGTGCAAGCTAGTCTCCTTCAATCTCAATTAGCCAATAGGAAATTTATTTAGAACGCTGACAGGAACTATTTGGGGGATTAATGATCACTGATTTATGAATATTGAGTAGCATTTCAATAATCCAAGCAGAGTGATCACTTGTAAATGAAGCCAGTTCTCCCAACCATTATAGTCTGTAGCAATCACTCAAAGGCAGTTAAATGATTCTGATTTATGACCTTAACCTAAAGGGCCCAGTACATTTGCTCTATCAGTGTGTAAATTCTAAAAACGCAATTCCCTGCACCTCTAGAGAGCCAATTTAAGTCAACATTATGCATGAGCTGAGCATGCTTGAATTCTCAGATCTCTTATTTCACTCATTAAATTTGCACTGAACATCTTGCAATTAAAATTTCATATAGATTTTTTTCTTATGATTGACATTTGGCCTTGGCAAAATGAGTTTAAATTTTGTTTCTTTAAAGATTTAGAAGGAGATGGATTGATCTAGACATTGTTTTCTGCAAGATGATGATGATGGAGCACTAAAGCTTTTATTAACATTCTGAAAAGCCCCCCCCTTTTTGCTGGAAGAGTGTCTAGCACTGGTAAGTGAAAGCAATTCAGTAACCAGAGCCAAAGCTACAGCTAATACAGCAGCCTCAAACGTGTTGCTGCAGTCCATGTGACCCTTCCTGTTTTTAGGCCAACATCTTTAACTGGGGTGGAACAAATTGGGCCTTCCAGTACAGACCAATATGTGCTCATCTGCAATGGATAAGCAGCAGCTCTAGTATGTAATTTTGAAAATAAGCCCAGGACAACTGGAAAGAGCAGAGAAGTATTAAAGTGATTTCAAGTCCTGATCTGAAATTAACTGCTTGGATTGACTCAAGGCTCAATTTGTGGTGCTAAAATCAGACAACTCGTTTTATCTCATGTTCTGTCCCTCAGGCAAGGAGTTCAAACCCAGTTGTACCCTTCTGTGATGCCATGCTCACAGTACACCTGCAGGAGTTCACAGTACAGGGAAAACACGATGGCTGAGGGGAGAAGAATCATTTATGCCTCAATACACCAATGGCTTATGAGGACTGATATGTTAAGTGGCCATGGACAGACTGTACTACAGCTCCAGGAAATACAAGCTCTTTCTGCAGAAAAGCAGCTCCTAGCACAATGACATATCCATTTCTTAATAAGACTTGGATTATTAGGGTCATGCCAATAATTAACAGCCATGCATGTGCTGCACCAGATATGCTAGTATTCATCTTGTACCTTATGAAGCAAATCAAGAGGAAAATGTTTCAAAAACCTAAGGAGCTGACTAAAGGAAGCACCCCCTGCGTAGGAGAAACATGAATACACATTTAGAATAACCATTTAGATCCACTGGTGATGTGTGGATGGAAACTGCACCAAAGATAACTTTTCAACTGCTCTTTCCCAACCTGCCAGCCAGATTATTCACGTGTCAGTGCAGATACTCACACACAGAGCTGCAGCAGGACTGATGCTCACATGCTGAACATACAAGTGGTAAGAGAAGGCACCCTCCTTCAGACTTCACAGGAGCTACAGACTGGCATCCAAGCTCAAGGAAGAATGCTTAAAGCCTACATATCTACCACTCCCAATTTAACCAGCCTCCATTCCATCCAGCTGGGCACAGTATTTGCCCATCAGCAAATTATAAACAATGGAAATAAGCAAAAATTTGTCTCACTAAGGGAAGAGATCAATGGTGTACCTATATTCTATTATGTAGCTAAAGAAAAAATCCAGTGTACTAGCCATGGAGAATATCAATCTTGCAGCAATGCCCATGGCATATTTTACTGCAGAATAGTAAAGTCTTTACAGTCACAGCATAATTACACTAACACACCAGTATTTTAATATCATCTCTCTGAAATGAAATTTTGTTTCCATGTCCAGTCAATAATTCTGTCTCATCTCAGTGATGAATAGAGCTAAGTGAATAATTGTTATGAATAATTTATTCACTGCATTTCACCTTTCATCTCTCTTTGAACATTTTGTGAAATTCTGCAGGTATACATTACACAAAACTATTCACAAATAACTCACGCTTCCAGACCCTGTGTTGACAGTTCACTGAAAATATTCAAACTGATTTGCCACTTGGTTACATTTACGAGGTGTTGTAGCTGCTCCATCACTGGCTGGGCTCAGTTCAACCAAGCTGCACTCCCAGTTGTCCAGACAGCTACAATTCAAGTTCAGTCTCAGATATTTAAGCTTGCAATGTACATTATGTTTAATTTCTCCCACTTCAGTCCTTCAGCTGGAGTGACAATCACATCATCAAGCAAGCCATGGCCTGGTGGAAGTCAATTCAGAATAATTCACCTGTACTAGAATTAGGTAGGCAAGTGTCTGGAAACAATCAATGGCATAAGAGGGGAAGAGGCAGCAGAAGGAAAGGTTGGCCTGGAACTGGAATGGAGCATTCAGGATCTCAGGGCACTTGTGTAGTGAAATATTGTGGCTCTGACTCTTCAGTACCATACAAACTGAGAACACTCACACCATCTAAGCTACATCTTGACCATGGTCTGACTCCTGCTGGAGTCTCCCCAGCCCCACCAGCAGTGTGAGAGAGTTGGTGGGCAGGTCTCTGACCTCCACAGCCCCTGGATTAGCAGTTGTGGTGCTACAGAACAGCATATGCTCTTCAGTAGTGGTTAATGAGACTCCCTCTCACAAGGGACAGAGCACAGATGATACAGCACACCTTTAGAGAGAGCCTGGCTAGTACTCCAAAACTGGGGTGAGGGAGGAACTTGTTATGACTTGGTGGGGGGAGGTTTTTTGGTTTATTTCTTTGATTCTACCAATTCTAGTTGCTACTATATGGCTCTAGACACTCCACACTTAATGTAATTTGACAAAAAAAAAAAAAAAAAAAGATCATTGCATGAAGCTAAACATAAAATGCAGACTATGAATAAACAATTCAGTAAATGTTTAGTCCGCCCATCAAAGTATGGTTATACAGAATCATTTTATATTGCTGAGTTGCTCTAGAAATATCAGATAACTTCAGTAAACAACTAACAGTTACATAATTTACAGAAACTGAGGTCCTCAGAATGATGATGTTTTATTTCTTACCTGTATTATAAAAAAGCAAGATTTACAGAACTGTAAAGAATAATTCTTTAGCTTCACCCACTTGTGTAATTATCAATGATGCAATATGGTCATAAGTAATTAACCACTTAATTAGACTCTAGAAATCAAAAGTAATTCATGTTTAGACAAAATTGTGCTTCACAGCTGGATTTCAGTAGTCCATGAACCTAAGCAATACTGAAATTGGAAGAAATAAAGAGACACAGAGCACTTTTTATGGGAATGTGCAATGCAAAGCAAAAAGGAACAGCAGGCTAGGACCCCCATGCTGGTTAGTGTTCAGTTTGATCAATGCTGAGATGGCATCAGCAAGAGAAGGCATGTGCCACTTTGCTGTGCTAGAACTAAGTCAGAAAGAGAGAGATGAGGTCCTTCAGTACTGGAAAAGTCTTTGCCTGTTCTGAATACATACAATTGAAGTCAGACAGCACTAAAAAAAGGTGGCAGGAAAAGAATGCTTGAAAAATTTCAAACATTAAGTTGAAGTCATGTTTGTTCTCCTGTCCAGCACTCTGCACTCAGTGAGGAAAATCAGCAGCACCTCATTGCATGGCAAAGCATTCCCAGATTTAAAGATCACAAACTGCATCAGGATGAAATCAATTCATTTTTAAGTCCTATCAAGCTTTCTAACAAAGCACTAACTACTGAAAGTTGTCATTCCATAGTCTCAGTCTAAAGAACTAATGGAAGAATTATTACTGTCAGTTTGTTTGGATTCAGAGACAATGCTCTGCAGCAAGTCTAAGCAAATTACTGTGAAAAAACCAAACGAAAAATGTAGCATGACTCTGAGTTCAGGCAATGGAGGGAACTCCCATATTTAAGTCAAAGTGCTAGAGAATTATTACTACCCAAATTTACATAGGCCTTTCATTAAGATTTGTCATCATGAATACTAAACCTTAGATCAACAGATGAACTTTGTTTTAATTGCAGGGTAACACTCTGCACTTGACAAAGGCTCTGTGTGTGCATATTGGATGGGAATCCCTGAAAACGTGTGTGAGGCCAACCAGTTCCTCTACAGACAAAGCAAGGCCCCAGTCAGTCTTACAAAGACCCTGAGGCATTTTTGCTCCAGTTCATTAAGTTCAGCACTTGCTTCCAGCTGGTTCCTAGTGAGCACACCTGAGTACTCAGTGGGTATCACTGCTGTCACAGGATTTTAAACACCTGCTCAGGTGAGCTCCTGAAGAAAGGACTTTCTAGGAGAGACCAGAGGTCTCTCCTGATGGGCCAAGCAGGACCAGTGATGTGTTCTGACCTCCCAAACATGCAGAACTTTTCATAGAATATGAGCCACTGACAATCTCTTCTCCTTCAGATCTTCTCCTCTTAGGAAGCATGGGCAGAAGACACACATCTGGTTTTTAGAGATGCTATGTATTTGTTTTATGTGAAGTGTTTCCAACATTCCAAACAATCTCATAATCTTTTCATCTCCTCTCCCCACCTGAAATAATGAGAGTCCCATTCTTCTTAATTTTTGAGATTTTATGGCAATCCCTACAGAACTGTTTTAATCTTTCAATACAAAACAGAACTACCCAGAATGATCTTCTGTATCCACTGAAAACCAGATTCAAGAAATCTGAAACTTCAGTGCACATCCCAAAAAACCAAGGTTTCTCAAGTGTGTTCATTCACAAACCATTTGGAGACAAGCAGAGAGTGCAACATTAATCTCTGGTTATGTTCTGCTGACTTGCTGCCTTGCCTTTCCCACCGCCCAGCCACCAGCCCCAGACACTGGCAGCCGTGCTCTGGGTACACAATGAGGCTCTGCAGTGATTGCAGATTTCTTCCAGTTAGAGCTGGGTATTTCTCAAAACTGTCAGACTACTTTGCTAAGTTTCTGTCTGCTCATTTTTAATCACCACTATAATTTCAATCTTCTCCTCCTACTGTGGACAATAAATTAAAAATAGGAGCTATATAATCAAGGGAAGTATTTATTGTTATGGTTTTTTTCTGATTTGAAATACCCATAGCTTGCCATGCTGACTGATGTTCTTTGGTCAGTAAATAATGCCACCTGCTGAGCCAAGTATGTGCTCAGAATGAACATGTAGTCCTAGGTGATTCACAAAGACCATTATTTTCCCTTCCAGTTCCATGCTTTTCTTTTCCTTAACATTTTCAGGAGCTTTGTCTCATTTCTAGGAACAGAGGATGCACAGACCACACATGGATCTGTACAACCACTACTGAACACACTAATTAATCCAGAATTTGTCCTTCCTCCCACCCAGCACAGAAGGCATAAACAAGTATTATAAATGAGTTACACTCCACACAGATGGAAATCCCAAACTTGGTAAAACTCAATCTCTCTTCACACCCTCTCCTTCTTCTGCTGAACTATACCACTCTCTTTCTGGGGCAGGAAAGAGGAACATAGTACTTAACAAGAAGACCATGGTATGAAAAAGGGCAAGCCAAGTGACTGTGGCTCATCTTTTTACCCCACCATTATTTCATAGAACAAGAGTCACTGAGGTAGGAAGGCACCTCTGGAGATCTCTTAGTCCAATCCCCATGCTCAAAGCCTACAGCATGCTCAGTACTGTGTCTTGTTGAGTTTTGAGTATCTCCAAGGATGTCCCTTTCAGACAACCTGTTCCTATTGTGTTTGATCACCCTCTTAGAGCCTTTTCTTAGGATTAAATAGAGTTTCCTATATTTCTGTTTGCATCCACTGAAGACCTATTTTGTGTACCTTAATCAAACCTCTCTTTTTAAGTGACTTTTCTTTAAACTAAATATCCCAGGGGTCATTATCTGTACCAAAGGGGAATGGAAGTAGTTCCATTAGGATTTATAAATCCACATCACACCAACTGGCACAGATCAGTGATCAAACATATTGTACACCATGAAAAGCTGCAGCCCTGGGGAGTTTCTCTTGCCTCCTGGCGATCTTCAAGAGGCATTTGCTTCCAAAGACTTTCTGTCATTAGCTGCTTTTAAGTAGTCCAGATCAATGTTGTTCCTTAGTCAGGTCAGGGTCATTTATTATTTGCCATAATGGTCAAAAAGATGTTTAATTACATCACCTTCACAATGAGCTGGTGCAGAGGTGGATTACAAATGCTACTTGTTTTCCAGGGCCATTCTAGAAGCAGATTAGGAGTGAAAAGAAAACAAAGAATTATACTGAAAGTGACCTTACAGATGTTAATAAACTCTTATCACAAATTTTCACCCCTGCAAAAAAGGGTTTGTAATGATCTGACTGTTCTGCCATCACCAGGTATAAGCAGCACTGGAATATTAATTCTGCAATTCTGTGCTTACCAGGAACAGTGAGGAACAGAACTAACAGATTCTCTAAGGACTCTTGCAAAACTTTACTGCAAGTTCAGAAATGCAAATCCAACTGATTATCACATACACCAAGAACTGTCAATTTAAATTTATAAGTTAGAAGAAAAGCATCCACACTCGTTTCTTATAATTATATGAAACAAACAAAAAACTCCCTAAGTACAATATATGTTTTACTTTACAGAGGGCAAGTTCTTCACATTCTTCAGTTTTCTCACTGTGTGGAATTTTTCCCTATTTACTGTCCTATTTTCTTTTCTTGTTATTATTAACTACCTATGGCAAAACAGAAAAGAGGAAAATAATTCTGCATTAACTCTTCAATTTTGTTAGGAAGACACTCGCATCCCAAAAAGGCTTACAAAAGAAGAAAAGAAATAGATCTGACTTCAGTAATAAATTCATATCCCCAAGTGAGACCAGCAAAATAATTTCTTATTATACATTAAATGTCATTGAGGTTCACCATGCTCATGAAGGCTGTGAACCACATGGATCCAAAGGATGAAAGGAACAAGGCCATGCATGCACAGATTTCCTCTCAAACATGCTCAACAGGCTTCCCTGGAAGGTCTCACATCTCCCCACTCCCTGCCAAGCTTTTCTTTTTCTCCATCTGCCTTTTCTCTATTAACTATTTTTTCTACCCTGAAGAAGATTCTAAGGCTGTTCCACTTTTAAAATATAAAATAGAAATTGCACAGTGGTTTAAAATACAGTGCTAACATAATAAAATTGATTTTTTCATTGGGGAAGAAAACTAAAAAGCAACAAATGCACTTCAGGAACATGTACAAAGAGGAAGTTATACGGATAACAGGTTACATAGTCAAAGCTTTTTCTAAGCTGGGTAATTTTATTGTTTTGTTAACTTCCACTAGTGTTAAAACTCACTCTCCCCACTTGCCTCCTGCTAGCTGTAAGCATTCCAGCACCTCTAGGCATCTTGCAGGATTTAAAAGCTGCTGTTTTCTGTGCTGGCCTGGACAGGCAGGTGGCTGCCAAGAGCTCTGCACAGCCCCAAGACAGCCCTGTGGGTAAGGACAGAGCAGGAAAGGGCTGAGGCACGAGGATACCTGCTGGTGTTGCATAAGGAGATGTGGGGAGCTGTTGGAACCCTGGGCACTGAGAATTTCAGGCTTTCTGTGCTGACCCCCAAGCNGCCATAGGGAGCTTCAGAGCTCATGCCTGCTCTGAGAGCTCGAGCGACACAGCAGCACCTTGCTCACTTCACCCCTCTACGCAAAGGGCACAGCTTGAAGCACCAGAGAAAGCAGCATCCTGTGCTGTCAGAGCATGAGGGGCCAGCACCTCAGCTGGCACATGCCAGGGCTGCCAGCCACACCCTCAACATCCCTGGAGCTCAGGATGGCAATTTGCCTCAGGGTGAAAAACACACAGATGGTGAGCTCAGTCCCATCATCCAAACAATGCACGTGGCCACATCCAGTAAGGTGCAAGTCAGGTGGGTTTTGGCTTCAGTCTGTCCATGTGCCGTTCACATGTTGGTAGCAGCTGTCCGTGCCAGGAGGTGGACAAGGCAGCCCCTCTCCAGGGGACATGTTGGTGGTGAGAGCTGAGGCAGGACTGCATGCCATGCAAACCTTGTTCCACACAGGCTTCAGAAAGGCAACATGCAGAGCAGCCAGCCACAGAGCTCTGGATCAGCTGGCCAGGGGAAGCAGTAGCTCTGAAAATAGGGGCAGCGTCCTCCAATATCCCTGGTATAACACACTGCACACTGGGCTGCACTGCCTGCTTTTGACATCCAGACTGCCACGTGTCAGACAGACTGCCCCTCCACCTCCAATCCAACAACTATTGCCACAGGGCTCTCTCATGGCTTGCCTCATAACAGGAAAAACTTCCTGCTACCTTCCCTTTCAAGAACCTCTCAGTCTCATACAACCTGTTCACACATCTTCTGACACCTCCATGACAATGACAATACTGTCTTCACATAAAACCCAAACCTATTCTCATTTCAAAATTTTTCGAAACCACTTTACATGTTCAAGGCTTTTGAGGCTGTGCCTTTCTGGATGCCTACCTTGGCAAACCAAACAAGGACCTAAAAGGCCCTGAATTATCAGCAGCTGCTGGAACAAGCAATGGAGGCAAACCTATGAATGTATCTCAATTCAATTTACCCACATTGCATCCAGCTCCCATAAGGGAGTGTGAAAACAGGGGAAATGCAAGGCCTCTGTTTCTCTTTGGGTTCCAGCCATGCAAAGGGGGCAGTAACATCTGGCACATTGGGAAGATTCAGCATTAGCTGTGTTGGCAGCTCAAAAGTAGCCCCTGGGTGTGTCACTCCATAAGGCTGCAGATTGACCATCTGGGGTGTCTTCTTCTCAGTGCCACACACGGGGATTTTTAAAATCCTGTGTCTTCTTAAACATTATCCACTTCTGTATTCTTGTGGACAGCATTTCATGTAAGTACCTCATGAACACATCTCCCCAGGTTCCTGTAGAGTTCCATTCTTCCTAACTTTAAGAGAAGGAACAAAAGCATAATACACATTTCACTTGCAAACGGGATTCCGCAGAGGAAGGAATTTCAGCCCATCTGCCACACTTTTTTAATTCACGTGTAAAATAAGGCTTGTATGCACAAAATATAAGGGAACCTAAAGATAAATAATCCCCTCTGTTTCCTGGCTTAACAATTACAAGTCAGTACACTATTGAGGTTATAAACCTTTATTTTCAGTAATCTGGCATAGGTGTTGCTTGCAAGCAGTTACCTTCCTAAACTGATGAATCATTAGATCAGCTCAATCTCTTTCAATTTCAAAAGTAATTTGTCCAAAACTTGAAATATAAGTGATATACAATTGTTTTGTACTCAGTAATACACTTTCAGATATAACACACTCCAGTAAGTTCTGAAGACACAATGACAGAGAGATGTGGTGGATCAAGACAACCCAAGTGTAACTTCCCAGGTTTGTCATGTAAGTATAAGCACTGTGGGTGAAGATTTGTCTGGTTTCAGAATGCAGACACAGGGGGGTTGTTTGTTTAATTTTATTTTAATTTGGATACTCGGTTCCCCACCAGGTGAGACAAATCAAGCATTAGAGCCTCAACTAAACAGCAAAAACATAAGATAACCAGCACCCACACCCATCCATAGGCAAAAGTCTCCACCAGAAAGTTCACCAGAGGGAATTCTGAAAGGAGAACAACCAGCAAACAAACCTGGGTGGGGAATAGGAAGGATGGCTAAGCACTGGCTAGGGCACTTGCCTCTCCCTGAACAAGCACACAAACCTTGCTGAACAACACAACTGAGGTGCTCACTTGATCTGCTTTTTTGTTGCCCAAATCAGTATGAAAGTCCTGTCTCCTCCCTCCAGATAGACAGTCACTTGTCGCGTTGCGTATCTGGTTCTGGCCCAGCTTGGGCTCCTGGTAGCTCGGACACGCTACCACGACACTTGTTGGTGGGGTCTTGGCTCACAGGCAGTTTGGCTCACACTGTCATGACTGTGGTAAAAAGAGGGGTCTCTCCCAGACTTTCAGGAGACAAAGGTTTTATTTGGGGGGATCAGGGGATCCCCCAGCCTCAGGTAGGTGCNAGGAGATTTTGCCAACCAGTGGCCAAAGCTCTTGGACCTTAAAGATAAAATTCTGTGATGGATAGAAAGAACAATTATACATCGAACAGAAATGAAACAAAGAAAAGAACCAATAAAGAAGAGTCTCCAGGCAGAGACTCAGGTTGTCTTAGAAACCCTTATCAAACTATGATAAGAATACATTCTAGGGCAAGAGGCCCTTTCAAGGTGTTTAAGCTACACTAAACTTACAATATAAAAAACCTATACTATATTCATAACTAAAGATCATAAAACATTTCTTGCAAACCCATAGTCACTGGCAGGTAATTGCACAAGTCTGAGCAAGCTGGTTGTGTTTTCCTAAGCTTCTATGGAGAAGTGGGTATGTCCAGAGGGAAATTCACCACTTAATGCATCCCTCCCTCAAGCAAGGGGTATAAAACACATTGCAGCATCTGAAGGGGACTCTTGTCTCCTCATGTTGTAGAGAAGCAAAATTCCCATTAGTGAGCTGCAGCTAAAAGCACTTCAGCAACTCACAAGAGTTTTCAGCAAAAGCACAGCAGAGAGTTGTACAGCAGCCAGGTACCAAGCAGAGCAGAGAGCCCAAGTGTGCCCAGGTGACTGAGGGCACAGAGCTTTGCAGTCCAGTGCATGGTAGTATTTGCTGCCACTCCAGGAGCTGCAGCCAATGCATGAGCACTCCTCAGACTGCTCTAAACCTGCCAGCCAAGCTAATGAAATGAAACATTGTGCAAAATCATAAAATGCAGGTCTTGGGGTGAATGCTCTGGTCCCCAAGTGCATCTGAGAGACAGCAATGCATCTGAAGGGAGAGGAAATCCATCCAACCAGGCACTGGATTGTTGTTGATTCCCATCTTGGCTGATTGCCACTGTCACTTTGCTGGTCACACCAAGCCTGCTGCATGTACCAATGTCAGAAATTGTCTTTTTCCTCAGGAGGCTGGAGTGTGACACCTGGGAAGTATTCTGCATGGGAAGATACTATTAAATGGAGTGCAAACTGCTCTTTGCTTTGTACTAACAGGCTTGTTAACATTATAGAAATAATTGCAAAATAAATAAAGCATTTCTTTGCAGGTGCTCATATAATTTTACCCAGACAATGTTTTCTGCTTTAATCCAAATAGTGAGTTTAAATCCTGTCAGTATCATGGATTTTACCCAGACAACATTTCTTGCTTTAATGCAAGAAAGTGAGTTTAAATCCCATCTTAAAATCTGCACAAAATAAAATTGCTGTATTGCAATTGAACTGAATATTTTAGTAGATTTTGAAATAAAGTATTGGTTTTAACAAAACCAAAAATTTACCTGAAATCTACGATGATGTGCATGCAGGAGAGAAGAAATTCTCAGAAAATCATTTTAAGTATTCATGTTCCATTACATAAAACTTGCAAGACTTCTGCAAAATGCATTTAAGTAAAAGCAAAGTCATTGCACAGTTGCAACAGAGCATGTCCCCCTTCTTCAGAGTGAGGATGTTTCCACACCCTTCTTTCTTCCTATTTATTTTGGTCACATTTTTTATTATCCCCTGAGGCAGTATTTCTTTAAAAACAAATTTTCTCTGGGTATTTCCTCAAGATGGCCCATTTAGATCTATTGATTATTATCCTTGTTAAATGTTTATGCTCTGGTTCCCAACGCATTTTAATTCAGGTATTTTTGTCAACTGCTAACTAATTTATTTTTAAGAAACCAAATTCCTATTGTGTATTGCAGTTCATCATACTAGTTTTATCCATTACAAATTAAAAGGAAAATTTTAAAATCCCTAAGGCATATGACCTCTCTCTCTGAGAAATAAATACCATTATCTTCATCTTTTTAAACCAGGCACCTGCACAAACCAGTCCCTTCACACAAGTTTCTCCAAATTTTAAATAAATTGGCACATTCTAAGGAGAAGATTGAGTAGGGGGTGTGCTGCTTTTCCCTGGACACTCCCAAGAGACCCAGCACAGTCCAGCACCACAGACAGAAGAGGTTTCCTTCCTTCAACCTGCCCAGAGCCACGGGGTAAAAGAGACCCCTTGTCCTAAGGGGTTGGGTGAGCCCAGAGCTCCCCACCTGAGAGCACTGCTCTGAGGCAAAGATGATTGCAAACCAAATGAAAATCCTCCTGAGTGGTGTGGTTCTGCAGCTAGCTGCTACAGAGAGGCCCCAGCTTCACTCTCAAGCATTTGTGCAAAGTTGTTGTTTGAATTCCCCTGCTCACTGCCTTTCTCAGACATGAGGAATGTCATAGGCCAGCACTGAGGAGGGGATTATCCAGGCAGGGCACACACCTCAGTGACAGACAGAGCTCACTCCATCCCCTGCCTGTGGCACATTTCAGTCACAGCCTGGAAACAGCAGATAGTGTTAATCAGGATGTAAAATTAAAAAAGGCATGTGTTCTTGACTAAGAAAATCAGTAGAAGTAGGACAAAATTTTATTCTACCAGCATTCTCTACTTTCAGCCTATAACTGTGTAAATGTTGCTAAGCCAAACCAAACTGCAGCAAACCTGATGCTGAAGTGACTGCATAGGACACCTTATGCTTTTGAAAAGAACTGGTATGAAATGTGCTACATTAAAAATTATCATCGCTCTGATGAGCAATAATCATCCATTTACCTTCTGTGTAATTCTCCTTTTCTCTGGTAGCTGAACCTACCAACCATTTTAACTGCCTCACCTCACCTGACTTACCTGTTTTATTAAAACACTCCATTTTAAACACTGATATACTCTCCAGACTCAGGGAATCGATGGGCCAGGGTAATTCCTAGACAGCTATATCCTATTTCTCCAGCAATCTTTGGGAAAGGCAAAGTCAGCTAAAATAGAACAGTTTCTACAGATAAATAATACCTTTATTTCAGTGTAAATATTTTAAAATATTTTAATGCAATGATAAACGGAAGAAATTGGTGGCAAAGCAAAACCACAATGTTAATATTTGATATTTGACTTTTATAAAAATTCAAAATTTCATCATTAGTTAAGATGGAGGTTTTTTGCAGGCAGATAATTTTACTTTGTATACCTTGCTGCACAAAACTATCATTAACAAGATATATTACCTAATTATGCTGCTCTGTTCTACTTCTGAGCAGGATTGCAGCTATAAATTTCACCTAGGCTATGTACTGTGTGCAAAGGCTTCTGACAGAATCCCACAGCCACAAAGAAGAGAATCTGGAGAGACAGTGTCATTCCATTTGACAAACTGACTGGTATCACTGTCAGCATAACAGTCCCAGATCTGCAGCAGAAGAGAACAACATTGATTGGCAACATCAAAAGGGTCAAGACAAATTAAATATTTATGGCTCTGGGCTGTGCTGACAGCTCCTGATGTGTTCTCAAAGCTGATACTTTTCTTCTGGAAGTTGTCCCACTGAACCTGCAGTTTCCAAGGTTCCAAGTTTATTTCCCAGGCTGCTGACAGCCCTGCCAGCCTCTAGGAGGGCATTGCTGAACACTCTGCCCTTTCCCATTTCCCTAAGCCAGAACCATGCAGTCCTTTCCATAGGGGAAGTAAAACTATCTGCTTATCTGCTCCACTAAAAGTATAATAACCCAGCAATGGTCACACAGGAAAAGAAAAGAAAAGAAAAAAAAGAAAAAAAAAAGAGGATTTTTTAATATATAAAATCAGTTCTGTACATCTCCTTTCTGTTTTTTCATCTGGGTGAAATTTTGTGAAAAACCTCACTGTCCCAAAATTCAGGGTTCTTGGGTTTTCCCCCTGAGGCAATAAAATTAATTTCAAGTGAGACTAATTCCTGGCTCAAAGCTAAATTTGCACATTCCCAAAGACTGCAAATTGTATCACTACACCCATATTTCATAGATGCAGGTAAATGAAATTACTAGCATAGCATGCAAGCCACAAAAAACAAAGCCAGGAATATAATAATTACCAGGAAAGAATATTTGCTGTAGATTAGCTCTTGTTTAACAAGCCTGATTTTTTGTTCCAGTTGATTCTAAGTTAGGTCAATAGAGTAAATTTCTTAGGTTAAGATCTCTAAACTAGCACCTGAGAATACACATCAAATGGATTAAAAATACCTATCTATCTTGAAAACATAGACATCAATGAGCACTTGACATCTGAGGCATCATTACCAGCAAGTTCCTGAAAGAATTGGGATGAAACCCCTTACAAAAGAATGCATCCATCAAGGAGAACTAACTAAAGCAAACTGAGCAGAGGGAATTGATATTACAAATACCTGCAGACTGATAAATGAAGAAGAGATGAGACTACTGACAAAGAAATTAGAGCCACTTGAGAAATAAGACCCATTTAAACAAAATATGTTTTAAATCAAAACTCACAAAAACATTCACCTGGGAAAGATCCTAAAAATCCCAAATAGGAAGGTTTATGAATCATCTAAGCCCACCTTCCTACTGAGATCTAACACATTCAGACAGCTATTTTTCTAACTTCTTGAAAAATCACAGGCCTGGCAAGTAAATCTAGTCTTGAAAAAGTCACATCTGGCCTAAAACATTCTCAGCTGCAATTTCAGATGACATTTGCTTCTCAGCCAGTCCCTGGCAGGCTGGAAGCACGAGGCACGTCTGTCCTTCAACATCCCCTCCCAACAGCCCCCTGCAACAACCTGCAAGCTCGTCCTTCCTCAGCCTGCTCTTCATGACAAACCATTTCCTCAGCTTTTCTTCCCTGGTCTTGCTTTCAAGACTAAGGAAAAGCACTCAGAAAAATAGTACTGGAAATGGACTAGGGCTTGTGGCGAAGTGGCAACGTGAGCACCACACACAGTTCTGTGGCAAAGGCTTGATCCATTTGTTCAAAACCTTAAAGGAGAATGGATAGGTTTGCCTCTATCTATAGCTTTAGTTTCCATTTAAAAAGAAGATACTGACATAAAGGCATTTCAAAAGAGAAAATTCACCTGTTTCCTGGTCATTTGCTTCACTGTTAAGGATACTTGCCTTGTGTCTAATTTGAATGAACATGATTTCACTTTGTAGCAACTGCTTCTCATTCTTTTTGAGCTAGATTAAACCACCCTCTAGCACAGCATCTTCTTCATGTGAAAATAGTTTATTCCTCTTAAGAACCCTTGTACCACTCAGAGGGAACTGATGAGGATGTGGCTCCCCTTCCCTGTGGCTCCCTTTCCCATTCAGGTCCAAGGTTCCTCAGCTTGTTCACATACTACAAGCCTCAAACTTCAATGTCAAAATCACAGTACTTCCAAGGCCAAGAGTTCCACTGAAAGCTGGCCCAGTTCTCCCCATCTCCTCAGTGATATTTTAATTCGTGCACATGAATTTAATTCATGCAGGTACACAGAAAGACTAACTTCAATTTATCTGCATTTTCCCCACCAGTTCCTCCAGTCAGGGAATTAATAACAAGATTCATTCCCCAAGATGCATACAGAACAAAACATTTTCTTTAGAAAACAAAATGCAAGATTACTAGGTAACAGTTAATGTCCTAATTAACTGCACAGTGCCTTTAATATTTTCCATTACATTACTGAAAATAAAGTTAGGAGGGAGAAATTATCTTCTGCATTGATGACATCTGGTACCAGCAATTTGCAGTTATTTTGACTGGTACAGTATTTAAATTACTAACAACACATAAAACTCTGAGCTAACAGCAGTCTGTGGCAGTAAGAAAGACACTTTGTCAAAATTATATTTCCACAGGACCAGATTAATTTAATTACAATTAATATTTTTTTTAGTAAATGGCTCCAACAGACACGTATAGCAAATAATTTGCGTATAAATTACTCCCACTCCTGCTCTAGATGTTATCAGCTCCAAAAAGCCACTTACAAATATGTGAATTCACTGTCATTCTCAATCATCATATGTGAAAATGTGGGCAAAATTTTGTTAAAATAAGATACATCTTTTGCAAATACCATGTGTCTGCTTTTCCCTCCAAGGCTGCATGCAGACTGGGCAGGAAGCAAGCAGTGTTTGCTGTAACAAATGTTGGTGTTCATTCTTGGCAAGGATCCCTTCCTTAAGACAAGCAGTTTTAAGAAGCTACCATGGATCTACACCATCAGAAACAGCATGCACATAAAAATATTTTGCTAAGGGTTCTTGGGAAAAACCACTTCATTTCCCAGCTCTGCTCATCCTGCCCAGGTGCTGTGGCATTCTGCCTTGCCACTGTGGTGGCCTTTGCTCATCCTGTGCTGTCACCCTGTGCTATCACCACCCTTGACTCCCTGTCTGTCCTTCTCTTGCTGCTCCCTGACAATGGAAATGCTTTCCCACAGTTCAGACATACAAAAGAACAATTTTCCCTAGGGGTCCAGTGCAAGAAGCCAGCTTACAGCCCAGGCTTTTGCTCACAGACTGTTTTGAACAATTATTCTCCTGCAGGAGCACAGTACATTTGAGTGCCTTTCTCCAAATCTGGTTAAATTTGGTTAAGAGATGTTACAGGCTGAGAGGGGCGAAAAGGGCAAACACACATTCATGCAGTGTGACAGTATGAGCCATCAAAGAAGAAATGTCATATGTCATTTTTGTGTTCTTTTCCTGTTATCTTCTTCCATTGTGTTTTAAACAAGAGAAACTCCATTTCCTGAAGTAGCTTAGTTCAGATTTGCAAACTATCTCTGGTCTAAGCTTGGTGTGGATATCTAAATTAGCACTTAAAAGGCTTTGGTAGGTGAACTGACAATACCTCCTGACAGCTTTTTCCTGCTATCATGCCAAATTTCTGTATTATTTATGCTGCAGACACCTCCACTTCAAAGAATTGTATGATGCTTCAATGAGCAGTCTCTCATGTATACACCTGAAATACTTTCAGGATGATTTCCACATAGCTCAGCAATATTCACTGGAAGGTGCTTCCTAATGTTTTGGGTCACAGTCATCTGGCATTCAGACTTAAAAAAAAAAATAAAAAATCATTCCACATATAGAATTTCTAGCTAGGCTCCATCATCAGGCCTGATCTTTGAGGTAGCATGTGAGCAGAATCAGGAAAAAACTCAAGAGAGAAAAACTTAAATTAACATTGAATCAGGTAAGAAGCACAGCATTCCCCACACTGTATTGCTCCCAGTGAACAGCATCCCAGTCAACAAAACTGGATGTTGTTTGTATTACCAGTAGGTAGCAGAAGTGAAAATTCAACCTGAGGACAGCCATGCAGCCTGCTCAGAAGGGAAAAAAAAAAATGGGAGGAGTATTGGTGATTGAGAGACAGGGACATCCTGAGTTCTGATCAGAAGCCAAATTTATTGAGCATACAAGGAGTTTGTAAAGGGTTTTTTCTTGTACGGAACTTCTATGGGGTTCTACTCTTGGTAACAATTTCTCATTGGTTACACACTCTTTATGACATCAGTTACTTGGCAATCATTACAAATTTTCACAAGGTGTTTCTTGGTCACTCCTACCCCAGGGAGCTTTATCTGTGTCTGTCTCTCCCACAGTTTCTGCTCCATCAGGCCTAAGATACCAGGCTCCTTTAGCATTTCCAGTACTCTCTGTTTCAATCCCCACAGAGGAGTGGGGGAAACACAACACACTACAGACTACTCAGTATTTCCTGGGAACTCAAGTGCACAACCTAACAGGGATTTTCAAGGTTTGAATGCAGGAGTTAAATGTAGAAAATGCTATATAGCTGGACAAATTCCTGAGATCCCGTATTCAAGCCGAGGTTTATAATCACACCTTATATCCTGTGTTTTTACTCATATGTAAAAACCTTCAAGAAGATTAATGACTGGAGGGAATAATTGTAGCAGTGACTCAGGGATCCAAAGGAAGCCAAGTTGTAGTCAGCATATAATGAAGACAATTTCTCCAGCACTGCTGCAGTCTCTGATCATTCTTTTCACACTCATTTGTGCAACTGTTGTGATATCCCATTATCAAGAATATTTGCCAACAAAAAATAATGAGAGGAAACCTTTAAACTTAGGCAAAGTTTAATGATGCCTCCTTCAAAGCTGTAGAGAACAATGGTTTCCCAAGCTTGGAAACACAAATTGCCATAAAGCACAAGGATTCCCAACCCTTGGCACTGGTTTTATCACCACTAGAGCCTCACTCCTTGCTTTTCCCCAGTGAGCTGGCAGCACAGGCAGCAGGAAAGTGTCTTCTGAGAGGAAACATTTGGCTCTCTGCTCTAAGCCCCTGCATTAGGTGGCTTGTTCCCCCTCCTTGGTTAGATGAAAATCATGGGGAAAAAAAAATCATAGGAAATATTCTGTAGCATTCGCCCCTCCCTGCTTGCATCAGAGATTTTCATTAATATTTTTAATTTCTCTTCAGGTTTCAACTCCACCTCTGCCTGATCACTTTCCCCTCTTCTAGATTTCTGTATACATAATAGCAGTAAGTAACAGTATTTTTTGGAGCTTATTCTGAAATTTGTGAGTACTTACATGATAAATTCAGATCTAATTAAATTTTACAACCAACAAATTCAGCCTAACAGACTGAGCCCATTATACATCTATGTTCTTCAACTACTCATTCTAGTGTCACTGAAAATCAGGAAATAAATTCTCCAGCCAGTTTCTTAGAAAGAAATGTTGACTTTCTTGGTTAGAAAGTCAACATTACTTTATTCAGCACTGAGGTACATGAGAGATTGCTCCATCAAACATGTACTCCAATAATCAAAACTTTGAACTATTTATATGTTTTAGCAAACAAAGGAATTAGTGTTCATTGGCTACAAGTTACATAGCTCTCTTACCAATTAGTATTTTATTTTCCATTGCTTAATGATTCTTCACCTCTCATGTTAATTAGTCCACATGCTCAGTTTCTCTCTTCGTTTGGGCAGGTGATCTGTGAGTCAGTGGTCACAGTGCCCCTGCCAGGATTACCTCTTACTCACTTGGAGCTGATTTCAGCACAGTTACTGAGTTGGTTTTATGAGTTCCTTATCTTGGGAGTCCTGCCAGATGAACTTCTCATCCATAACTTCTGCATTCTTTGTGTCCATTATCAGTGGTACATCCTTCTTCCCAAGCTTATGTTAGCTTCCCCCCTCAGGTCTGATCATTGAAGCATGTCAAACCCTAAACTTTAATTTGTTTTTCTAACACATGGCTATCCCTTAGAGCTTGCTTGTTTGCTGCTATCTCTTTCAGAGATTAAATCTCCCTTCTTGTTGACTAGGTCCCAACGTTTTCTGCCACTCCTTTTTAAAGAAATATAACTTGTTTGGAAACTCCAGGAAGGCAGAATACATTTCCCAAAGCACAAGTTTACTCAACTCAAACATTTTCTGCAGGTGAAAATGTTTCTACCTGCATTTGCCCTCTCCTTTGCACTCCAAGTTCTCTGTCATGGCCAGAGCAATTCAACAAGCTCCAGTGCACACAAAACACACATTTATCACCAGGCCTTCAGTCAAATCAAGACAAAAGCACCACTGATGTCACAGAAATGCATGATTCCTGTCTGAAACATTACCCCTGACAAGGCAAATTCTTTCCAGGTTAAAGCCAGCATGGAATTAACTTGCTCTTGCCCACAGACAGTATTGGGGCATAGCATTGCAACAGTTCTTGCTGAAGAGTTTTATACTGAAAAAAAAAAAATCCACATTCAGTGTGGATTAGACTAGAAGTAGGTTTCCACCTGAGATTTAAAACAAACATTACCATTTCTGTGGGCTAAGAAGCACAGTGCTTATCACAATAGCAGTGAAACTGCAGGAATCAATGTTCCACTAGGATGGCATGCACCATTAATGCTCCATATGTTTTGCAGGAAAACTACTTAGTGGACAATGCCCTTTTTTTGTATTTTGCATTACCAGCAAGAAGACAAAACAGAACTCAACCCCAGCTACAGCAGACTCAGACTGAACATTAGCAAGATGCTGCACTAAGCTAAACCCAGGCTGCTGCTGCTCCCTGCCATTCCTGGCTCCCTCTGCCCCCATGCAGTCACATCCCCTCTTTGCTGCTGGCTCTGGCATCCACCAAGCATCTCGAGGAGCTGGTCCAGCTCTCCAGCCCTGCAGAAAACCAAGTTATTTCTGCTGAGCTTTCCCCCATTTTAACCAGGCTGTTCTGGTTGACAGAGGGGCTGACAGGCACAAGTGTGCAGGGCAGACTGTGCAGAATCACCACTTCCAGTGGTGAGCAACCCCCAGCCCACCCTTGGAAACCTCCATAACAAACCAAAGCCAAGCATGTGCTGACAGATTATCACTGCGCATGAAACCTTTCAGCAGAATTCACAAAACTCAGGAAGAATAGGCTTGTTAAAAAAATAGCAAAGCCCTACATAATTTATTTATGATACTTCTCATTCCTAATAACTATATTACCTCCAACACCTGAAAAACAGGCTAAATAACATTTTCTTTAGAAGGGGAAACTTTACTTTATTCAGCACTGAGGTATATGAGAGATTGCTCCACCAAACATGTACTCCAATTATCAAAACTTTGAACTATTAATATAAATTAATAATAAATCCACAAAATTTTCTACAGAAGTTACAAGAATATGTACTGAAAAACACTGGCCACATCAGGAATTGTAACAGCAGCATGTTCCTGTACAAAGATTTTTTACATCCAAACAATTCAGTCATATTGTAAAAGCATTGTTTCTCTTTTATAAATATGCACAAATTATTTGTATTCTTACATAACAGCCAGCTCGACACATGCTCATCATAGCCTGCCAAGATGGCTCACTTTTATAAAGATACAGAACAAAAGAGAACAATAGTACATAATTGCTTTACAAATGGCTTTAGAGAGTAATTATATCATTAGTCCTGAGTGGTTCCAGCTTCCAAGTGTGCTGCCACTAATCTTTTGAATGTATTTTTTGTTAGGAACTAAGTGGATATCACTGGAGAAAAAAACTTGCCAAGTGAAGAGCACTCCACTGCAGAACTCCATTTCCATGCAATTCGTTGAAAAGGGGGAATTTCCTACACCCACTGCCCTGGAGACAGCCAAAGGAGGAGCACTGACAGCTGCTGCTATGTACCAGCTCCACAGTAACTCTGTTCCAAAGCTTTACACCTTGAATTGCACCTGCCTCGATGCAATCATTTGTGGGCAGAAGACTTCCTTAACAGTCTGCCTACCAAGCAAGACAGATCAGTCAAAAAAGGCCAATAGGACACAGGGATCAGAATCTTCATGGCCCTGGATGTCCTCTAGGGCACACAGACTTAGGATTCTGAATTCCACCATCTCAGCCTTGCTGTCTCTGAGATCACCTCCCCAGACTCACACACCCAAATGGTTCCTCCTAATTTGTAAGTGTGAGGAGCAGAGCAGCTCCCATTGTCAGCTCCTTAATCGCTTTGCTGAGGAATTTTTCCACAATGCACTTGAGAAACCACTTGATTACTTGTGTTGATGTCTTGGGAAGGCTGACCTGGAACAGAGACTGGACAGAGCTAGAGAATAAAGCAGATATTAATTGAAGGGCCTCTAGGATACACCTTGGGCAGGACAGGAGCTTGGCCAGGGCTACACCCAAGGTGGAGTCAAAGTGGTCACAAAATGGGCAAACCGTCATGACGTCATTTTAATAAATTTTGGTCCATTTGCATATTGGGGTTTAATTGTCCAAATACAGTTCAGGTTGTGAGGTCCCATCCTTCTTGTTCCTCCCTTCAGTCCACCACTGTTTATGCTTTTGGGCCTGGAAGTTGTCCTTGGTCCTCAGCAGGAAAAGGATTTGTTTTGTGTCCCTGCTCTGTGCAGAGCTGAGTGACCCTGAATGTGAGGCTCAGAGCTGCACCCCTGGGCAGCACAGAATCTGAAATACATGAAAGCTCAAACTTAAGGCATCAGTGTCTTGCTGGGATGCAGCAGATATTGGGATGAGCAAAGTTTCCCTGAGGAGAGGGGCCTGTAAACACAAGGCTTCTTCCAGCGGTCTGAAGACCACCTGACCTACTTCTTCTTCCTAACCATGGAGTCCATGGCAGACACCCACCACAATACTGGTACTACAGCTCCTCCTGGTAATCTTAGCCTGAAGCTCTCCCCTCCTCATCATCCACATCAAGGCAGAGCTCCAGGCATCCCTGCTGCTCTCCCACACAAAGGGCAAACTCTACTGCCACCCCCCAGGCTGACCTTCCTGGAGGGCTTGTATCACCCATTGCAGCAGTCCAGTGGTGTGAATATCCTAGGTCCTCTCTGTGATGTAGTGAGACAACAGAATATCCACAAGAGAGAGCACCTCCCCCACCATGCTGTCCTCTCAACAATCCTTCACTTGTCTGCTAAAATCCTTTAAACAGCAATTAAATAAGATCCCTGGGGTATATCTTCCCCAATCCCTTTGATCACTGGCTAAAAATGCCTCACGTGCACTGTTTAATCCAGCTTGTACCTGGCAGGTATGAACAGAGCCATTATATTGTCACATTCAGTCCTCTGAAGCCATTAATGCAGCACAACATGAGCCATAGTGTCAGGTTCAGTCATGTACAGGGGAGGAAGCACAGGAAAGTGAAGGTGAAAAATCATTTTGGGGATAGCTGAGCTGAAACACTCTCTGCACAGGTCCAGACAGCAATCTGCAGAAATGCAGGTGAGGTGATCACTCAGGTTAGAGACCCAGCTGGGATATAATTTCAGCAATCTGGACTGTTTTGCAGACAAGGTATTTTTACCTCACCATAATTAAAAGACACCTGAGCAATTGCTGAAGAACTTCTAGCACTGTAGTTGGTTTCCCCTCCTGCTGACAAAACAAGCACAAACTGTATTCTCTCAGCCATGCAATGAGAACAGGAGTTATGGAGCTGCCCTGAAGAGAAACATCCCTCAGTGTTTAACCAGAGGGAACAGAACCATGTGAAAGCTAAAAAATAATCTACTTGGTAATTACAATTAATAGCATTTACCTCTTACTGGGAGCTTTATGTTTCTTAAATATTTTCCAAACATTAATTAATTACTAAGGCTATGTTGTGATACACTAATTATTGTTTAAGTACCACTGTTCCTTGAGCCCTTCCATACATATAACCAAGGGGTACATATGGATTTAGCTTACTCTTTGCT
>VWYO01007720.1:55103-65807 GCA_013400275.1 Rhadina sibilatrix
TTTGTCCACTTGCTTCCAGCCTAAGTTGCCAAATATGCATTGTTCTGCAATAGGAAGTGAGCTAAAAGACAGACTTGTTTTATTGTACACTTGGACAAATACAGAGTTCCAGAAACCTATATTCTAAATTTCCCAGACTTTAAAATACCATAATAACATAAAAACTTTACCCAGGTTTTCAAAACAATGAGACACTACATAGCTCTTGCCACTTCAACAGGCCATTCCACAAATAAAGGACACAATTTAATCTGCATAATCACTACATCCAAAAGCAGAAACCTATACTAAATATTTTTTCTAACTATCCAAACAAATGTTTTTTATATTAATAAAGGTTGAGAATCCTATAAAGAATTAGAAATACTAAAAGCCATACTACAACTTTTCATCAAACTACCAGTGTACTAACAGCATAACAGAAAAAGGAAGTTTACTTGCCTGATCAGAAGACTTCCAAGGGAAAACTTCATGAAACACTGACTGATTCAGACAAAAAAAAAATAATAATAATATTAGCCATTCTTAGGGAAACAGCCTAAAGAGAACAACACCAATTTTTCTCCATCATTATTAAACATACTTCTAATACTTGGGCACTCATAACTCCTCCAAACACTTCTCCCCACTTTTCAAAGTTTTCTTTTTCATCTTTGCATGGATTAGCTCAATCCACCTCTTGTAAGGAGTTAGATTTTCTTGGGAAACTGCTATTAAATCTTCTCAGAATCATCTTCCTTGGATTAAGTCTGTTACAACTGTTATAACCCCAAAAAGGCACATGACATAACTGAGACAAAAAAAAATTGAAGCCTGTTGCAGAACTCAATCTTTCTGGTTCCCACAGAGCTCAGCTAAATCCAGGCAGCACTTCTATAGTTTCTATAAAGGAATTAAACTCTGATACTGAAAATAGCAAAAGGAATTTCCACCCAGAGCTCCTCACTGCAGACTTCTGAACAAGGTGGAAGCTCTAAAACCAAAATGCAATTAGTGTTTTGCTTGCTGTCAGTGTCTGAACCCCATGGTGATGGATACTTTATAAATACACAGCACCAGCAACACTCAGTGTCCCTCTTCCAAATAGTCTTCATCTTTGCCCTTAAAATACGTGGAAAAAAATTGTATCCAAGCTTAACATGAGGGAGAGTATAGTTTACTTTGGAACTGTCATTTTACTATAAATGCTGAATTTGAAAATCCAATTAAAAAATCCAATACTTGCTGCTTGATCTCATTGGTTTTCATCCTGCCTGACAATCTGAAGCAAATTAAACCTAAACTTTCATTTGAAGACAGAAAGAAAATTGGTGTAATTTAAGGAAGGCACTTTAGAGGAGGACAGTGGTGTCTGACACATACTTTTAAGGCTTTTATGTGCTAGGCATTCCAGTGCCCTATTTTGTATAGGGTTCTTCAGGTCTCAATTCTAATTTTACCCTTTTGCTCATTTTGTAAGAAAAAATTTTGATAAAACTGACAAGCAATGGCTACATCTGCTCCAGGAGGCAAATTGAGTATTAGGAACTCCTTCTTTAATTTCCTGACTCACCAAGTCCTTCAGAAAGTTAAAGAAAAACCATGGACCTGTTCTCAAAAATACTTAAGGCTTGACTGAAATAGGAAGCCTTTCACACTTTGAGATATCTAAATAAATATTAAAAAAAAAATAAGGAGAGAGGCTTTTCAGCTTCTGAAGAATTCTCTGCATCTTCTGATGACTACCTGCCTTTACAGTTCTTGCTCTCTATTTTCCATCTGCCAACAATGTGAGGATACAAGCATCTCCCATTTGAGATGCATCTATGAGGATGAAGGGCAAAGCAATTAGATATTCCAGTGATGAGGAACATGAGTCCCTTAGACCTCATGAAAGTTGCTTGCTCAGCAGAGAACCTTCTGCAAAAGGGGCTGCTTCATGTGAACAGGCACAAACTGCCCCAAAATACCTTTCTTGGTCTTATTAAAACACTGGTGCTTCTATGTCTGGGAGTCTTGTGGGAGCAGGTGCAGAGCCCAGGCTGCACTCAGCTCCACTCCCATTAAATAGCACATGGCTTGCTGCCTTCACATCCAGTACTTCAGCCATGCCTGGGAACCATGAAGACCTTCCCAGCACAAGTCCATTCCTGGCTTTTTATAACTGAATGTCAGAGAAGCCCAAATCACTCACTGTGGGGTTATCTTCTTTTCTTCATGGTAGAGCCAGGATTAACTCATGGGAGTTGCAGTTTCCTGTCAACTCAGTGTTTATTAATTCTTATCTATGGCACAGCTCACAAGTTGGGAGCTCTAGCTAAAAAGGTAGAAAATGGAAGGGCCTCTGACTCTTTCCAAGGACTTTTAAGCACTAACTATCCAATAATGGGATGACACCTATATTATTTCTATTTTTAACCAAATAATTGACCACTTGCAATTGGTCTACAATGTGGACCTCTTCACCCAATTAGAAAAAACCACCCAAAACCAAGAAGAAGGTGAAGAAGGACTCAGACAATGCCCCAAATCCTCTATATTGCCCCATATATATTACTATATACTAAAACCTTACATTCTAAGTTTTTCACCCTGTGAGATCACACAATGCTATTCAAACCACACACCCACAACCCAGTCCTATCACTCAATTTCAGAATCCTGTCTCCAAGGCCTGAAGTCAAATGTGGTGTTTTCTTGAGGGTCAGTGCCTGTTAGCACAGAAAGCCTGAAATTTTCAGCCTCCAGGGTTCTAACAACTCCCTGCCCCTCAGTGCTCTCCTCAGCTGTCACAGGGCCTTGTGCTCAGATTAGCAGTGAACAAGGGCAGTGTTTGCAGCAGCAGCAGCAGCACACCAGGCTCCCACCAACTCCACAAACAGGTACAGGTCAGCAGTGTCAAAAGATGCTGAGGTCACCAAAGCGCAGAGTGCTACAGCTTCCAGCACTGACAGAGCAAATCGAATCATCAGTTAGCTAAAGCAAATTTGGATGAGGAGAGTGATAGCCTCTATTTCTGTCAAGCATTGCTCACCCAACCCAGCCAGGCTCCAGATCACTGATGGCAGCATCTTCCAGGGCACAGCTAGGAATGGACCACTCCTACCTGTCTCTTACACTCTTACCCCAAGCATCTGCTACCTCCACTGCAGAAAAGACCCTGAGACTTCTGTCTAACCTAACACAGATGCTACGTGTCCTAAACCAGATCCAAGACAAGAAAACTACTCAGTTTTTCATAGGCTCTCAAACACAAAGATTAAGGGAAAATTAGACAAACTGGGACTAATACTTCAATTCTACCTCATACAAAACCTTTTTACACATGATCCAACAATAGAAAATAGCACTTTGAGTTGTATCACATAGGAAAATCTTGTAAAATCCCTTTCAATATCTTGTCAAAATCAGCATGCTCTGTGACTAGTCGACTGTCAGGGTGATCTATAGCCCCCAGACAGCACTGTAATATAAACTAAATTGCCTGAGTCACAAGCAATGATAGAGTCATTCCACAGGAAATTGGAAATCAATTCTTGTCATCACTGTACATAACTCCTTTATCAGAGTTCCAGTTGGCCAGTGTAATGCAAGGGAAAGAAGCTGGGAACTGACAATCATGATAAGTTGAACAGTCTACACACATATTGAAGCACAGAAGTTCTGTTTGTGGAATGGCACTTTGCATAGGGTACATGACAGATTTGAGCAGCCTGGCCTAGCAAAAAAATCAAAGGCTAATCAAAGGTGTGCTGCATCCTGTTCCACGAGAAGGATATATAACTTGGGTTTGGGCCTGAAAATTGAGGCCAGTAGTCTTCTTTGTGTAATGACTCCTGGCAGAACAGAGGGACAATCTTTTGCTAAATCTCCTGTTGGAAGTCTTTCAGACTTTCCTTCTGGGAGATTCCTTCATAATCACGATGCAGGTGTTGCAGAAACCAGAGCACCAATATCAGCACTGGCAAGCTCATTCATGAGTTTGGCTCTCTGCAACAGTGTCAGGACTCAGATGTTGGAACCAAGTGATTAAGTCAGTTTTTGTTACCAAGTAGATTTTTAAGCTATGGGAGGAACCAGTAGTTTGATTCTCAAAGTTAAAAGACAGTGAAGAGTCTAACACAATGTTATTCTTACAGCATGCAATTACCCTTTGAGCAATGGTTTCTGCATAGATGCTCTACTTTGCCTCATTTTACCTGGACCTACCAGCTAAATTCATTAAAATGAAGTACAAAATCTTTTTCAAAATAAAAGGCATTAAGACAATTCTCTGTGAAACAATGAACATTTTCTATTCTTTTACAAAAGCCAACTCATCAAGCTCCCACACACCTAGAAGGAAGCCATAGCCATTTCTATACACAAGCTCACTTTCAACTACTTAATATGGATGGATGCAGGAATATGATCAACTCATGCAGTGTTCAGCACAGCACATTGCTTATTTTAATGCAGAAGTCCTAACCTAAAATAAGAACTCCTTCCAAAATACAAAGTCCCAGAATTATTTGGGACATTAAAGATTAAATAGTTCCTTCCACTGTCCCAGGTTGCTCCAAGCCTGGCCTTGGACACTGCTCCTCTGGACAACCTCCAGGGGCCTCACCACCTTCATAGGGAAGAATTTCTTCCTGATATCTTAATCTAAACCTTCAGGTAACTGGAAGGCTGCAATTAGGTCATCCTGAAGCCTTGGCTGAACAATTTCTGCCTTTCCTTATAGGAGAACTGCTCCAGCACTCCAGTCGATTTGGTGGCCTCCTCTGGAATTGCTGCAACAGGTCAATGTGCCTCCTGTGCTGGGGACCCCAGAGCTGGATATGTCAAATGTAGTTTAGTACAAAGTTTTCTGCTTAAGTGTCACAAAGTTTGCTTCCCTATTCTCTGGCCTGTTTGGGAGAAGGCGTGGTTTCTTCACATAACAAAAATTTATTATGAGACTAACACTGAGGACTCCTCTTCATGAGAGCTAAAAAGCAGGGACCACAAAGCAAAAAAAGCCAACACCACCAGCCAAGGACCCCATGCACCACACTAACCTGCAAAGCCTGGCACACACAGCAAAGGGGCTGTGCATGCCCTGACAGCTCTGCTTTAACACGGGTTGCAACAATGTCTGGTACTGGTCAGGCAAATGGAGAGCCAGCAAGCTATCAGAAAACAGCTGAGAAGTTAAACGCTATCATCTTGGGTTAACTAGCTGAATTTAGTTTACATCAGCCACTGATCTTTTTATCCCAAGTATGATACTGTTTATATTCTTGAAAGTAGGCTCATTCATAATCATCTTTTGAAGCATATGAATATTTTTCATCTCATCTGCCTCACTATTCAGAAATATGGTCATTCCACATTCATTTTTTGGTTTTTTGAGTAGTTGGGAATGAATGCATATTTTGTGGTGGGATAATTGCAAAATTTAAATAATTTCTGACGAAAAATGCACCTTCTTTTCTTTTTCTTGAAAAGCAAGCTGAAATCCACAGTATCCCAGAGAGATGGCCACTTCCATTGACAAAGTCTTGCTTGCTTTTAATTACACTATCCACCCTTAATGATATGCCATTATTCACTAAACTATTACAAAATTAATCTGGTAGTCAGATGTTTGTTTGTTTAACATCATTACCGAGTTTTGAGTCATGAATCAAAAGAAATGGGGTTTTAATTAAGGCCTGCAGAATAAGAAAGGCATGAAAGCAGAACATTTAATTTGTAGAGCATAGTTGCACAATGTGTATTCCTTTGTGGCAAAGGCAGCATGAGAAGTTCCTGCTCCACTCCACCTCTCCCTTCTTGCCCTCATTAAAATGCTGCAGTTTTCTGCTCTTTCCCTCAGTTGTACCAATATAACTGCATGCTGTGATAAATGTTCATCACTGAAATCATCTGGAACATCATTCACTATCCCTGCAACAGTACTGGTATTCTTTTATTTGCTTCCAGTACAGCTCCATAAACACCATACTGTGAAAGCAGGAAATTCTGACCTGGAAAATGATTTGATCTGCACAAAACACAACCCAAGGATCAGTGTCCATAATGTACCATTGCTTTAATAATGTCCTGGTTTGTTCTGGGCTGGCATATGGGCCTAACAATCCAATATGATCAGCTTGTTCTTTTACAGCACTGTACAAGCCACCACCTTCCAAAAGCTCACACTCGAGTACACTGGGTTTGAAAGGGCCAAGACTAAAGCCTACCCAAGTCCATTACAGGGTGACACTCTTAGGTGAGGACATGTGGGCTGTCTGGTGGCTCACCATTGTTTTGACAGTCAGAGTTCAAAAATCCCAACAAATATTTCAGCCATGACAGAAAGATGTGCAGCATTAATGTCACTGAGGAAAAGCGGCCAGCTCAAGCAAGAGATTTTGCAGTAGCCAATGTGTCATCCTTGACCTGGGCTCTTACACACACAGCTGCCAAAAAGCACCAAGATTAAAGAATTGTGAAGTGGTGACAAACTCAAATGGATTCTAGAAAACCTGCAGAAGTCCACAGAGAATGAAAAGTTCTCTGCCAACAGCATCTGTCAGGCAGCAGTTGCAGAGCTTTAACCACCTTGCAACAAGTCAAAGGCAGAACCGTATTACTTCACAGGTTGCACTGTGTACAGACAGAAGGAAAGAAATGATCCAAAAAGCATCACAATGTTAGAAACAGCTCAAGCAAGAGGGTTTAGTGCTTACAAAAAACTAACTGAAAGAGAACCCCATGCTTCTAATTGTCTTCATTACTGGGTTCAATCCACACCCCTGTGAGGTTTAACTTACAGCATCAGTTAAAGATTCCAGGAGTGAACTGTACCTAACAAAATTTTGTAGGTCATGAATCTTCTCTACAACTGTTTTCATAATCATGGGAAAATACTTTATGCTGCAATAATCCCCTTTAAAGGAGATTACTAAAGTGAACAGGCATGATTGAACAGTAACCAGTCTCCCTTTTGTTTCAGTCCTTAATTTAGACACTTTGTTAACTGCTAGTTACTGCTGCAGCACAGCAAATTCTGCTTGGTAAGTCATTTTAAAGACTGTTTCTCCATATCTTAAAAGGTCTGAAACAGAGGTTAGAAAAACCAATAAACTTCAAAGTATGGAAAGTACAGTCACAGAGAAACCTTTTATCAATGCACAGCATTGCAGTGAGACACATCCCAACATGAAAAAGTAATTTGCATGTTTACTGATGCATTGTGGATATTTGTTCAAAGCCTTTAACATAAGCTGTTAGTTACACAGCCCTGATTCATTTAAGTTCTCAAAGTTTTAATTAGTTCTGAGAAAATGTTTTATGTAGAAGTCACAAGTCACTGCTGTGAAGCAGCAACTTCTCCTCTTGCTTCCTGTGATTCAAACCCTCAAGGAAAAGTCCTGCCTGTTAGACTTGGGCCAAGAGCACACCAAGCACAAAGCTGCAGCACCTGCTGTGGTTCAGCACCCTGCAGGTTTTAGCACCCAAATTACTTTATAAAGACAGCACCCTTACCACATTTTGTGGATTACCCCAATCTACAGAGAAATAAAGTCATTTCTTATGGACCAATAGCCATGGTAACAACAGGGAAGGGAAGGGAAGGGAAGGGAAGGGAAGGGGGAAAAGAAAACAACAGCAAAAAACCAGCAGCAAAGGTTTTCCAACTGTCAGAACAGCATGGTTGTGGCAGTGTGGAGGCCAGGATGAGCAGGTGAGCCTGCAAGGCCCCTCTTCAAAGCTGTGCCTGCATTTCCAAGAGCACAGATGGCTGCCAGGCAGGAGCAGAGCAGCTCACATTCACCCACACATGGGCACTGACCCTGGGCACAGGGGATCACTGCTCTGCTCAGCTCTGACCCTGGGCACAGGGGGTTCAGTGCTGCCCACTCCAGCTGCCCATGTGGGGACACGACCCCGGTTCTGTGTCCCAACCCAGGGGGTGACTGAGGTACACCCACTGGGTGGAATTGGACAGTTTTCCCTGTAGTTCTACAGCAGAGTCATGGCTTTGCCTGCTCTTTTTTTGACATCCCACTGCCTTCATTCCAGTGACACTCCATGGATGACGCTCAAAGCTCACTTCAGCATGTGTGATTTGATGAGATCACACACTTTCTGTGAGCTTCAGCATGTTAATTCTTATTCTTTTGTTTTGCAAAATTAAGCCATTGGAGTGCATTCTTGTGGTAATTCAAAAAGTGACTTTTCTGAAAGTTGCACCTAACATGAATAAAGTGAAACAAACCACTCTCAAACTTCTAAAAGCCTAAGAAGTGTATTTTTGTACCTATGTTTTTAGAATCTTCTACACAATCTTTGACTTTTGGGTAATATCTTTTTCTCCATTCGCTTTTGGATTTCCAATTTTCACTTCCATATCCTATTTAGTATTAGAGGAGCAGAAGGGAGAAAAATGACTCATGTCTTGCTGTCTGAGCCTGGCAAGAGGGAAACACAGGATCATTTGGCAAAAAAATTGCAGTTCTGTGAGGATTTAATTTCAGCATCAAAACAACCACTATCCTGTAAATCTGAATAACTAAGCATCCACATCTTCAGATGCTTATTGAAGATAAAATAAACTTCTGTGTTCTGTCATAACAGTAAGAGATATCTATTACAATAATTCATACGTTTTCATAGCTTGGATACATAATGATGCTAGAAAGCTCTGAACAGAGGAAGAGCATAACCCATGGGAGTCAGAAAAGGTGAATTAAAGGTTTATTTAATAAGTGTCTTAATAAGTGTCTTAAAATTTTCATTTGTCTGAAAATGTCAACAGAAGCAATCATTTGTAAACAACCTGCAGGTAGCTGCATCACTAAATGGACCTCAGTACACAGGGTCAAGGCACAACTCCACCTTCACCCTCTCCTTTCCCACCCCAATATAAAGTTCCTTCAGTTTCTCCTGGATCTGTCCCCAACATATCTTACTGCCTGTAACTATCAGCTGACAGATGTGTGCCCTCTCAGTGCCATCCTATCTATGTTTTCAATAAGCCAAACAACCAAAACAGTGGAAGTCCTAAATCAAAGTGAAAGAAAGCAAAAGGATGATAGACTTCACCAGTTAGAAAGAAAACCAGAGCAAACTGCATGTGATGCTTCTCTGTTACCATAGCACACCCAAAATTTCACACAGCTATACTGTAACTGAGGAAAATTATCTGAAGGAAATGCCTTTTGTCCAAGCTCTGAACTCACCACCAGTGGTAACATGTGCACTCTTGACAGCAAGGTTACCCCTGAGCTGGGGTAAACCAAGCAGCTAAGCATTCAAACATCAGCCCCAGCAAGGAAAACCCATCTGGACAAGACAATCTGGTGACATACTTAACTGATGTTACAGTGCCACTATGAATCAAATAAGGGGAAAAAACTCATTCTGCAACAGTGAAACTACAACCTTCTTAAAACCTGAGTACTACTGGAGCCTTCACAGTCAACTGTGGTTGAGATACTTTAAACAAGGACTGACAGATTAACCCCTAAACACAGTTAAAGGAATTCAGTAGGGATGCAAAGAGCTGAGCTGGAAAATTTAAGTTACCACTGAGTTACCCAAGTACATGGAGTCTGCAATATATCCTTAATTACCTACATCCCTGTATCAGTGCTCTGTCTTTAAGAATCACACCCAAAAAAAAGGAACATAGTAAAAAACCACATCACTGGGCCTCTCCTGCCTGTGTTCATCAAGTGAAACCAATCATTTAAGACTTGGCTCTGCTTATGCAGCTCATCACACTACTCTGCTAAAAGCAATATGATGACAATTACTGAATGCCATTGCAGGACTTACAAGCTACTGAAGAAAACACTGTCTCCTACAATGTCACGACATATGATGGTAGCTAAACCATTCATATTTACCAAGCAGGATCACACATGTCAATTGCTGAGGTCTGGCTGAGGGGTTGCTTGCTAAGCTGCCCTGACATCATCTCTCAGCATCTTAGGAATAAATGCTAAGAGGTCCTGCTGAACCTAGACCAGGAGGTTGGTGTTTCTAATTATTTTGGATGTTTTTGATTATCAAGCCTCACTAGGAACTGCAGTGCACTATGATGCTCCAAAAGAAGGGTACCATGTGTATTTTTAATGCTTCTACTCATGCTCTTTGACAGCATGTGCTACATCCCATCACTGTACCATGACCATCTCCTGAGAGTTATTTGCCTCCATGGTATTCCATATATGACTTGGATACAGCACACTGCAGAGGCAAAAGGAAGAGTAACAAACAATTTTACAGGACACTTTCCCTCTCCATACACTGGAGCAGGTTGTATGTGTACAGCACAGCAGTACAGAGCACTGAAAAGGCTGAGTTTCCAAATTGCCCCTAGGAACTGAGCTGCAGTGCCAGCCACCCTTCACTGTGAGTCTCACCCTGTGCAGCAGGCAGCAGCTTTCTTTGCCCATCGCTGTAAGCCTTAACTGATGTTACAGTGCCACTACGAATCAAATTAGGGGAAAAAAAACCCTCATTCTGCAACAGGGAAACTACAACCTTCTTAAAACCTGAGTACTACCTGAGCCTTCACGGTCAGCTGTGGTTGAGATACTTTAAACAAGGACTGACAGATTAACCCCTAAACACAGTTAAAGGAATTCCTTAGGGATGCAAGGGATTCAGTAGGGCCAGGAGTCCCAAGCGACAGATCGCCGCGGGGCCGGCCCTGCAGATGGATCTCGGTCCCTGGAGAGCGCAGGAGCAGCCCCGTCAGGAAAG
>VWYO01007721.1:0-23915 GCA_013400275.1 Rhadina sibilatrix
AGCATGAAAATAAACATTCTTCAATAGATTTCATTATTTTTCAGATTTTTGATGTAAAACTATTTTGTTTATTTTATTTTATTTTATTTTATTTTATTTTATTTTATTTTATTTTATTTTATTTTATTTTATTTTATTTTTTCCCCAGATGTTTACCCTCAAGGAAGAAGAAATGAATTTTTTTCTGCTTGCCAGCTTGTGGTACTACAAAGCCTCATCAAGCAAGGATGTTAAAGAGTGCAAAATTAACATGGTTTAATATGTTTTTTCTGCTTTCTAACTTTTCCAAATATGACAATGCTTTGCATTTTAAAGAAGGAATAAAGGGTAAAAGAAAGAGTGAAAATACTTTAGATTCTGGGCAATCCCTCAACCACCTTATTTAATTCCCTGAGGAGAAACAGGAGAACAAAATATGAGACACAATATGGGAGATAATTTTTTTTCAAAGTAAAGAGCAGTTTGTTTGCTCTGCAATGAGTTTAACACTGAAATGGAGGGAATTTGTTAGTGTTTCTTTATTATTGTTATTATTATTATTTTAAAAATTCTCAGTGATCAAAAGGTTGTTTATGAAAAAGTCATAAGAGACATTACAATGGAAACCACAGGCATATCCTGCATCCTCCAATTATTTAATAATGTTTCCCCATGATTATATCACAACTTAATTTCTATACAGTTTCCATAAATATGACATTAAAAACTTCAGGGATTCTTTGTGCTATGTTTTGTTTTGAGGGACAAGGGACTGACAGAAATGAGCTCTAGTTTTGTTGAAAAATATGTCCCACATTCACATTCTGCTCACTGTACTTGAAGTCCATCAACCAATGTGTTTTCCTATATTTTCTTTCCTTTGCCTTAGTGAATTTCTTAAAAAAAAAATCAGGACAACAGGATAATCTTTTCAATAATATCGTCATAGTGTCTGTGTTCTGTAGGATATAGTGTGTTGCTTCTTAACGCTGTCAGCAGGTCCATGTTGTCCCTGTTGTGCTCCTGCAGAACATGTGAATTTTTCCCTGGATCTGTATGCCCTGGATGACATGCCACCAAGTCAGTCATCCCAGAAACATGCATATCTCTCCACTGAAGAAGTGTGTGGTATCTTACAAAACAGAGAAAAAGTTGTACATAAGAAACATATTGTTCATATCTAATTAACTTTTCATTGTTTAAAAAAGACTGGTATTGGAATCTTTTCCAAAATCTGTTGTCAGAGCTTTCTATCAAAGGAATGTGAAATGATAAAGTAACTTTCAGTTCTGTGTTTTTTTGTAAGGTTCTGGGTGTATTTTTCTTCTAAAAAATCAGTTGCCGTGGTTTGCTTATTTATTTCTTTGTTTTCCTATTTTAATTTATTACAGCTCTTAGACTGAAGAAAAGAAGTATTTTTTACTCTATGGTAAATTTCATATATTTCAGTTCAAATATCTTTTTTCTCTGGGAAATGTCGTTTTGATGCTGAGGCAAAACACATAGCATAAAACAAACTATGTGAAGGTAAATTAAAAGTGAGAAACAAAGCTTTTCAGTGTTACTGAAACGAGAAAACAAGAATGACCCATTTTAGTGCTGCTATGGAACACTTGAAATTTGACAAGAAAGTACCTCCCAGTGCACCCAATGCTTTTGACAAGTTCTAGCTTTCACTCTTCTTAACTGAAGACCAGTATCAGAACTGTTACATTTTACATGTTGAGTAGCCCCAAAGTGTTGAGAATAACTGAGATACCAAATCCAATGTACTGAAATCCAGAGACGACTTTCAAAAGGTTTCTTCAGCGTACTTGGTTGACTTTGGTGTTTTACATCTATTTATAGATGCATAGCCATGGCATTCCCAGAGTGCTCGCCAATCTGACGAGAGCTGGACCCTGGGTGCCCACAAAACTGTGACTTTTCTTGTCAAGTTCAGTATAATCAGCAAAAAGAGTAACAGCAACACATAGTCCTAGAGAAGGTAAGTAAAGAGATATCTATTTCTCCATACTTAATAGTACATAATAGTGTTATTCTTTCTCTTTAAAATTCAGTTTTTTCAGTCACAAATTGCAACAAAGCTCAACTGCTACAGGTACAAAAGCACATTAAATGGTGGCACAAAACCCTTTCTACTTGCAAACATGCTTATATGAAGTATTTTAATCTACACAGGAAGTCGAACTGCTAAGAGAAAAGAATGGCAGGAGCTACTCCAGTTGAAACATCCAATACGAAATGTATGTGACCTGAATAAATTTAATTATAATTTAATTTTAAGGCTAGAGAGACGTGGTCCAGGTAGTTTTCAAGGCTCAGAAAGGCAGTTGGAAAAGCAATTGTAACATAAAGAAGAAAGTCACATTAGGTTTATCACCACATACATGATGTATGTGATTCCTTCAATGTATTGAAGGACTGATGTATATTCCTTCAATATATTGAAGGAAGTAGTCAGGGAATATAAAGAGAAGGAAAAACAAACGTAATTTTATAGTCAGATTTTGGAGGAGTTTGATGAATCCTGTAGCAATGAGATGATTTGAGCTATTAAAATGTTTGAGTTACAGATGTGTTAAATTCAGGACCAATTTAAATCAAAAAGGCTTTCAAAAATATTAACTGGAGCATATAGCAGTTTTTAGTGTCACACTGCTTCTTTCTCTGAATCAAAAAAATCGTAACTTATCTGTGTGGGCTCTTGGCTCAGATTATATCAGGTTGCCAGAGAATTCAGATCTGCATTTATTCCTTACAGCTAATTTGCCTTTGGAAATTTCTGGATCTGACCCAGCATCACTGTAAAAGTAGTAATAACAGGATTTGAGTTCCAGGTCTGAAATGTGGGGCATAAAAATGAGGGCTGGACCATAATTCAGCTTTCCAGTGCCTAAGCATGAGTATCAAACTGAATGACATACAGGATTTATTCAGGAGAATTAAAATGCTTTCTAATTCTTTGTTTAAAAAACAGAAATGAATTTTAACTAAATTTGTTCTGCTTTTATTTGTAATCTAAAAATAAAAGTGTAGCAATGCTAAATCTGAGGACTAGGATGTTTAAATGTGACACATCCCTTGAAATATGGAAAATACCTTTCCGTTCTGTCAGCACTTATGTTTTGTTGGCTGAGCTCTGATGAAGCCAAATTTGGCATTAGAGCTTACATTTAATCAACAGCTTTGCATGTTGCAGTGCAAAAGACTAGACAGTCATGTTTTATTCCTTCATTCTCTCTGAAACTCAAAAGGGCCATTTATTCAACCAAATTTCTGTTCATCTGAAACCGTGGACTTTCTCTGTGTCCTTTTGTACTCATTAATAATAGATGGAACTGGATGAGGTTCAGCAAACAGGTAGGTATTTTTTGGACTTTCATTTTATGAGCACATTTGTACCTTAAGCTGCAAAACTTTTTTTTTTGTATTTATCCCAAATTTCCCTAATCTCCCTTTCTGCAAATAAACTCATTCATTCATATTCCTCTTCTAAATTGCTTGGAGATATATTGGTCATCCATCTTTTATGAGAATATTTACATCCTTGGAAAAAGCACTTTTATCTCAGAGAAGCCACATGGTTAAACCATGAATGGAATTTAGGATTTTTGCATCCTGCTAAGACGCATTCAGAATGCTACTGCAAGTTTCTTTTTCCTGGGAGCTGTAATCAGGACACCTGTACATCACTGTGTGTTCTTCTTCCTTATAAACCCTGTCACTGGGTCCTTACTCCCAGCCATGTCAGACATAAGCTGTTTTCCTCACTGTCAGTGCCCTCTGTGTCTTGTTTGTGGCTGACCTTTGCCTGTGATGACCCAACCCCATAATTTCCCTTTTGTTTTCTACTTCACTGCTTTGAATTGCTGTATTTAATGACAAGACCCTGCTGTAAGTACCTGCACAAGTGACCTATCACCTCCCTCTAGATTCTTGTTCCCACTGTTCCTTTACATGAAACTGCTATTTTTTTTCTTAAGTCTGTAGTCTCTGCCAGTCAAAGTAAGACACTGCACTGCTTCAGCAGCCTCAGCCTCTATTTATTTACTCTTTATTGTCTATGACCTAGGTCACAGATACTTGGGATGTGTATTCTGTACTGCTCTGTGTTTTATCACCATAAATAATGGCTGTTCCATCCGTGCCTCCAGGTTTTGAACAGCATGGGAAAAATATCACTTAACAGTACAGGCAAAATAAATAATTTAACAGACTGGTAAACATAATAAATATGCTTCTGCTCCTGGTGACTTTGAGGACTTGGCTTTTTCCAATACTGCCCATTGAGCCAGAGCTTCACCACATAATTAACTTATGTTGGATTTTGTTTCTGCTTGGTGTTAAAATGCATTTTTTAAAACACCCTCAACAGGATGAAAAGGTACTAGGAATTAGAGATCTGGTGGGAACTCTGTCTGGAAGAAAGCAATCACATAATCATCTACTCTTCAAAGGTCTAAAGGCAATCAATACCAAAGGATTAGATTAGCCTTTTAAGACCTGAAGCTGGTCACTGAATGGAGTTACTCATCTGAACCAGCTTGCACACCTATTTATGAACTTCTTTGAATTATGGTTTAGATATGAAAAAAAATCTCTGACTGGTTCTAGAGGTGAAACCAACCCCAAATCTTGTAAAATCCCTAGTGTTTGGAGGCCATTAAATGCCTCCTTTTACACAAGCATTTTAAATTCTTTGTTCTGACTCTTGTTCTTCAGAGGTAGCTTGTAGCAGCTCTCCTGTGGCATGGAACTGATTACACTGAAAATCAAGTCAGATAAGTCTGTGAACTTCTCACTTTCTGTAGTGCTCCAGCTGGGCAGAAAATCAATGTTCTTAGCAATGACAGCAGTGACACCCATTTGGATTAAGCAAGTATGTTCTAATCTGCAAATGAAAAATGAGCTGGATGCTGAAATTTTCATCTCAGTGTGAACTAAGTGTATGTGAAGGGATGGAAACTTTTTAGTGCTTAATAGAAACTAATGGAGAAAAAAGACTTTATTGTTTTTTTTTGGATTCTCTCTGGCTGATTTTATAATTTTATTAAACATATCTTACTAAATCATATACTCTTTAATAATAATACCTACCCTGAAACTATCTATGAATGGCTTATGTTAAAAAGTGAGAAAAACACTCACAAGTCACTGGAGATGATTACAATGATTTATGGCTTCATGTATTTTCTGTCACAGAGATAAACGTAACCTAATATTCTACTAGGCAGGATTCATCAAAGTGAATTCAGAAATTTTAACAGCTAAATTCACAGCTGGTGCATAGGTGAAGTCAGTTATTACTTAGATTTCAGCCACATCTTCCTGTGTTTATTTTCTTATTGAATAAACTTGATTATACTATTAAACATTCTTTATGTTTTCGTGACAACACAACTGGATTACAGAGAACAGTTAATTTTGTTTCCCAGTAATGTAATGGTTATTGCCTTTTATATAGACACATTAATTTAATAATGACCTTGTCTATTAACATCAGCTCTATGTTTATCTTTTTGTCATTATTACAAGAAGTAAAGAATTGTTTGACTTTTGATGAAAGAAATAGGTTTTGATTTCTCTCCAGCATTTCTTATTTAACCTAATCTCATTAATTGNCTGGAGAAGACCATGTATTTAGTTAGATAAACTAAAGGACTCCTGTTTTCTTACCAGGTGAAATCAGAACCAAAATAATTCCTCATCATGCAGAAACTCCTAGGACAATCTGTGAAATGATTGTGACCACTGGGGGCAAGTATCATCTTTACAATTGTGAAGTCTGAACTGAGAGAATTTAGGACTCACAATTTTGAGTATTTGAAATAAACAAATAGAAATATAGGAACTGAAAAGACCTAATTTTCAAATTCATAGGGATGATAGGAAATGAGGCAGAAACAACAACTACCGTGCCAATTTCAAATATTCATGGTAATTTTGGTCTTGAATCACAACATCAAAATCTCTCACTCTTGCAATTCTCAGTGAATATATTTATGTCTTTCTTGCTGGTTTATCCACAGAGTTGAGTAACTTCAAGTTTCTTCAGTTTATCATAAGCCCTTGCCTAGTTTTGGAGGTATTATGAGAAAAACAGCATAGGTGTCTTAGCACTCACAGCGCAAAAAAATATCATTAAGTAACTCTGCATGTCATCTTTCAGGCCAAACTTTGAATTTCCTTTATATGAATTTTGACAGATGGTCTACCTAAAAATCAAAACTATAACCCCAAGTAATATGATGACTAACATCTTCCTATGTGAAAACCCGGACTAAATGGACACTTTTAACTGACTGCTGAGTGTAACGTCATTAACCTGGGAAATTCCACAACTGAATTAACATTTTTTGCCCTACAGCAACACAAAAGAATTAAAGCTTTTATAATCTAGTTTTCATTCTTTTACTCTATGTATCATGGTCCAGCACTAAACATTACAATAAAACTGAAGAAAAGGAAATTAGAGCAGTATCTTTGGAAAAAAGCCTTTTTCTCTATTCATGATTTGCAAATCAGAAGATTTGGAATTTGGATTTTTACACCTTTTTTTCTGTCTTTGACATTCCAGGTTTTAAGAACTCATTTGAGCTGTGGTTCTTTATGAGAAATCTTCCGGACATGAGGGCTGTTCACGCCAAACTATTCAAGCTTTATGATTATGTTGTCTTATATCCATGACTGGGTGAATTCGTGTATAAAATAACATCTCCCTGCACCTTCATGATAATTTTTCTGTGGTGATGAATTTTATTTTAGGTGCTATAAAAAACTCTCTAGGCACTTACATTTCATAGTTCCCAATCTTTCACATAGTCCTCCCTCCAGGGGGATGTTTTCTGCTAATGGGCCATTAAGGCTCACCAATGACATGACACATTCCATCATCCCATTGTGAGATGCTCCACCCAGTGGGGGGAGCCAACCATTCCTACCTAGATAAAAACTAAGATGTAAGAACACAAGGTATCTGGTTCCACCGGANCGTAAATTAGGTTCTCACACGGTTGGTAAAATGGTAAGCTAAAAAAGAAACAAATAAAAGTCAAATTGAAATGTTTTTTTACATACATACTGATGGAAACCAGCTATGCCCACTGCACTGACATCTCAGGAAACAGGTCTACGTTATCATGGGGAAATCAATGAAGTTTTCTGCTCAGTATGCAGTATCTGTCAATAGTGCAAATAAAACCTGTCTCAGACTGTATTGGAAAGGTAACAGAACAAAAATATTGGGGAAAAGTAGGTGAATGTGGAAGGTGTACACTGAGATTTTGGGATTCCTAGATTCAATTTACATCTCACTCACAAACTTCCTCTGCAACCTTGTCCAAATCAAAAGGAAGACTTTACGATCTTTAAGTGGGATTTAGGTAGTGGTTTGTGTTGTATAAACCCAAGACTCTCATCCTTTAAGACATTTCTTGGTCTCATGGGTGTGTGGAAGATATTGACATTTTTAAGTGGGAAGAACCCTTGGGGTTTAGAGCTGTGGCTGGATTAATGCCCAGCACAGCACCACCATATCCCCAACACTGGCAGAATATCCATTGCATTAGTGATATCTCAAGAGTCAGAAATAGTTAAAAATTTATCCAGAGAGTTGCAGAGAGAGAAGGGGTTTGTGAAACAGCCTCAAAGGAAGGACTCTGAACAAAGGACCCTGAACAAAGGATCCTGAACAAAGCACCCCTTCCAGGTAGTCTGGGGTCTCCTTGTCAAGGCACTGAGTCGTTGGTTTCTGCTCTGCCTCTCGTTATTTGACTGGTGCCATGCCCTTTGGAATGCAAGACATGGGTGCCAGTTCACAGCCTAGACAACATTAGTACTACTTGGCAACTCTTGAAATAAAGAGCAGTTAACAGAAATAATAAAAATAAAAAAAAAAAAAAAAAAAAAAAAAAAAAAAAAAAAAAAAAAAAAAAAAAAAAAAAAAAAAAAAAAAAAAAAAAAAACAAAAAAAACCAAAAAAAAAACCAAAAAAACAAAACAACAAAACCCCAGAAAAATGTACCACACATATCTGTAGTGCAGAAATGACAAAATATCATGGAAGTTTTTGCTAAAATTAGTACAATTGAATGAAAATAATCAGCTCAAAATGACGTATCCTGAAATTACCCATGGCTGAAAGAAAACCTAATGACATCTTTCAAATCACGTAGTGTTTTATATGAAGTTCATAAATAATCATCACTGCCATAAGCACTTCAGATAACTTTTAGTATATTAGTTCTCTCATTGCTTTTGTGAGCTAAAGCAATATGATTAGCTCTTTTTCTGAAAAGGCGCATTTGATTTTGTGTTGCAGCATTTTTGAAAGTGTTTACATGCTTATGGAGGTGGAGTAACAACAAGTTTTTCAAATACAGAGAGCAGTTAGGTACTGAAGCTCTCTCTGCTTCTTTAGAAATCTGAACACTTTTCAAATTGTGCTTTTCATCATTTTGAAAACAGCAAGCATTGCAATTGCAGCTTTTTTTCCTTCCAGTCCAACTCACTATTTCACCAGACCATCCTGCATCAGACCAGACCTTCATTCACATTGTTTCACACGGCAGAAGTAATAAATTCACTTACTTGTGCAAGTCTTGTTGTATTTAGGGTTCTCTTGAGGAAACCCTTCCAACCGGCACTGGAACCTGTGCTGCCAAAATTCCTGAAACCATGGATTCCGATGATTGGTTTCCGGCCGAAGCTGTAGGTAGTAATCATCAAACCATTTCACGTCTGGAGACTGTAGCTTGATTGTTATCCCACCAACAGCTTCATTCTGGTACCCTTCTGTCACATCATACCTGTCTGCCCAGCCATCACTGCAGGGAATAAGGAAAGGAACACAGAATTGACCATTAAAAGGAATAAGAAAAGAGCTTCCTTAACATTGAAAATCAGAGCCCGAGATCACACACTGTAGCAGTTGTGATTCTGAGCAGAGTCTTGTAAAGCACCTGTAATTCTTCTGGATGAAGAATTCAGTGTTTTACTTTCATTTGTTTGATATCAGCATCTTTTGCTTAAGTTATCTATTCCACATCCTCCATATCAGGTAATTGAAACAACGTTAAAAATCACAGATCCTGAAATCAGCTGTGTGTAAGTGCATCTCTGCATCAACTAACCTCATTGAGCTGTGGGAGAAAACCTTGGACTCAGTGTTTCCCTGACGCTGGGTTGATACTGCTCTTACCTGG
This sequence comes from Rhadina sibilatrix, assembly GCA_013400275.1. Classification (NCBI taxonomy): domain Eukaryota; kingdom Metazoa; phylum Chordata; class Aves; order Passeriformes; family Phylloscopidae; genus Rhadina; species Rhadina sibilatrix. The sequence goes on from VWYO01007721.1 coordinate 9,186, forward strand.
GGATGTGACTTTGAGGACAGGACCTCTCACTGTGCAAAGGGCAGGACTGTGTTGTAGACCATGCCCATACTTCTTGATGGAGCACAGCACAAAGAGCCAGAAGCAAGCCTTGAATGGGCTGGCACTGCTCAAGCAGAAACACCAGCGCAGAAACACCAACACGACATTGTGTCTGAAGCATTAATTAATCCTCTCTGCAGACATGGCTAATGAAGCTGAGTAGAACATTATGCAGATCCAGGTGTTGCTCCTATTTCTATGTTGCTTGTGGCTGAAGCTTTACAGAGTTGTGTGATACTGTACTGCACACAGAATTTTAATCCCCTTCTGTTAACCTTTCAGCTTGCAACACTCTAACCACAAGGAGACAGAAGCAACTGAAAACCCCATTCAAACAAAATGTCACAAACTTCTCAGGGTAATTTGCCTCTCCCCATTTTCACAATGGATTTTCTTGAAATTACTGCATTTATGAAGTTTCACTCAGCCCTAAAATGTACATATCCAATTAGAGCATTTCTGATTTCTTCTGTTTTATCGTGAACATGATATTTAAATTTTTCAAAAACCCCAGGTTTTACAGTCAGAGACTTGGAGAAGAATCTCAGATTAGAATTTTCCCCCCTTTAAAAAGTCATTGATACTGACTATAGAGAGTACCTTTAAATCCTAAAAGTTGAATAATTGAAGGATAAAAATATAAACTCAACTTGTCGTAAAGTTTCATGATTTGTTTAAAGTTAGCCCTTCTGTAAGTTAGCCATGCTTTAAGTGATGTAGATTACCTTTATGTGTGTTGATCTGTTGTTCTATTTTGATCATTCACTGCCTGTCTTAAACTTCTCTTCTGTACTGCAGAGCAGGCAGGGATCCTGCTGCAGAAACATGGTCCCCAGCATGTTGCTTATGCTGTGCACTCAGCTGTCCTCACACAGAGCAAAAGCCCTCAGAGAGTGACTCCTGCACAAGACACTATTTCAGCAGAGCCTAGACCCTTGATTACGTCTTCTTAGCACAGCTGCAATGTCAGTAAATAGCAGCTTCACCAGGAGGAAAAAAAAAAAAAATCCAGTGTCTGGAATCAAAATGAAGGAGCTATTAAACATGTTTCAGATTTCAAATGCACTGATTTACTCAGCACAGAAGGGTAAAATATGCATTCACAAAAGGAGAAAGATGAGCATTGCTGTTCAGCTTGAAGATAACACTTGGAAAATTTACCTTCCAGCTTAGGGATCAGCACAGGTGTTAAGGTTCCCAGCTGTGCTCATGTGTCTCAGTAAGACAAACACCCCCCACTTCCACCAGGAATGTTTACTGGACAGAATTAAAACCCGTTATGGATTGTTTTGTGATAAAAGCCACAGAAGGTGTTTTAAATTTATGACTGATTTAACCTTTCCTTTAAAAGATTCGTCTTGTGCTTTGGCAAGTTTTTAAGCAGTTTTATCCACCCTCATGAAACATGACAAGTTTTTGAATGCAGGAAGTGATAGGTTTTGTAGTGTGGGATTTATTTTTTTTTTTAACTGGGTAGAATTTAAAAGAATTAAAGCATTGCTGTCAGTATCCCAGCTTTATGAGTTGTCTCATAGAAAAAAAAGCCTGTTTTCTTGTAATTAATTTCTTTACCATTTTCAAAGCAGCAATTTTGTAAATCTAATCCAGCAGGGTGCTATAAAATTGACAGTATTAATTTATGATTAGCTATCCCCTCTAAGAAGATTTACAACAGAGATACCATTTTATACCTTTAAATTATTAAAAAAGATGGAAATGGCAACTTCATATTACATAACCCTCTTTCTCAACTTTTCTGCAGGAGGGCTTCTTAATTCAACAGAGCTGCTTCTCATTCAAAGAAGTGTTTCAGCTTAGCTTCTTGAGCAAAAAGTTTAGGAATATTATATAAAACCTACTCAAAGTGTGTATTGTACAGACAATGATGTAGAGATACCAAAGCCTCAGATGGATAATGTGGCAAAGCAAATGCTACACTACTATCTCAAAGCTGGGGGAATTGGAGTAGGTACACAGGAGAGAATGAATATTAAAAAAATCTAGCAGCTAGTTTCAGAGATGAAGGGTGAACCAAAAACTGAGATGATCTAGAAAACAGGCTTGGTTGAATTAGCTGAGTATTTGCAGCCTGAAGAACCAAACAGTACTAGGGGAGAGGGGTTATTTGTCTTCAGGTACATCAAAAGCATCAGCAAAATATCACAATTTTTTTTTATCATATTGAAATAAACATTCAGGACTCAAACTGAAAAGACAATGACTCATTTTAGACACCAGGAATGTTTCCTCCCAGTAAAGAGAATAAGGAACTAGAATAGCTTGAAGTGAATACTCTTAGGGGTGTCAGAGAGCAAGACAGAAAAACATCCATCTGATATAAATGTCCCAGCCCTGGTGAAGGGATGACAGTAGGCTACCTGACTTGACGTCCACTATGCATTAGTAGTTGTTGAGATTTGACAAATATCTGGGAATGATGATTTCGTAAAACTCAGCAGGTTAGACAAAAAATTCCAAGACAGTTAAAACAATGACTCCCTTTTGCAGCTTCCCCAGCTTCTCGTGATGTTTTACCTTAGTTATTTTTTCATTATTGTGTTTTTCCTTTCTCTATAGTGGCTACGAGAAGCAATAAGGAAGAGAAATTTATTTAGGCTAAATGATGTGTTGGGCTATACACACAGCTAATTCTAGTGATGAAGTCAGGAATGTGCACTGAGTCAAGATTACTCTAAATGAAAACAAAACTGTTTTATCTCTCTTTTGTTGGGTTTGGGGCAAGATTTTTACATCTAATCCCCAAACAACACTATCTCAGTATAATTAAGATAATCCCTTGAGAATTTAAAACAGAAAAAAAAAATAATTTCACCATTCCCTAATTTAGACATTTTGGTTGACAGTCTGAAGTAAACACAAGTCTGGAAGTTTAAGGCCACTTGCTCAATTTTGAATATCCATGGCATCAGCTCTGTAATATTGGCCCTATATATAAGATTTGTGACTTCCATAGTCCAAATGACCTTTCTCAAGGGATATGAACTCCAAAACCAACGAGTCAACGATATCATATTTGAACAGCTACAAAATGATTTTCACAAACTGACATGCCTACAGTCTAAATAGACACAGATTTAATTTTTAAATATTACAAGTCTTTTGTACTGTTTAAGAAATTTCTCAAATCTCAGCTATGTGATTCCAGTGAATATTTTCAGATTCTCGAGAAGGCTTTCAAGGAAGTAGGGAGATTCTGCCAGTTTTTAGGCACAGCTGGACTGAAAATGTTTCAAAGTGGAAAATCCTATGCAGATGAAGAGATTAAATAAATACTATAATTGACTATTTCTCAATTCAGTACCACAATATCCTTCAAGAAAAACTTCAGATTTAAGTACCCCTGAACAATGCCAATGCCTGTTGTGGTTTTGTTTCATTCCATTTCATGTAAGTATCCTGAGAGAGCTGGAATTTTGTTGTTCTGAGAATTGAATTATAGAAAGCAATACACAACTTGTGATTTGAAAACCATTAACTATGAGCTGCTTCAAAACTTAGCAAGAGTATATGTTGGATAGTACAAGAGGGGCAGAGCAAATAGGTACACTGTGCAAATTGACAGTTCCTGAAGCTGCTGCAACCCTGTGAATATTTGACAATCATTTCATTTTAATTTTCTTATATTAACAAATTAAGCAACAGTGAGTTGCAAATATGGGGTTTTTTTGGCTATTGGAGATATTTTTGTTAGCTGCTTACTTAAAAAAAGGGTTGTCATTGATAAGCAATCTGGGTATCATGTACATCCTATCAAGATCTATCTGGTATTATTAAGAATATACCTTAATAATACCTGGTATTATTAAGAAAATATCTTTATATCAAGATATAAAGATATTTTGGGAACTAACTAACTAACTAGGATGGTGGAGTTGTCTGTTCTAGGCTGCTGCCAGTCTTAGTTGGGAGAAGGTAACAGGGAGAGGTGTAATACTAAACCAGCTACATCTGCAATCTGCTGGACATCCAGAGTAACAGCTAGAGGTGATGTTCCTGCAGGAGCTCCTCCCCATGTTACTTGATGCCCTGTCTTTTTATACCAGTTCTTTAGAGCATAGAAAGCTGCAGAGATGTCTGTTAGTTTGGTCCATTAAGTGATTCACTATACTAAAGAAAGTTTTCAGCTCTTGGCTCTGGACAAATTATGATCAGTAAACCGTTGTGAGTTAGTACCAGTGAGCTGGCAGACATAGCTTTAGGACTCTTAAGAAAATCACCTGGAAAATCCAGCACACATTCTAAACCTCTATTTCTAAGATTAGACAAAATACTAAGAGACATATGTGTACAACAAAAATAAACTCCCTTTTGCAAACTGTTCTACTTATTTTCTACGCTGAAAATGCAGCAGGGTATTGGAATCAGTTGAGCTGATTTCTTTTTCTCTGAAGTCCCTTTCAAGCTATAGCTAACATTATTACAGTTAATGAGTGCATTCATTAGGCTATAGAGTGGTTTCTTTTTTGTTATGCAAAAATCTGTTTTTAGGCAGGCCACATAATAATGATGGCAACTGCTGTTCTGCCCACATCTAATCACTCTCCTGCCAAAAATCTCACCGATAGCATTTGAAAATGTATTTCTCCACCTGTGTAGGAGTTTTTTCTAATGCCTGTCTTTAATTTTTATTTCACTGTATTTCTCTGCTCTTCCAAGGTTTTTCTATATAATTTAAACCTCTAAAAGTATTAAGGAGTCCTCACGCTCCTCTCAAACTCTACTGGTCTTGCTAAGGTAAATTTGTTTGATTAATACTGAGGGGAGGGTGGATTGCTTTTGCTGAGCAGCTGTAAACTGATGCATTTTGATGAGCTCATTTTATAATAACTGTGCATGTAATGAATTCTTATTTTGCTGCCTGGATTTTTTTAGATTGCAGATCCTCATTTTTTTCCCTCTCCCTTTTCATGCATGTTACAAAGATAAATAAATTTAAGAGTAATTCAAAGGAAAGAAATGACTTGATTATTTTTAGGCAGTATGGCCCACAGTTTTCTACAAGATGATAGCCAGAAGTAGCTATGCAGTAAATTTGGCAGATCTCCTTACGCAGGGGATTACTGGTACTAATTACTCGCTGAGTATCCAAACTTCCCCAAGCTGAGAAAGGTTGTGATGGCAACTTGAGGGATCGGTAGCCTATAGCAACATCTAATTTGCATGGAAACAGAGAGTTTTGCAGCTGTGTTCATCTGTAGTTCAGAGCTGCAAAGTGATTCAGCCTGACTGTATTCGGGTGTACAACAAAATGCAGTTTCCAGTGTGTGATTCCTATTTCTTTACATTTGCCAGGTGTCAAAGCTGATCATTTTAACTGAAGTTATATCTATACATGTGAATCATATGAGGCGTCTCCTAAATTGAAGGGAAATTTGCCCGAAAACTCCTGAACTCACCAAGAATACTCAAATTGTGCAGTATGCTTTCTTGATTCTCAAATACTTCTTTCATGAGGAGAAGGAAAATATTTGACATATTTCCAAGAAGAAAGGCATTTTGGATGGCTAGACAACTTGGTTTTCCTAGGATTAAACACTAAGTTGTTCTACAATTGAAGTCCCTTACTTTTTTACTACATTCACTCTTGATCAATTATTTGTAAAGGCTTTGAGGTTTTTCTAGACTAAATAAACCCAGTTTTGTCCATTTTTTCTTTGACAAGCTGATTTTTAGATTTGCTGTCATTCAGGGTGTCATTCTTCCTGAAGTTCCCAGGAAGGAAGGAAGTTGTCTCTATGGGCTCAGTACTACCTTGGGATACTCTGATAATGTTGACAGTGTCATGGACGTGACTTGAGTGCTGCTGTCAGTGAGAATCAAAATGAGAGCTCTGAGGGCTAAAGATGAGAGGGCAGTGATGGAATGTCTTCTTGTGATCTGTATAGACATAGGGATATCCTATCCCAAGCTACTGTTTGCCTGTGTTCCAAGCAGGCAGTTCCCACACCGTGTGCAGTTCCTGGCTATAACTACCAGGAGAAACTGATAAGCCTTTAATAAGGGGAGGGGAAGGAGGAGAAAGCAGGCTTTTCATGACAACATGTGAAAAGAGGAGTGGGAAGCATTTCTCTTCAGCTTTTGCTTTAGATAAGAGTGGTCCAAAGAGAGTAAAACCAAATGAAGGGATGTGCCCTGTAGGAAAACCTAAAACGTATTTGGGAACTGGCCACCAGACATCAGGAGTGCTTCCATCACTGCTTTTTCACAGGGTAAAAAGATTACTTTGTATCCTTGAAATATGGCAGCAGCTTTTCTTTTCAACAATATTAATGCTGTTGAGTCATATTTATAATTCACTCTAAGCTCCTCAAACTGTAAACTTCTCTTAGTGACAGCCTAAAAGCTACTAGTTACATAATGTCAGCAACAGCAGAAAAACAGGAAAGGAAAAAGAATGGTTCATGTCTAAAGCACTTCAATTTTATATGTATTTACTGTGAAAATACTGATTTTTATCTCCTCCAGAATGCCAAACTTCAGGATAGCTTCAGGGCGCCAAAAAGTAGTGCCCATTGCTCTATTATGTAATCTACAAAGGGCATATAAACAAATACCAGAATAAAGTCATGAACAGAAATCAGGCCATAGAAATTATAAGCCAATACCTACTGTCTTGAAATGCTGTCACAAAGCTATTTTCTGTATATCCCATGCCCCTGGAATGGAAACATCTCTGGGATGACCCTAAATGCAGAAAGAACCTCAGTTTGCTCTACAGCAGCACAGATACATGAACCAGTGTTGCATTTCTACTCATGATTGCTTGCATTGATTCAGAGCATTATTACATCAGGTCCACCAGGAGAAAAATAACCTATTCTGAATCAGAGTTATCTTATGATAGCAATTTACTAAGACTGCCAGTGATGGAATGATTCCCCATTAGACATCCACCCCCCACTTTTAGGGACATACAACAACAATCATTAAGATAAATTCAAACATGGTCATATGAATGAACAGATAACTGTGATAGCCTTACTACTTTAAAAATATTTCAGAAATGGGGAAAAATAGTTTATGTGAAGCCATTTACTTATTTGACAGAAAATGTAACACATATAATTATATTATTTATATATGCACACATATATACTTTTTTTTCCTATAAATATATATTTACAGGATTTTCAGCCTGAAAAAAGTAACATGCAATAATCTCTCATGTCTATACACCAGCCATTTAGTGCTTTTAGTATGTATTTGTGAAGTTATTAAACTATGCTGTGGAATATAATTCAAAACAACACTTGAGATTTTACCTCTTATTGTTGTTGTAGAATAACACTTTTGGTAATAGTATAATTAATGTATAAACAAGAAACCGTATGACTAAATCAATATAAATGAATATATCTAGGTATTTTATAGAGAAGTAAACATCAAACAAAAATGAGTTTAAAAGTTGGACAACACAATATAAAATTAAAGAAGCATGAGTACATTTCATATTTCAGTAGTTACTCTTAATGGCAATGCATATGTTAACATTTAACCTTACTATTTTGGAGTCTAGTAAATCTAGAGGGACTAATGTAAAATTTCTAGCTGATCAATGCATGGCAAATTCTGCATGCGCAAAGGTTTTAAAATGACAGATGTTATGTAGGATTTTTTCAGAGAAAGAATACATAATTTCAAGCCCATAAGTGCAATAATTAGCACACAGTTATATAATCAAAACCACAAATAAATTAATATTGACAGTCCCCCAGGGAGTCAGCAATTTCAATTTTTATTTTGTAATTGTAAAAAAATTGTAATTTTTTTAACATCTTGTTTAGCAAATAGAGCCAAATATGGCAAAGGAAACTGAGCTAGACCTAGAATAATGATACAAACAGTGTAAATATACTGAAATTCTCCTCCTGCTGACATCAGCTGAAGCCCTGTCACTGACACCAGTCAGGACTGCCTCTTGCTCAGATCAAGATATATTCTTCTAATTAATTCAGTGCCTGCCCTCATACAATATAATGTGGGATGACTAGCTCGTCCCATTCATTCGCATTGGTAGTATCCATGGATATACAGAAAATTGAATTGTAGACCAGCTTTATAAGCCCTTCATCTCCTAAAGCTCAATTCAGAATAATTCAGGCATCATGGGCTATAAACATGATGTTCTTCTAGTCAACTGTTTGAGGAGGACTCATAACTGTCAGAAAAAGAACATCACTAGACAGTCATTGGTTTCAGAGGAAGAAAATTTGTCAAAGACCTTGCAGTCTGACTGCCTCTTGCTTTACAGCATTCAAAGCCACCTTCTTCTTGAAAAGAGTGTGTCATATTAAATGTGCTGACACTTCAGAGCTGTGATGCAATATGGACATCATAAGGTTTGAGAAATATGGATGAAAGGATTCATCACTACAGCAAATCACAAATCTTTTTACAAGATGTTAACACAGAGCAAGTTAACACAGGAATATATTTACATCTTGGTGAAACAAAGTAATCTGAAACCAGAATGACTTCCATTGTCATATTTCTTTAAGTAATTGGGCCTTTGAAAAAAGACCTGGTCTAGTGGAAGGTGTCCCTTCCAACCCAAGCCATTCTATGATTTTATGATTTCTTTTGCCAAAGCAGTCTGTAGTTCTTATTTCTACAGATTTAGAGTCAACATTTCCAAAAGCAAATGCACATCTATGCACTCAAACATTTTATATCAATTACTTGAGCTTGGAGTTAGACATTTTAAGTAATTGACTGTAACTCCCACAGTGAGGAATTGGTTTCTGTGTCACCATCCACACAGACATGATAGAAATTGCTTTACTATTCTCCAACCAAAGCTCATGAAACCCATCAATCTCCTCCTAATGGCATTCAGTAAAAAAATTTATATGCAATCAAGGCCCAGAAGAAGAATTTGAATAAGTTTCGCAAACACCAGCTCACATGTTCTACCATTTTAAAGGGTGAGGATTTATGTCAGCAACATGAAGCAATAGAAGTCTGACTTGAAGTGGTCTTTAGGATCATTTCAAGTTGGGTGAAGATAAGACTGTAAATCATGTCTCTTGTTTACAATACCACTTTCCAAACGAGTACAGGAAAGCTTAAAAATTCACAGCCAGTGGCTTCTTTACCATCTCTTGGTGTTTTGGTGTGTCATTAAAAAAACCTCTCAGCATAAATATTGCTGAGATTTCTACCTGTGCTCTAACTGAGATTTCTAACTGATTTCACTGTGCTAACCCATGTTAAAGAGAAACATTTTTAAAATAAGGTGAGAGAACTCACAGATATGAAGCCCATTAGATCAGCACCATTAAATTTTGCCTAGTTTCTCTGTTCAAGTGGGCCTGATTTTCATTGAACAGCACTTTTATGGCTCCCTTGTATTGAGTCGACGCAGATTTGCCTTAACAAAAATAGAATGAGGCCCATGGGTGATCTGTAGTTGCTTTCTGCATTAGAAATTCACTTAAAAATACAAGTAGTCAAAGTATAAAGTTGAAAACAAATGCCATCCTTATATTGAGAAAAAAAGAACAAAAATGTGATAAGATGGTCACACTTCAAGAAGAAATGTGTAATTTAACACATTATCTGTGCTTAACTGTAAGTCTGCAAAGAAAGGATTAGGATATACTTCTAACCTATTTTTGTTGAAATTACTGAAAACAATGCTTATACTCATGCAAAGCCCTTAAGACATCATAATCAGACTTTAGGTTTCAGAAATGTGACTATGACTACCACCACTGAATCCTGCAAGTGAAGTCTGTCAGCATTTCCATGTATGTCTCTGAGAACACATTCTATCACTAAAACTGCACACTCATCTGCAAATATTTAGATCTGGTTTGGGGGTTTTGTCTTTATTAAAACAAAGCTCTGAAAATAAAGGACTATTAATGGCCTACAGAAAAAAATTAGTATGTTGGAGTTATCTAAAAAGCTTAAATATGTGTTCTATAGAATAACAGAATAGGCTGTAATTTGACAAGTTCTCTAAAAATTGCATTGCAAAATATGTTCCAGAATTATACAGAGATTACATGGATGACATAAATTTAGGAAATGGTGGTGCAAAATCAATACCTGATTCTTTTCTGTAAAATAAATTCTAACTTCATGAAGTACATGGTTGTCTGTCTTGCAATTATATGTCACAGATTTAAAAAATCTGAAAATTTGAAAAAAAAGTTGTTTGAAAATTGATATTTGAGATGTACCTTGTTAACATTTCAAAGTGATGTGAAAGACATAAGGCAAGATGACGTGATTCTATCAGCAATTTTTTATTGCTTTCCTTAGTGTATCCATGTCCTAAAACAATGATAACTTATGACGATAGAGACTAATCTGTCATGATCTATCTGTTCATGCATAGCAAGAACTTTCCTTGTGACAGCACTGTAAGGTGAAAATCTCCAACTGAAATAGCAGAATATGTCTCCAACTAAAATGGCTCACAGATGATAACACATTTTCTATGTATTCTTCTGCAAATGGCACAATAATTGTAGGGCTATATGCCTAGTTAAAAATCTTATTTATACTTTTACATTTAAAACATTTTCATGCAGGATTCTTTCTCAAGGGAAAGTCACTGGATGATTGCAATTGTTTATCACTAGCTTCACGGGCAACACAAACACTATTTATTGCTGGGAATATTTTAATGAATTTTCTTGTTAGACTATATCCGAGCCTAATCCTGACATGAATATTCCATGGGAAAATTGATTTCAAATTTTATATATAGAGAGAACATTTTACAGAAATTTGATTGGTCAGCATGAACAGAGAACAACAAAGCCTCCACATCACAACCTTGTTTTACACATCTTGAACTTTTAGTTTTGTAATTTAGTTCCCTCCTTTTAGTTCAGTGCTTACAATACTCTAGATATTTCATAAAATTTTATGGGAACATCTTCGTAACATTACAAATACTGAAGAAACAGATCTATGTCAAACAAACAAACAAACAAAGTAATCATTCAAAGCTAGAAAAAAATGGGAAGAGCTGAATCCATATCCATGTTACCATGCAACAGTTTTCAACGATGTAAATATAAAAATATAGAAGGAAATATTAGAGTCAAGATGGGATTTGTGCCAAAGCAGATCACTAAGCCACAATGAACATTTGAATGTTCTTTCTTGAATCAAAATGTCAGTAGAAAATCTTCTGTTTCCCTGGCTTAAAATAAATGTTGATTCAGGGCATAGACTTGCTCTCCTAAGAGAAGCATGATAAAAAGTAAAGTGAGAAGTGACTCTGAAAAGGGTTAATATTAGTAGGTTATCTTGCTGAAGTGAGTTTGAAGTACAAAAATTGTGAAAGTGCCAGGTAAGCTTTTGGTTGTAACAACAAATCTCAGTAGCAGCTTTTCTCAACGGAATGATGTCATTTAAATTTTGTGATAATAGACTGATAGAAACTCGGTTTTAAATAGAATTATGCCAAGGAGAAAAAAAGAGAACTTTTTAAAAGAGTATTTTGCTTGTTTTGCTTAAAAATCTTTTGTGCCATAAACTCGTGCTAAATCACTTGAAGACTTCAGAAGTTACTAACAATAGTACATCAATGGACATACCTGACCTTTTCAAAGAAATCTTACAAGAACTTTTCAAAACTGCACTGTATAGTCCAATATCACAGTCTCAGAAGTTTTGAAAGGAGCAAAGGAAGCAATACGAAGAAAAAAAATAGAAAAAAAAAATCTTCGTAATTCTCCATGTTGAGAGACATTTAAAAGTTTAGTAGAAAGAATCTGCATGTCAATTTTAATTCATTTTCATTTCAAAATCTATTGAAATACTTTTTCTAGTCCATTTAACTCCAATCAATTTGAAACTAAGCTGTTTATGAAATCTAGATATTTAAAATAGTTTTATTTGACTGCCACGGTGTGATAATTAAATTAAAATAACTTGTGTTTTATTTTGTAATTTTTAAATCTATGTTGCTTAAAATGAGATATACTGTATGGTTTCAGTACTTTTATTTACTTCCTTTTTTTAAAAAATTCACTTTTTTAAAAATTTTTTTAAAAAATTCATCCTGCTTATGGCATTCCCTTTAATAAATATATCTTAAGAATACATTCACTTATTTTCAATTCTCATCATCAGCCAGAATTCTGAGTACCTCAACAAAGGAGGCCAAGGTTTTATTGGATGATGATTCTTAGTTCCTGTTGTATGCAATATCCTGGCATGAATATTTGTTTATACTACTTAATAAAATGAAGCAAATTTTCATCATCAGATCTTTTTTTGGCATTCCCTTTCCTGTAGGTATCAAGCTGACATTATTTTTTTAATAAAATCCTGTCTTCATCAATTTGGTAATTGGAAAAGCGAATAGACATGACTAAACAATTTGGTGGTTAGACCATTAAGCTTGGAAATAGAACCTTTAGGCTGGAAAAAGAGCTCTAAGGTCATTGAGTCCAACATTAACCCAGCACTGCCAAGTTCATGACTAAAACACATCCCCAAATGCCATGAGAATGTTTTGATGATTTCTATGTAGTGGAACAGAAGTACTGATGAGACTGAAAGAGGAGTAGCTCAGAATAACTTCTAAGGAACTTATTGATGATAGATCAATTTCTATCCTGACTGGAGGGAGAGAGGAGCTGAACATGCTTCCCAGGAAGGTGAACACAATGGAGGTTTGTGCAACCACAGTCTCATGACTGCTGGCTTTTCACACGTGAAATAACTGCAACATTCTGCCATGAATGTTTGTTTAGCATGTTTCTCCAGAGATGTAAGTCTCGTACTATCATGCTATCAGCCCATGCAGCTTCACCCTCTGCAATATCCTAGGAAACTTATGCATAGCCTACGTAACACAAATACAATAGACCCACAGTGGTCTCAAAGACACGAACAAAAACAGCTGTTGGAGAGAGCAAAACAGTCATTCCTTCTGAATATACTACACAAGGAGACACCACTGACACCAAGGTGTTCCTGTGGTCTGTGAGTGGGCAGTGACACAAAGCTTACAACAGCGTTTGCTGACACTTGCCCAGCCAAGAATACATATTCATGGGAAAAACAGCTTCTCCAGTGCAGTGGGACAAAAATTTAGCAATGTGTTTTGTTTGTTGTGTTGCCATAGTTTTGGGCTTCTTGAGGCTGTTGTTGGGACAGGAAGGGCAAGAAGAAAATACCATTGGGTAAATAAATAAATAAAAAAGTTCATCTTGAAAAAATACTGTGCTTGAAATGGTGGCAGTATGTAGGAGAACAGCAGTTCATGTGCTGCAGATGGCTGGTAGAGCCCTTGGTGTGTGGACTGCATGGTACCCAGCCTTGAGGGGTGACTGCTTATTGGAAACACAGCTACTCCATAATCTGAGACAGAAATGTCAAAGGCGAGCAAAAATGAACTATAATTTAGTCCATCTAGTCATGGCACATGAGGTAAAGCTAGGTCTACATGGCAAAGGTGGAGAGAAAGGCAAACCATGTGTCTCTGCACATGGCAGGAGTTAGGAGCTATATGATCTTTAAGGTCTCTTCCAACTCCGGTGAGTCTATGTATGATACTATGAACCTTGGTGTAAGAAAGCAGCAATAATTTTGCACCTCAGCATACCAGCAAAACACCATTTTCCTTAAATAAATAGGTCACATACCACATTACTTCTAATTTTGTAAAATTTCCTTAACCTTGCACTAGAAATGGATTTGTAATAAGTAATATGGCACAGGGAAATGTAAAATAAGGATACAATTAGTACAGTGACAAACAAATAAAAAGTCATTGCCAATATAGAATTTTTTAGGAAAGAACCTAGTGATATACAGAAACTAGTTTTACTTTAATTCCTTCCCATTGTTTACAGGGATTAAGCTGACTGGGAAAGATACTTTAATTTGGGAGGAAATACCTAAATGCAAGATGCTATCAGTGATAAAGTGCCATCACAACTGAGGTCTGAAGAGGCATCGTGCAGATGGCTCCACCTAATGTTCAGGCCAGTGATGTCATGAAGAAGCCACTTCTGACAGGTTACACAATTATTTGGAATTTTTTTCTGTCTTTCTGACAGTAAATCAGGAATTCCACTAATTCCATCAGGCTGGAATAGTGTAGGGTGTTACAACTGAGGGTCTATCCACACAGTATTAGTGTGACGAGAGGTGTGGACTATACTTTTGATGAAATAAAGTAACTTGTGTTGATATCTTCATAGTTCTCAAAAGTTTAGAAATTTGTAAATACTTTTATGCTTGATTCTAAAATGATATTATCTCATTGTATTTTGTGACATTTGAAGGTTTTATTTTGACCTTACATTCTTAAATTCTCTGCTGTGCTATGGACTGTCCAATCTTATACAGGTTTGGGAGAATGACATTCAAATTAGTTTTAGTGGGATAATGCATTGCACTTGATTTCTTAATTGAGAAAGGTAATTAGTGATAGTGATAATCAGAGTACACTTGGAATTTGGGAATTTATTTCTGAATTCTTTGTGGGTTAAGAACCCAAGACTCAATCTTGTCTGTATTTATCACACATCTATATATACCCATCTATATTTTTATAATTGTTTTAACCACTTGAATTGCTCATAAAGAAGAAAGATGAAAGAGAGCTGTTGGGACATGAAGAGACAAAAGTGCCTTAACCAACACCTTCAGAAAAAAAAAAAAAAAAAAAAA
>VWYO01007721.1:23950-50404 GCA_013400275.1 Rhadina sibilatrix
AAAAAGATAAATCAGTACTTTTCTTGTAAGAACTTGTTTCAAAATAGACTCAGCAGCAGCCAGGGTCTGATACAGCTAAAGAATTCTTATATTTTGATCTTTTATAGCCTAGACTGCTTTCTAAAGGTCTGCCAAAAGGATTATAAAGAAAATGTAAGTATTTTGTGAGGATTATTCATCTCAGAAAGACTTCTACAATAAAAGCACAATCTTATCTGAGGTGCCTATATTAGTCACAGAAAGTTTACAATCATAAAAGAGTTCTTGAAATTGCTTGGTGTTCTGAAATCAAAGTGCTTATGTGATGAGAAAGAATTAGGAAATAAGAATTGAAGGAACAAAACATATGGGACAAACAAACATAGTTTCTAAAAAGAAACATATAACTTTCATTCACAGAAAAAAATCCTAGCCTAATCCCCTGAAATTCTTAATGGAAAAAAAAAAAAAAAAAGTCAGATTCCCATACTCATGTTCTTAAAAGTCACAGAGGTTTTTTATTGTTTTTAAATAACAAAAAATAAGATATTGCTAATAAGAACTGTTATAAAAAAGAGAAGTGGGAAGAAAAACATGAAAATACATGAATAGGAGTTATTTTCCTAATCTGAGGCAGAGGTTCCCAAACCATGAAGTATGAGCCAACTATATGGACACAACGGAAACTAATAAATTTTTTTTGATGTACACTCTCTCAGTGGGATTTGTTCTGGCTAGTGTGAAACTTGGCTTATAAAAACTGGGAATAACTGATCCAGAACATTGCCTGCACAACATCCCCATGTTTCTCAGAAAGCTATATTTAGTTTGTCTATAGCATCAGTATTTTCTGGCGAAAATAAAGTCAAGCTACCAAGAGGCTTGTGACAGCAAAACAAAATAGAAGACTTTGATTACAGCTGGTATGACAGAGCAAAGACTGAGGACATGGGGAACGTAAAAGAGGTGTTTTATTTTGTTTCTCTTTTGTTCATGGGTTTCTTGGTGTTTTCCAGCAGATTGCTGTCAAATGTCCTGAGATATTTTCATGGGACTGTGCTTGGCACAAAATACTTGGATTATTTCCTGAAAATAATTAACATTGTAAGATTTTACTCATTTAACCAAACAAATATAGCCAACAATATTTTATGCTCCTAGGTATCTCCTCAGCTCCCAGTGCAACACTTCCAATAGAAGGACAACTTCTTTATTTTACTTTAGTGTTTGCTGATCTTGAAATTATTTCTGCATTGAAGGAAGTTTTGTCTGTAAAACACACACATAAAAGTGAATTTAATAATAGAACAAAAGTGCACCCTCATTGCCAAACTGAAAAAAAATGTAACTCTCGAATTATTCAACCTTGAATTTCATGTCATATGTAACATAAATTTAAAAAGGAAGAAAGCCATAACTAAAGACTGGAAAAAAAAAAAAAAAAAAAAAAAAATGTAAAGGTTATTTACAGTGAAAGTATAAGAAAATTACTGCATTTAGTTAGCTCTGTGTGGGAGGGATAAATTTTCTCTTACTTTATTCACTAGGTTGCTTTTAACTGCCAAAGGACAACAGTAAAATATTCCAGAAAAGAGGTAGCAGTGGTGCCAACTCCAAATCTAAAAGGAAACATTACAGAAGTGCTATTTATATTAGTAAATATGGGGTGGTGAAATGCAGGAGAGTTCAAGAAATAGAGCTTTGGTTAGCTAACCATGGTCATTGAGCAGTCTTCAAGCGACTCTCTTTAGTTTCCTCTTCCTTTCACATGCCTTTTACTAATATGTATTGCTTTTGCAATAGCCATCTATCATTCCATGAAAAACAATGGTGCCAGAATGCCATCTCTTTGATATAGTTCAGTGTCTTTGATCTGGTGTCCCATCCCAGCAGAACATGCTGGGCTTTGTCTGGTGCACTTTATTTAAACTGTTCCTTGAGGTGTTCTTGACCTAGTAGCACAATAAGAAGCCCAAGTTATTAAAACAAAGTTCCCATTGAATTGCTGGGCATTCATCAGATTTGAGACCTCCTTGGACCTGAGAATTTACAACGGAGCAGCTGTTCTTTCTGTTCTTTCTGGTTTTATTTTCAAAGATTCAATCTTGAAAGACAAAGATTTCTACTGATGTACATGCGTGCTGTGTAAGATGCTGATTCATTAGAACCTGCTATAAAAGTGTAAATCGACTTGATTTAGATATCTTCCATAAAGCAATTGTAATTCCAATTGTCATCATCTCTAAATTGAAGGATAATTAGAATTGCCTATTGTATTATAACTTAATTCAGAGTATGCAAACTGAACTTCTTCTAGTAATTTATAAAGAATAAGATGTTAATTTTATCCTATTCCCTGAAACTTTAGCTATAACTGCTTAGAGTGATAGTGCAAACTCTTAGGTGAAACTGAATAATATCTCTTCTGCATGAGAACTTACATGAAAAATTTAACAGAAGTATAATTATTTTTTCCTTTTAATAAAGAAAAAAAGGAAAAAGGTATCTAGGTTGAAGTATATAAGCCTCACTTCTAATGAAATAGATGTAAGGCAGTAAGTCTCTGTCTCATTTTATCAAAAGGTTTGAGATTCTGTGAACTTTGTGACAGACAATTTTCTCTCCCATCTCTTAAAAGACAGACATTCCTAATGGTTTCTGTTTTGTGGTAGAGTACATTGAAGTGTCAGCTCATGACTGTGTCCTCTAAGGCATGAAATAATTAATAGCTGCCTACAGTACTGAACAGTGGGACTCCAATTCTATTTGTATTATATTCTATAATACAAATTCAGAAATATCTTTAATTTCTGCATTTCTTTCTAAGTTAGTTTTTCTCTTGTCTTATTTTATGTGACTAAAATTATATCAGAAAAAGGGAAGTTTATTATATAAAGTAAGATTGCGGATCCTTACTTTCATCTTCTGCTTGATGACTATGTCACAAAAACTACAACTTCAGTACTAAGTAGAACCAAAACTCCAGACAAAAGCTCTCTGCATGCCATTCAGACAGCCTTTCCATTGAGTGTTTAACACTCTCCCCATCCCAGTGTAGCCCACTCCATAGGATGTACAGCAGCCTGAATAAACAAGGAGCTATGAAACCTTCTTAATATATATATTTTTTTTTTTCCAAATCTGTCTTGGGTTTAGGGCATTTGTTTGACACACATAAGTTCAGTCATCCTTGGACCATGGAGAATGCAGAAGACAAGCTTCCTGTCTTCTGGCCAAGTGTTGTAAGTATTAAGCTATTGCATGCAAGGTAAGTATTATCTCTAACAACCTATCTCAGCAAAAGTGATAATGGTAAGTCTTCATGGGGAGAATCCATTCAGTAGATGGCTTTGGCTTTCTGTTGCACATTCCCTAATTAAGCCTATAAGAGGACTGAGAAACCTGAATGTCTAGTTTGCAAACCTTCTTTTGGCCATGGGATATGATGGCATATCCTGTCTTTGTTCAGGTCTGTGGAAGCAGAACCACACGTCCCAATGACACAGACATGGGGCCTCTCCCATCTCAGAGCAGTGGCCAGGCAGAAGAGCGAGACAGCAAGGTGAGCAGGACCCTCAGAGACCTGAAGGACTTTGTTCAGTCTGAGCTGATGAGAACCATTGTGCAATAGGATAAGACCAGAAGGAAGGTGACGAAGAGAGTGCTGTCTATATATAACTAATAATAATAATACAACTTAGGACTCTAACTCACTCTTATTCTGTGCTTCTCCCTGCTATTCTGCTGGTATTTAGGGGCCTTTTCTACACAGATTTAATCAAACCTGGTAGGATTCCTCCCTTGAGAAGCAATCTGTAATCAAAATAAAACCATCATATCAACCTTGTTCTGGCCATATAAAGAGACATACTGAGTATTAAAAAAGGAAGAAAAAGGTCAGCTACTTTTACATCATTAAGCAGGCAGGTATGCCTTGGAGCAAGAATAGAGCTAAAACTGTTCAGATTTGACCTGTGCAGCAGCCAGGGAATTCAAGCAGCTAGTATGATCTGAACTCCTTGTAGTTAGTTCAGCCTCATCTCATGAGGCATTTCTGAAAATTTCAGTATGAAGCATATTCATCATTACTATGATTTAACTCAGATAATTCTGAAACATACAGACACCTGGGTTTACATCCCTGTGCAATACCACATTGATTTTACTGTTGAAGATTTCACTTCAGGTATGAATGAGCCTGGGATATTCACCATACCTGTCAAATAAAGTAACAGTTACCTGCTGTAAGCCAAGCAAGGTAGCTTACATAAAATCTGTGAATTCTACTCAGATTTCTTTAATCTTCTATGTACAGTGATGTGATGTAGCAATTTAGGATCAGATCTTGATTCAATTGTTGGACTTGCAGTCTCAGCCTGGAAGCAAGGTGTTAGGGCTGTAAACTGAACAGAGATTTTAAGGAATGTCCCATTCCCTAAGCACAGACTACAATACCTGGACACACACTCAAAAATGAGCAATGACTGCATTTGGCCTTGGAAGCACTAGAGTAAGAATGGTTTCACAATTTGATTATTACAAAAAAGCATCAGAACAAGAAAGAGCACTGATCCCAGTCAGTATAGCCAATTCCAAAATAACACTATTAAGCTCCTGCAGATGAAGCAACGAGAACAAAAATGCAGAGCAAAACCTACAAGTTGTACATAAAAACATCCTTCTCAATGAAAACTCATCATGGAGTATGACATGGAAAACATCAAGATGTAGACATGCCAGTCATGCTTTGGACAAAATGCAAGGAAGATAAAGAGGGTTTCTGCTCAGTATTTGGAGAAAGTAAAGAAAAGTATCGCAGCTCAAAGACAACAGTGGAATAACATTTAATTGTCTTGCACAGCAGGTTGGCAAGCAGCACCTCCAGAGGCACACAGCAGTGGCCGGGCTAAACAAGTAAATCTGTGAATGGTTTGAGGAGACGTTGCAACCAGAGCTCTGTTCCCAAATTCCTGTAGCTTGCTTGGTGGCAGCACACAAGAATCTCAGTAGTGGGCCAGGACTCTGACATACTAAGTACTACACAACCAGCAAATGAAACTACAGTTCTTTTCTCAAACCAACTATGACAGAAGAGAAGGTTTTTGAAAAGATGAGACAACAGTTAGAGAGATGCTTTGGAATGCTGGCTCGGAATGGGTAGTGATGCAGGATTACCTCTGCATATGAAATCACTTTCTCAGATATGGGTGTTTCAGGTACCCAACTTAGTGGCACTTTTAAACAGTCAGCCAAGTGGCCTCAAGAACAGAAAGTCTGTGCAAAGAACTAGAAATTATGAAGATGGATGAATGCAGCTGAGTTTGGAAATTTTTCCTTCTGTAGCTTAAATACATGCCAGGGGCCATTCTGGTGCATTGCAGATCATTAAAAAACCCAAGAGCAAGCCCCACTATTTTTGCAGAATCACCTACTTGGGAGCTGTAATTTTCATTTTAATCTCACTGAATCAGTAAGCTAGGTTCCTTTTTTTGATTCAGCCATCAGACCTGATTTATTTAAGATACTAATCTGTTAAGGGTATATTGAATTACCTAGGAGACTAAGGAAGTAAGTAGTACTTTAGGTAGTTGTAAATTAAATAAATAAAATAAAAGGTACTACATAGCTTAGCATTCTATGTTTCAACATAAAAAATGCTAAGGAGAGATTAAGGAGATCAATCAAAGAGACTAAATTTGGGTTCCTCTCTGTATTCTGAGGCAATGTATCAGCTTACACTAAAAAATACTTAAACCAAACTCTTTGAAAATAAAATCCTGATAAACCACTTTTCTAGTCATAACCTTATATAGGATATCCCCATTCGAAGCATTTGCACGACAGTTTGATGAAATACCAAGGAAGTTAGGCTCTGAATTTCATCTGCATTCAGTTGTACTTGATTCCTCTTATAGTTATCTGTTCCTTGATAAAATGGTTTAAAATTATTTTAATCTATGGGAAAGAATATTTTTGACCCAAGGTGCAAAATAAAAAACATTGTAAACTCTGCAAATGGCGTCGTTTCAGAGAACTTATTTTTTACCTCCTAGAATAAAACTGCAGCAACTGAAAGTTTTTGCTTAGTAAAAGAAAAACAAAACAAAACACCAAACAAAACACAAAAAAACCCAAAAAAACACACACAAAAAAATCAAAAAACCATTTGAACAAAACAAAATCCCTTAAGTTATCTAATTGTATCTATACAATTTATGTGTCCATAAAAGTTAGACACCATACTTGTAAAATAGCTAGTTGAGATTACACTGCAAGAAAATCTTAGGCCCATTATTATGTGCATTGGATAGTTAGTGTAAATTTAGTGGCTAAGAAGAATTTTCCTGAATAAAAGGTTTAGGAATTTATTTAAATGCAGCCTGAAGAGGGCCAAAATGCTTCTAACTTGTGCTAGATAACTTTTACCTAGGAGTGATAGGATGAAGAAAGCAACACTTGACCTCTGGCAAGAACCTCCGGAGAAATATAATGACTGATTTGTTGGTTTTATAAGTAAATAAGGGGAAAAAAGACACTTTCACAAATAATTTTAAGCACCATAAACTGGTCACTGCTACAGATTGGAAATCTCACTGCAATGCTATCGCAGCAGTTCTGTATCCAGCCTCCAAAGGCTAGTTCCCTGCTCTAAAATCTCCACTTTAGGCACACACTGACTAGTTAAGCTGAAAAGAAAAAATAACTTAAAGTACGTAATTTTACTCCTAAAACATTCTGAGGCCATTCCCTGGCACTGTTGAGAAATGGCACTGTTAAATTTGCCCATGACTAAGTGTTTTATTTCTCTCACTTCCCTTGGCAGTATGGTATCATACTGCCTGCTGAGAGCAATTTATGGCATGTGCCATTTCCCAAACCATTCTCCTGTCCAGAAAAGTGCTGCTGGGTTCAGGTTAAAATCATGCCTGGGAGTGTGCTAATCATGTAGCAGTCAGAACAAAGATGGATTGGTGTTGCACTCTGTGTCCCTAACCACTTAACTTGTTTCTTAACTTGTGCAAACAGACAAAATAGCACCTTGCAAGTTAAGATATACAACCATCTTGTACTTCATGGGCAACAGATTCCTGTAATGTTGGACACAGTTAAGTTATCTTGGTTTTCTTATTCTTCTCTGGAAGGCTGCTCAAGAACATTAGTGTTTACATCATTAAGGAAAAAAGTCACATTTCTTGTTCTTTCTTACTCACAGATAATTACTTGATTTTCTTTTCTATTTTTTTTAATAAATTACTTTTTCCTTATGCTTTTCTTTTTTCCCACACAACCCTCAGACTCTCTCTTACAGAGGGAACTATTCAGTCTTCTCCATCAACTCAGCAAAATGATTTTGCCTAACTTTCCTATAATATAGGATTCACTGCCTACTCAGTAAGCTTCTCTCATTCCATTTGAATAGACCTGTGTGACTAAGAGCAGAACAGAGTATGAACTACATCTACCAGAGTATTTTATATCAACATTTATCTGACTGAAGGAAAACAATGTGTTTTAGGTGATCTGCCTCTTCTCTTAAGCTTATTTGAGCCCAGTCAAGGTCAGTAGAAAGACTCTAATTGACTTCAAAATTATCAACTATCTAGTCTTCTGTAAACAAGTGCATGGGTGGTAATCTAAAGTCCTTTATTTCACAATATGTTTCATCACTAAATAAATCGTTTTAAAATTCCAGTGTGGGACAATGAATTTCTGTGAAATGATTAATTTTGTTTGTGGCAGTTTGTGTGAGGCCTCCTTGTGTCAGGACACCAGCACATCCTGGTCAATGTAAGCAAGTTTGGGCTGTACCCAGGTGTGTTGGAGCTGCGTTCATGACTTCCCTTCATAGAACACCTTGATATGCTCACCACCATTCATGTTTTCTGCATGGCATTTCAATGGATGGATTTAAAGGGTATGAGATGTATTTGCAGTCAAGAATGCTACCACAAACTTCTCTGGCTGGAAGACAAGGAGGCTTGTTCACACACTCCTTCTCACCATATGGTCTCATCAGTTTGAGTCATTCCCTGTGTCAACAAGCTTTCATAGATCTGGAGCTGACACTACTTTTATTATGTTGCATAATGTCACTTCTTGTAATTGAGTTTCTTCTGAATTGGATGAAAGGATTCATAAGTTCATTTTAAATGGATTCCAAGTGAGAATTGCTCTCTGATAACTTCCTGCTCTCCTCAGATTAGAGTCAGCTTACTTACACACCCAGGTTTCATATATCACTTTCTTCCCCTATTAAGCCAGCAAGTTCATTATAAATTAAACATGATATAGGTCTTTAAAATAGCAAGTTTATGCTTGTTGCTCTACAACAGTTATTGGAAACAGCACATTCTGAATGATCTGATTTGAACTCTCCTTGCACAGTAAACTCATCCCTAGGGAAAAAAAAAAGTTTTATTTTTTAGTCAAATCAACTCTTCTAAAAAATGAGATTTATTTTTTTAATAACATCCCATTATTCTCTTAATTCCTTGAAAAATTAAATTTATCTGGATTCAAGTACAAAACCAAAGCCAAAGCTCTATTATCTCAGTGGGAGCTGAGTTTAAGAATCAATAAGTCTTCCTTTCTGATCAGCAGATTACCTCTGATATTTTTCTTCCTTCCTGACATTTGAAGGTTTCCTACTTTCCTAGCAAAGGGGCAAATTTTGGACCTCTGTATTGTTTTGTCACTCTGACTAAACCAGATACATCTGCAGCTGTAAGTGCTTGGAAATTTACCCATCAGCAAAATAAGATATAGACAGGTAATAAAAATTTTTTGCAACAATTTTTTGATTTGGATTTGTTTGTCAAAAGTAATAATTTCATACCATGATAGTTCTTGATGTTCATGTTAGATGTGTTAAATATCATCTTTCTACTGCCCAGCTCTGAACAACCCAGTACAGGAGAGACGTAGATCTACTGGGGAAAATCCAGTGAGGGGCCACAGAGGGGAATGAGGGACTGGAGTATCTCTTCTCTGAAGAAAAGAAGTGAGAGCTGGGACTGTTCATCCTTGAGAAGAGGGGGCTCAGAGGGCATCTTACTGATGGGTATAAACACTAGAAAGGACCATGCAAAGAAACTGGGAACAGACTCTTCAGTAGTGCTGTGTCAGGATCAGAGGCCGTGGGCACAAACAGAAACACAGGCACTTTCTTCCAAATATCAGGAAATAATTTCATTTTTTTACTGCAACAGTGGCTGAGCACTGAAAAAGGGATGTTGTGGAGTGTCCAGCTTTTTTGGTAGATATTCAAAAGTTATCTGATACATGATCCTGGGCTACTGACTCTAAGTAGACCTGCTTGAGTAGGGGGTTTGGACAAGATGCTCTCCAGAGGTTCTTTCCAACTTCAACTATTTTGTGATGATGTGGTTCTGTGGTTAATGTAGACAGATGTATTAGAAAGTATATGATACTTTCTACGTGACTCAGGAGTAAAGGCAGAGTTTGAAGCAAGGATACAAAGTTCAGGACCCTTCAGAGCACAACAAATGGCAGCATTGGCTTGCAAGTCAACAGACTCTCATCTTAACCTCTTGACTTGTAGTGCTGAAGATGGAGTAAGAAGCAGATTAGAAACTTAGGCTGCTTATGTGATGCTGAGGCTCAAATGTGCTCTGGAAGGCTGAAAGTTTCTGAATGATTTTAGTCTTAGCTGTATGCAGTGTAATATGAGTTTAAAGAATTTGGTATACAGGTAAGAAAAACTCATTAAAATTAGGGTTAAGTTCGACACAAATAGGCACAAGAGCACCGGCCAGATTGTGATATATAAAAAGCCAACGCATTCACTTATATTATTTGTTAGTGTGGAAGCTGTCAGCCTGACATGCAAGCTGTGAATGCTGATGAAAAGAGCCCCAGCAAAGGACTGAGATGTAAGTCACTCGTGTCCTTCAGCGATTCCCCTTAAGCCTCTTGAGCTGTTTCTGCTTCTCAGCTTTAGATTTTTCTGGCTGACTGCTGCCCTCATACTAACCCTGTCACAATACTGGGAAAGCCTCCCAGCAATCTCTCCCTATCAGATGAGACAGCAATAAAAACTGGAAGATGTGAACCAGCTAAAGACACTTCAACCTTCTTCCATCATTTTCTCTACAAATCTTAGAAACACTGAGAAATATAGGCAAAGCATCAGGTTGACAAGATGCTATGGAAACCTTGAGGTTGCAGAACATCTCCCAGACTCTCTGGATAAGATTTCAGGTGATCCTAAGATAAGCCCTGAGCATTACACCATTCATTCCCATCGTGGGCAGTATTACAGCATCTCTGTGTGTACGTATATTCATCTAATACCCATACTGGTATTAGAAGTGCCAGACACGTCCCTTGAACCCAGTCATAAAGGCTGTCTTATCTCCTAAAATTTTGCCTTAGTACACAGTAACAAAGAAGTCCAAGGACACAGAAATGCACCCTGTGCTTCGTGTTTATTCCAAGCATATAGATGCTGGAACAGCAATAAAATTGCTCAACTTGAGTTGGAAAGCATTATGGCTGTTGGCAAGCAATGACACAGAAAATATCTTACTTTGGCTATAGAGTTCCCATTTCGGAGTGCCTGTCCACATACCAATTGGTAGAGAGCTGTTCCAGCTCCCAAGAAAACTCAAGCTATGTTTTAAAAAGAAAAGAAAATAAATATTTAAAACCTAAGTGCTAACATGATGGGTCAGACCAAAATGGCACAGAGATCAGCACGCTGTCTCCAGTATTTGCCAGAATTGGCTATCAGCACACATTTATCTTTCAACTGCTGATTTATGCTCTTTTCTTCTGCTTCTCACTTGGCAGCTCCCTGAATGAGAGACTGCGATTAGACCTATGGCATTTAATATTCACCAAGTTTACCTTTCCTGAGTTTGTCTCATGTTTTTTTATTGTGCTATTGTGATCTCAGATATCAGAGCTTAAACTTCAGAGGAAAAAAGCCAAAACAAAAGACATTT
Source organism: Rhadina sibilatrix (assembly GCA_013400275.1). Lineage (NCBI taxonomy): Eukaryota > Metazoa > Chordata > Aves > Passeriformes > Phylloscopidae > Rhadina > Rhadina sibilatrix. The sequence continues at coordinate 34,897 of VWYO01007721.1, forward strand.
CATATTCTTTCCCATAAAAACAGTTTCTAATGATCATATTTGTCTCCATTTGTTTCTAAATATAAAGGATCTATTACTATTTTACAAACCACTGACATTATAATTAAGTGTAGATTAATTAAAGTCAATTTTTAATATAAAATATTTTTAAAGCATGTTATGAGTTACATGATTTTATTCAAGAATGAGGAAAAACTTGAAATGATCTCCATATTTATTTTGTTTTCTATATACTGCCCAGGAACTGAGAAATTATTTGAATTAAATAAGGAGAACTTGGCCTACTTTCTGTTTTACTTTTTATTATAAAGTAGCAGAGCACTCATACCATTACTTCTTTGTTCTGTGGTGCTGGTTATAATAATTCATCTCTGCTTCCCCAAGATGGACCTCCAAGAACATAAATTTGATTGGGTGTTGCGGGTAGTAGAGACAAAGTAAATACAGAGGCATAGTCCCCTGAAGAGCTTTGGACCAAAGAGAATAACATGTCATCATTAGTCCCTGCAGAAAGAAATTATCAGGAATTTGGAGTGTTTAGGTAGAATATTTTTGTAAAACTAAAATAATTGGTACGATGCAACAAAATTTGAGAGATGAACTGTAAGATTCATATAAAGCTAGTCAAAGGCAGAAAGAAAACCATGGCATATAATTTTCTATAATTTAGCTAGGAAATGCAGTACACTGTGTAAATGGACAAAAATAACCTTCACTTTAGGCAGCCGTCTTTTCAAAAAGCAATTACAACTTGTTACCCTTTGAATTTTGCTTCTTCTCAACAGCATTAAAAAGAACATGTTTTTTAGCTTCAGAGGTCTAAAATGTTTTATAGAAGCTTTGTTATAAGGTTGTTTCATGTGCCAAATATCCACTACCCAATTTAAAAAAAAAAAATAAAATTAAGCTCTGTGGCGCATTTTTGATCTTTCATTTCCAACAGAGATATTCTTCAAATCTTTTCTATTTTTCTATATTGCATAAACTAATACGGCGTATAATAATTTCTCAGTTTTTCACTGCAATCTGTTATCAGAGACCTTAATACTGACACAGACCTCCAGACTTAAATGAAACTCTGCATGGGTCTGCTGTACTGCAGAAACAGATGCTAAATTAGAAGGAATAAAAATAACTTTTCTGTACAACATGTGGAGGTTAAGGAGACTTTGCAGTGCACAATTCTCCATGATATTTAACTCTACAGGAACTTTTTGTCCAGAAATGTAAGAGAATCAATCAAATTTTTCATTCATTAACCAGATATAAAATAATGATATCAGACATTAAGTTGTGATTAAATGGAATAACAGCAACCGAGATTTTTTTCAAATTAATGGAGAGGAGAATGCAGTAAACTAACCAAAAAAGTAATAGATTTCCTGGGATCACCCTTGAAGGCTGGTGGATTCTTAACAACATGATCACCCCTTAATCCCTGTGGTGTAGATCTGTGAGGCACGTGCAATCTGAAAATCATCTTGCCCACACTTCTAAGTGCTCTGGGAGAAGTTTGGCTTAATTTTGAAGCTGTTAATTTAAACCTGCTCCTGTGACTACAACCTTGACTGGGAGGGAGCCCTTTACTATTGGTGTTCTGCAGTCCTTTGCCCAAGAAGCATTATTAAGTAACTAAAATGGATCTCTCCTCAGGCACTTTCTGAAGAAAATTTTCTTCTTCGTGCTCATTCGGTTTCTCCTTCTGGTACAGTCACCTGCACCCCTTTTCTGTACAGTCTAACATAGCTTGTCACTAACTTCAGAGCTGCTTTTGTGCACTCTGCACTCTGACTAGTGCTAGCTCTCAGCCCTTGGTTGTGGACAGCTGGCCTTCATCTTAATGCTGTTTTCAGACTCGTTTTGAGAGGTTCTAGTTCTCAGCAAGCCAGACCAGTTTATCTGGGGAAACATGGTTTAAGCACAGACCTTTCCATCCTGGATTTTATACCCACTACAGGGTCACACCAAAATGCTGCTCTAAAACGTAGACACAGGTATAGGAAGTCCAGTCTACGTGGACACAGATGCAGCACTGGACACTGGCATTTCTACCTTTGCGTGCGGGGGCTACCTGGCCAAAGCTGCTGACTGTGTTAGTGTGGCCTCAGATGGGCACCAGCTTCCTGTGGTACTATTTGTTTTCACCCTAAATCAGAGTTTAACTTCAGATTGAATTAACATATAACAACTGTGAAAAACATGCTGATACCACAGAGGAGAAAAAATGTGCTCATTTATAAGTCAGATCATAACTGAAGGCTTACTATACCCTTGTATGGTGAACAGGAGACCTGTGGACCATGAAAATAGGTTATGTTAATGTGATCAAAAGCTGTAGAAGAATTTCTGATAAGTTGAACAAGAGACAATAAAATACCTTTAGGAATAGATGCTGTTGCTTATTCTGCATAAAAAGTTCTCTTTGTCACAGGACATCTGCTTCTCTAACACCAATTTCTTATCTTCTCACAATAATAGGAAGCAGAGGTTATTACATGTCAATCAAGTGGTATGAAATCAGAAGTGTACTATTTCATTTTTATTGGAATAATGTTCCTTCTTGCTGTGTGCAGTTCACAAAATCTCCTAAAAGTGAATGCAATCCATTGCTTCCCATTGTCCCATTGTTCTGTTATCATTAAATTTGACTCAAAGAACAGGCTGGCAAATGAATGAGCAAAAGGAAGATCAGGGCCTGACACACACAAAGCTGTGGGACAGTGAAATACAATTCACTTTTATACTGACACACCTCATTACTTTCTCACTCCTTTTGAGAAAAACAGATTGAGTTTGTTCTGTATTTCTTGCCAACAATTGATACCTAGTTATCCCAGACAGAGTTTACTGGTTAAAGAGAGTGGCTGGTCGACGGACATTTCCAAAAATAGAAATGAAGAAAAGGGAAATTAAATACCTGTAATGTAATGGAAGTGTAATGGAAGGGCTCAGTTACCCTTCTGTAATGGAAACGAGGGAAAGAACAATATCTGCAAAGTGGTGGAATCCTTTTATTGCTTACCTAACTACAATTATATTCCTGACCCCTTTAATGAAATTGTATTACTGATCTGAACTGGTGAAAAGCTGAATGCCTGAGAGACATCATCTACTGAACTGCTCAGATTAAAACTGAGCTGCCAGGAATATCATGCTCATTTTAGTACGTGCCTTATCAGTCAGGAAAAACCAAGAAAAAAATAATATCCAACAGGTCTGTCAAATCTGTTTAACTTGACAGATGAAGCCAACACACACACACACACACACACATATGGTTAAGGGAATTAAAAGCATATTTATATTTGGGCAAGTATATTTTAAAACTCTTTATTATTTTTTCTGAGTTTAATTTTCTAGTAAAAACAAGTGTTCTGCCATGCACAGACTGTCCTGTGAGTTAAAATGATATTTCTTCAAATATTTATCACCTGCAAAAGTAAATTACCAGCCAATCAGGGAAGAGTGCTTAAAATAACTAATGGATTTTAATAATATAATTTTTCCTTTTTCATGTGTATTTTCAGGTATATGGATATAATGTGTACAAAAAATACTCAGAGAGAGAATGAGTTTAAAGTAGAACAAATTTCCATTAAATAAGCAAGGACCACAGTTTATCTGGAGCTTCTCCTATGAAAGTACTGCTGGAAATACAGATGTTTATTGTCTTAAGTTCTTTGAGTACACAGTGTTGCCAAGGCAGCTGAAGACATTACGCCTTTGCAGTAATGGTTGGAATCAAATACTCCTATTTGAAATCCCTGTTCCTCAGAAAAAGTATGTTTTTTAGTTAACCAAGTATAAATTCACTCCCTATTACAGTAGCTTTCAGGAGTTTCAACTTAGACCCTCATGAGCTACGAAGTGTTCACCAGGTCAGAACCTGTGCCATCAGGTGTGAGAGGGAACCCAGATCAGAGGTCTGCACTACATCTGCAGATCCAAGGAAAACATCTTCCTCAGGGATACAGCACTGAGTACAGGGCTGCCTGCTGGTATGTGAGCTACTGATACTCCTCATCCTTCCACTAAGGAGGGAGAGACTGCTGTAGTGCCAAGAATGTCAAAGAGCTTGGATCTGGCATTGCCACCTGTGCTTCCATAATTCCAGCTAGCATAATATGAGCAGGGTTTTCCTTCATGGGGGAAATGTCCTACCTACCAGTCCTGCTTACACTTTGGCGATTTGAGCAAAAGCTGCTGGAAATAGCCTTCATGCATTTATTGGGATGTGTGATACTCTTGTTCATGTCATGGATGTTACTTTGGTAACATCTCTTCCTTTTTCTCTCCATCCCCGTACACAATGCATCTCTTTTCCCACACAAAAGTTAAAAGCCACATAGAAGCTGCTTGATGCTAGATCATCACAACATCATAACACTGTAAATACTTAAATTTCAAATACTAGGGAGTCCTGCAGTTACTGCTTAACCAACAGAATTTGTATTTCAAATAGAAAGATAATCTAGAAGCCACAGAAGCTGCATCATTTTGCAGCAGATGCTGATAATCCTCATTTGTTTTATGACTGTACTGATTTGAGTGGATTATAAGGACAGCTCACTCAGAGAAAGCTTAGCCCAGCTGGATGTCATATCAAAACAGAGCAGGCACAGAGATACACAGCTTTTATGCTTTGAGCTGTAATGTTCAAAGGAGACTATCCATTTTAAATTATATTTCTGTCTCAGATTGTTTTACTGGCTGCTATTATGAAAACACTAGTTATTATCAGAACTGCAAACCATTATTTCTCAGGAATTTGTATATTTGCATTAGTTTGTGCGTTTGACATCACTTTGTGTCTAGACTGTGCTATTTCTCTTGTAAAATCAGACTGCCACTGTAGACCAAATTATTTTACTTGTGCATTTCCTTTGGTCTTACATCTGAGATCTACAAATGTAATTAAGTGTGCTATCACCATTCCTGTCAATTTGCCAATGTTGTTCTGACATGCTGCTTCCAATGCAAAGAAAAAACAAACAACAGTTATGTAAGAAATGAAATAAGACTGTGAAATGATTATCTTGGGATAACTGGTCACAGGTATGCAGGTAAGGGAGATTTCTAAATGAAACATAGGTCTAAATTTTACACGCTTTTTTTCTCTTTTGATTTCTTGTCTTTTTCTGACTTCTTGTCTTTTTCTAGCTATGCACTACTTCCCAAATAACAGCTCTTTTGAATAACAGTGGTTTTCAGTACCAGATCTTTGATAATTTAAGGCTGCTGATAGAAAAGGTTTTTCATGGTACTAGGGGATATGTAAACTCATAAGAATAAAGATAAGGTAGTTTTATGACTGCTTGTGTATTGGTCAGTAAACTGCTGTTATATAATTAGAATATAAAGCTGTGCCAGTGCACTGATTTCACTATGAAAGAACTGTAAGAAAAGCAAACAGACAAACTAAGTGCTGGCTTGTCTGCTGACATGCTTCTGTGAAAAGTTCAAACACGCTTTGCAGGTAAGACTTCCAAGTGACAATATGACTGGTCTGAATTTTTAAGATTTCAGAATCCCTTTTTTTACCCGTTAGACTCTTGTGGCTGGTTATCTCTATCCTTGTTCCCAGAGGGAGCTGAAAACATCAGTACAGGAAACAAGGTTAATTTCAAGGTTAATCATCTCATTTGATACAAAAGGATAAAGTGTTTGGTCTTTTTCCAGAAAAAAATATGTATCTGATTGAATGTAATCAGGCAATTCAGGAAGTATTTTTCTGTCTCCTTTTCAACATGAATTGTTGGTCACCCTCCAGTGCTCATGTCAGAGACAGCATTTTTCTTTTATTTTAAAGTAACTAATGTTGAGGGCATCCTCCAACTATGGAATGCTGTGGTTCAAGTCTTATTCTTGACTTCAACTAGAAAATCAAGTTTCTTTGTTTGCTGATCAAATATGAATACTCTGGCATCTGCCCTGTACTCTGCCGAAAGGTCTCTACTCCAGGGATTGTTTATAGGAAAAACCTGTACATAGTCAGTGCATGAGAAAGGCAAATTGAGTCAGATTTATTTTATAGTACAACTATTTAATGCTTTGTTAATAGAAATAGGTCATGCCACAGAAACCAGTTACCCTCTACACCTCTTCCATGGCAATCAGAAGAGTTATGATGCAAACACTTTTCTGGGGTGTTGATTAGTACTAGTCACTTGAATGAAAATGTACTTCTCTTTTACATTTTAGAAAGCAAACTGAAAGATCTGTGTAATCTCAACATCTTTCACAATGCAATCATTTTATCCCTGACAAGTGTTATGCAAGGCTTGAGAATTTTAGTGCCTTGTCTAAAGCTTGCAGGGTTTATTTCCAGACAAAGGTTAATAATGGGGACATTTTTTGTAAATTTCTAGAGCCGTTTCAAATGCTCTACATCTGCATAGGACTGGAGGATACAATACAGGGATGGGGGAGGACACTTCTGCCAGTGAAGAATGGCTGCTGGGGGCCAGGCAGAAAAAAGGACATCTGAAGCAGTAGACCACTTGCACCTAGGTCATCCCTCAGTGACTGGAAAAGGTAGAGGATTATACTGAGAGTCTAGGACAGATAAGGAGTAAAGCAGTGCTCCAAAACTCTTTAACTTTCATATTTTTCAAAATAAACATCCAGAGGGGAAGTTTAATTTGCCTAGTTATAAGCATCTAGTTCTATTTGAGATGCCCAAGGGTATCCCACCCAACTTCCTACTGCTGTTTTAGCAGGAATCACTAAATCCGGTGTCACATATTTCAGTTCTGTGAAGACGTCCTGGTTATCTATGATAGCCACACTTATACACAAAACTTATATATGGATGACTTGTAGCTGAAGTCACAATCCACTCATGAATTGCAAAACTCTAACAGACAGATGCAGTCAAAGGTATTATGTGACAGATATTTGCGAGCTTGCATTATATAATATGCATTTCTGCTCTAATTCTCTCTTCTAGTAGGAAAATACGTATGTTGTAAAATTACTGACTTGATTTGAAATCTATTTTAGTAAATACAAGACAGAGATAACATTTTTTTATTAATCTTTCCCACGATTTGTTTAATACCTGCTGCACTACCCAAATTATTGTTACTGGAGTTTGGAGCTGTGATATTGTCCCATCAATGTCATTGAAATGGTGCTGATTTATACTTTTGGAGAATATTGTTTTTAGTGTCTAATTCTGTTGAACTCTGTTAGGTCTTGTTCATGTGTTAGTGATCCCAATGACATCATGTATAGGTACATCAAAGTAAAGATACTTTAGGATTAATGTGGCATGTAAATGTCTACAAAATAGATGACAATGTCTGATTAATAAGCCCCTTACTATTAATTTGAAAAGAGGGAAAAACATTAGCCATAACAAACTTAAAAAACATGATGAGAACAATTACACTAAAACACAAAATCCCGAGGGGACTAGTTGAAACTATCTAATTTCTAAGGCAGATGAGTCTGTCCATGATACCCACTTACAGAACTTTAAGACCTTGATTCATTTTGGAATTTCTGTCAATCATAGTAATAATGTTTCAAAAAGATGAAAATGTCTTGGTGAAAAGTGCTACCATTGCATTAGTTATGAGGACAGTCAATCACATAGATCATGTAAGAAATATCCACTCTTAACAGCCCTCACCATGTACTCTTGGCAAACTCATGACTTTGCCAAATGTGTACCTCTCCCACTCCCCGTTTTTCTCTCTCCCTTGTGTCTCATTTGCTAGGAGAAGAGGTGTGACAATGGGGAACAGAGGAAGGATGGTGGAGGCAGTGTGACATCCCCTTACTCCTTTACTCCCAAGCACTTTCTTGGTGAGACTGGTCAAAGGTCATCAACACTAGTGCAGGAATGATGGCAACAGTGTTTGATTATTTGTGCTGCAGTACTCACAGGAGTAAACTTTTGTGCAGCTGCACGATTTAATGTATCCTCTAATTATCATGCACCCTGCATTTTAACAACAGAAAATAAGAGGTGGGAGCTTTCTCTACACTAATCCATGCACAAATCACCCATGTGTGTAGATAAAAGTAGAGTTTGAATGTTTTCCCTCAAAGAAATGCTGCTATAGAGAAAAAATTCTTTGCCTACTGATTCCTGGAAACATATCCAATCCTTTCTGCCCCAAGTTAACAGATGTAAAAAAACAAGAAGCCACTATTACCTTTTTCTGTGGCAAACAATCCATAGTGCAATTTTTTTTTTAATGATGTGTCAACCAGCCTGTGATTTAACACTTCACTTTAACTTATCCAAAAATAATTTTAATGACTATGAATTGCTGTACAGCAGTGATTTTCATCTGTTTTCTAAAGGTCTACAGATTGCCATGCTCAAAAATATTTCAAAACCAGTTTCTTATTCATTTTTTTCTTCTAAAATGTCACTTAGTTACAGATGCATTTGTCCCAAATAAATGAAAAGCAGGAACCTTGTACTGAACTCTCATTTTTCAAATAGAAGGTTCAGATTTGATGTCATTATATTCTTATTCTAAGGTTAAGAAATTGCTCATTTAGAGAATTGCTTATATAAACTCCAACCATATTCTGTTCTTCCAGGGTTCCAAAACTGAATTAATTTCTTAGGATCATCTTGTGAAATAAGTAAAGATAGAATAATGGTAAAAATGGCTGATTTTTTTCTTTTGTTTTTGGTTTTTGGTTTTGGTTTTGGCTTTTTTTTTTTTTTAATCAAAACAGAAAGCAAAGCTGTTACTGTGTTTCAGAAATGCATGAGGTGCTTCTGTTTTATTCTGCAAACACTTTATAGGTTTACACATGTATAGTAAGGTATTTATAAAGATTGGTAAATGTGCCAGAGAATTACTTAGTAAGGCTATATTAGTGAATCTGCTGCATAATACTCTATTTTCTATGTGATAAATCAGTGTCTTCCATTCATTTGTTTCTATCTTCTTCATTCTTAAAGGACTCCTGGCCATGCCCCATATGTGTCACAGCAGCACAAGGACATCCTGAAATAACTCTAGTGTCTAAATCTGGAAAACTGTGCATCATCATAGTCACTACATGTTTTAGTAAAAAAGTTAATTTACATCTTTTTTTTAAGATCTGATCCTTTTAAGTTCTGAAAGGCTGCAATAAGATCTCTCCAGAGCCTTTTTTACATGAGAGGTGTTCCAGCCTCTGACATTTTTTGTGGTTCTCCTCTGGGCCTGCTCACTGACAGGTTCATGTCATTCTTGTACTGAGGACCCAGAGCTGAATGCAGCACTCCAGGTGGAGTCTTATGAGGACAGAGGAACAGAATCCCCTCCCTGGCCCTGCTGCCCACACTGCTTTTGATGCAGCCCAGGACATGGTTGGCTTTCTGGGCTGTGAGGGCGCATTGTTGAGTCATGTCCAGTTTTTAATCCACCACTATCCCCACATCCTTCTTTGCAGAACTGCTCTCAACCCCTTCATCCTCCAGCCTGTATCAATATCTGGAGTTGTCCCAGCCCAGGTGCAGAACTTTGTACTTTGCTTTGTTGAACGTTGTAAATTTTGCATGGGTTTACTTCCCTAGCCTGTCAAGCCTGTTGAGTTGATTATTGGCAAGAAGAGACCACAGAAAAAAACATCAGGGAATGAAAGTCAAGATGTAATGAGATGCCCTTCTGAGGGAATTAGCTTGGAGGACAGACGACCACGTCTCAATTTCTCCTTATCTAAGGCCAGATATGTAATAACCACTCTCCTTTCTAAAAGTTGTTTGAGAAGAGAGAGATGGCAAATGTAAGGAGGAAGAGCAAACATAATCAAAAAGAAAGGAAGAATACAGGAGACATAGAAGGAGATGTAGGCTATGCCAAACAAAGGGATGGGACTTATGGAAATAAAGGAGTACACAGCAGCATATGGGTGTGGAACAGCATACTTAGAGGGACAGCAAAGGGAAATACATCAGCAGGATCAACACAGTGAATGGGATCTAAGACTGACATGCTGGCTGAGAGCCAGTTTGAGTTTTTACACATTATCGGGGTAAACCAACAAGAACCAGATCAGCTAAAGACATACTACATCACATATAGAAAACCTCCAAAGAAACAAAGAAAATATTACTCCTGGTTCTTGCCCAACAAGAGATACATTATGAAAAATGCCAAACCACATGACTAAATCTTTCTCACCAAGCTCTGCAGATCAGGAAGATATTTCTGCTCCTATTTTTCCCCAAATGTCATTTTGAAATGATTCCTTTGTTTGTACCTCTGGACTGCATTCCTGGAAAGTTTGGATTGCAAATATAGGGTTTGTGCATTAAAATTTTCTATAGTGTTGCCCAGGGAAACTGTGCTTTGTATGTCACCGTTCAATGACATGCCAATAAAAGCCTTCAGAAAAGCAGAGTAATCACCTTTAATCTTTCCTCAGCTCTCATGCAGTGCTGCCTAAATGTGAAAATTTGCTAGTTTTATTTGAAAATGGGAAAAAATAATTTAGATCTGAAGAAGAAAACTCCACCTGAACCGCAACTCTTCAAGGCACATGAAAATCACAATAATTTTTCTTTGAGTTGGAGAAAGAATGGTTATTAGCCACTGAAGTAGTAAAAGGTGATGGGTCAATTTAACATATTTTCTTTAAAAAAAAAATCAATTACTTTGACTTTAAAATATTGATTCAAGTCCCAGTATATGTAACTACAATTTAGCTTTATGTAAAGGAAAATGAGATTATTTCAAATCGATAGACTACAATACCCTGAACTCAAACCAGAGATACTAAAATCAGAGTATTTTGAGTTGAAAGGGATCCACAAGGATCATTGAGTTGAACTCCTGACTCTGCGCAAAAATACCTAAAAGTTAAACCATATATCTAAGGTTGTTCAAACCCTTTTTGAATACCACTGTGCTTGAAGCTGACTTAAAAATTAGAGGCTTATTAAAGAATGGTTCTTCAGGCTGGTTCATAAGGTGTTAAGATTTTTTAATCTTTGTTTTCCTCTCCTTGTATTTTAAGTTTTACTAGGATTCCCTACAATTGTATGAATTTCAGCTGTTTAGAGACATAGGCAACAAATCTAAAAATTCTAGGAAACACATCCGAGCTACAGATTTGTAACTCAAGCATAAGTACCTTGAAAGAGAAAGGGTTAAGTTATCCTCTGTAGCTGTTTCTGTACTGCAATATAAGGCAGGTATGATCACTCAATTTTACTGCTTAAAACTCAGTACCTACCACTGAATGTAGGCTGGTATACGTTCAGACCATGCCAGCCAGCACTGTTATGGACAATCAATCCACAAGCATGGCCCATTCTGGAAAGCAATGTGGTTGTTGCCACGCTGTTTGGGGAGAGGGATAATTGGTCTGTGTTTACACAAATTGTGCCAGTCTAGTAAGCCTCAAAGCTGAGGAATGGTCCCTAAGGTCTTTTATTCATTAGTCTAGATGTTCCTTGCATGTCTCATCTGTTTGCCACTGGCTGTACAGATGGTGGCTCTGTGTCTAAGGTAGGGCCCCCAGGTAAGAGTACAGTGATGGATGGAGTCAGAATGAGCCAAAGTGAAAAGCACGGTGGCAATAATGATGTGTTGCTCATTCACCTTAGGAACAGATGCCAAGAAATTGAATTTATAAGAGTGCCTCTCACCCAGCTGTGCTTTGCTTAGAAAACTCAGATAAATGTGATATCTCTCACATTTCCTGATATCACTAAAAGTGGTTTTTTGGCCCCAGTTTGAAACCTGGTTGTTTGTTCTAAAGGTTGCTGCTGTTCCATGAAACTTCTGTAGTAGTGCAAGCCTACAGTTTTTGTATAGGGTGCACAAGTCATCGGCATTATTGCAAACTAAATTATCCATGGATTGTTGCATGTATACATGGACTAGATGTGATTCTTCTGTGCTGGAGACTTTTATGGCTGTTTATCATTTTGCTCGCCTCTGTATAATGCAGTTATTTTGTCTCTCCAGCATGCATATATGCATGTGATATGCCTATTTTGCCATGGATTCTTTAGCAATCAAAATAACAGACTTCTGTCCCTTTCTTCCCTTCATCCTGGATTTCTTCTAGCTTTCAGCATTCTCTAATAATGCCTCTCAACTTCTTGCCTCTTGCTAATATTCTGCATTTCCTCTTTCTCCAAGAAGAACCAGGCTTGGACTTCCTTGTTTTTCCGGTCATGATAATAAACATAATACTTATATTCACCTCAGAAAAATATTCTTGGGTTAGCAGTGTGTAGCAGACTACAATAATATGGAAGATATTTGCTACCAATATATACCAATACCGATACTTGCTATGAGCCCCAAGGCTGATACTGTTTGAAGATGATTTTGTTGCACATGGACTGTCATGTTTTGGTTTTTACATAAAGATACAGAGGCCAAAGCCTGTAGATTTAACTTTTATCATTCATGATATTATTTCACATGTATATCTACATGTATAAAAAACCATGGTGTCTAATAGTGATAACAACAAGAAGAGCTTCATTCAAGTTCCATAAGGAAACCTTAGAACAAAGAATCTAGTTCCTGCCAAGACCCACAGCATTCACACACCAGACATTGCACGCCAGAAGCTTGCTTTTCTCATATATACACCAAATAAACAAAGGAATTAAAAAGAAATCCAGCATTTGATTTCTTTTTTACCTAAACATACTAGTTAAGAGCCACTCTGTCAGCAGCAACACAGCTGCTTTTTATTTTTATTTTTTACAGATTACTTTTATTTTGTCATATCTGAGCAGTTCTTACAAGCCTCATTCTTGTTTCCGGCAGAAATATCTTGCCCAAAAGTCCTTTTCAAATGGGTGACAAACTTATAATATGTCCTTCATTTAAAGATATATTTTAAACACTAAACTTTTGTACGCAGTTCTCTAAATTCAAGGAGGTTCTGCCGTCTGCCTTGGTAATTCAGAGAGAAGGCCAGAAATGTTTCTGCTGCTGCTAATAGCCTTTCTCTGTGATAAATAGCAGAACTACTACTAGAACAGTTTACTACTTGGTGTGAGCAAAAGCATCAGAATCTGTCCTGGATTGCTATCTACATTTACAAATTATCTGTCTTCCTGAAAAAGATCTTCAAAAAAACTAAGAAATCAAGCATTATTGTTAGCAGAGAGAAGATAATTAAAATGATAGGTAGCTCCTTGGTGCTTGAAGTGCCAGTGAAAGCAGTAAAATAGGACACAATGTTCACCCTCTGTTAATGTATTCCTGCACTGTGGTTTCATGGATGATGGCAAGAGTTAATGCAGACTGTATCCTGTAGGTCTGCCCATGCTGACTACCTCTGGATTTTCTGGAGCTGGCACAGGAGTTCTTAACAATTTCATTACTCAGCTGAAGGGAGTATTCTTTTTCTATGCAGCTAATATAAAACCTAGAGAAACTTTCTAGTTACTGAACAGTTACTGGCATAAATCCAAATATACCTATCATACATGCTTTATAAATTCACCTTTACAGCACTGATGTTAAGCAAGGTTATAAAAGATTTGATTTTTGTTCTGCTTAAAAAAAAAAAAAAAAAAAAAGATTGCTGCTACTAGTTTTTCTTTTAAAATTGGAGTAATTGGCTAAATTCACTGGTGATTTATTTGAACCTTAACCTGAGTTCAGCTTTATTGCCTGACTTTCAGTTCACTCCTGTAGCACAGTCTGAAAATCTTATTGTTCAATTTGCCCTGATATAATTTTGAATGCTAGTCCAGATACATACAAAGGCAGCTCTATGTGAGCAGGTGTTGGGCCTTGGCTGTAGATCACAGGAATGCAGGAAAAGAAACAAATATAAGAGACTTTTGGCATCCCACTGGTTTATTCCATATTATGTTTTATTCACCTCTGTAGCAGATGCTCTTTTTTATCCCTCCTTTTCAGCGTGCTTGGAGTTTGTAGTGAGACTTACTCAGCTGTGGCCAGCTAGGGGTTTTGCCACAATAACTTCTTTTTGGGTAGCTTCTCCAATAACACAGCAGAGGAGCTGGAGGGTTGCCAGGTCCTCTAACACCTTGGCATCACTTCATGTTACCTCTATATGACTGCATCTATAATGGCAAATAAAGCAACACTAGAGACTTTCCTGGTTTTGAAGCTTAGAGTGCAAACCGGTTGTCCTAGGGTGACTTCATGATGCTTGTATCCCCAGTTGTTCTGTTTAAGCTGGATATTAAGTTCTGCACCTTTAAGACTGGTTCTGAGAGTGAAGTAAGGGAGTAGAAGTGTGTTTTTAGTTAGTTTTTCTTTTTTGCTAGCTGAGGCAGAAAAGTTCCCTGGACTGTGGCTGTTCTTTTTCTTGGAAGTGATCAGGCCTGCTTTGGACCAAAAACCCACAAAAATACCAGGAGCTCACGCCTGTGACCCACCGGGGCTCTGAACGCGACATTTTCCAGCGCAGGAGGGACTGATAGGAGACTGAGTGAGCTGAGCTACACCCCACGAGATTCTCTTGGAATTCGCCATCTCTTCAGAACAGTGAGAAACCTCTCATTGTTTAATATTATTCATTTTTCCATGTTTGTGAGTACTTTCTTGTTAAATAAACAGCTTTTTCCACTTCTCTTGAACAAGGTTTACAACCTGAACGGGTTGGGGGAGGTGCCGCTTGAATTTGTTTTCTATAGAGATCACTTCTGAGATTTCTCCTCTAAATTTGTCCCAGACCAGGACACTGGTCATGATCAGGATAGACAGCCCTTGTTCCAGGGTCCTCTCTGAGATCCATGCAAGGATTCCAATGCATAATTATTATTTTTGTCATCAAGAAGAATTCTTCATATAAGACATGTAAATAATAACAATTCCAACTTAGGCACATCATTTAATGCTCCACTTAGGAAAGATAGATCCAGGCCACAAATATCTACTTTCTGTGAGAAAATGAAGATGTTGTTTTGCTTCAGGTGAAGATCAATAACAACTACATGACCACTATTAAATGACAGAAAGCAAGTCAATAAAACCATGTTCTCACAAGCCAGTTAGAGGCAAGCTAAAATGTGCAGACAAGTATGCAGACTGTATGACATTGCTAGCCTTATTAAAAACTACTAATTTTCTTGTGTCTCATCACTGAGGTTTCTTATGGTTTCTCCTTTTCCTAATTCTTACCCTATTTATTATTATAGCTATAACATTCAACTATATTTTCTTATCTGAAACTGAAATCTATTTGTTGATTTCAAGTTATGCAAAATCAAATTGATGTGATAACATGAAGAATCATGTTCAAGTGAATTGAAGGATGAAACTTTTGTGCTCTGGTTTTTATGCTAATTTTAGAAAGATCTGAATCATCCAGGAAAAAAGAAAGATTTGTTTTGGCAATATTTTTATGTTGGTATGGTGCACAAAGCTATATTCTGTGATTATAGAGTGGTGTTTAAAGTGTTATGCCAAGATATAGAGGAACCAAGTCTTCCAGTTGCAGAAATATGTCGAGTAGAAAATGTGTGCTTTCAATCAACATTTGAGAGCACTGATCTTCCAGAATTGGAGGTTTTTACACAGTAGAGAATCTAGTTCTGGAATTG
>VWYO01007721.1:51518-123675 GCA_013400275.1 Rhadina sibilatrix
TGGCTGTTCTTTTTCTTGGAAGTGATCAGGCCTGCTTTGGACCAAAAACCCACAAAAATACCAGGAGCTCATGCCTATGACCCACCGGGGCTCTGAACGCGACATTTTCCAGCGCAGGAGGGACTGATAGGAGACTGAGTGAGCTGAGCTACACCCCACGAGATTCTCTTGGAATTCGCCATCTCTTCAGAACAGTGAGAAACCTCTCATTGTTTAATATTATTCATTTTTCCATGTTTGTGAGTACTTTCTTGTTAAATAGACAGCTTTTTCCACTTCTCTTGAACAAGGTTTACAACCTGAACGGGTTGGGGGAGGTGCCGCTTGAATTTGTTTTCTATAGAGATCACTTCTGAGATTTCTCCTCTAAATTTGTCCCAGACCAGGACACTGGTCATGATCAGGATAGACAGCCCTTGTTCCAGGGTCCTCTCTGAGATCCATGCAAGGATTCCAATGCATAATTATTATTTTTGTNACAAGGTTTACAACCTGAACGGGTTGGGGGAGGTGCCGCTTGAATTTGTTTTCTATAGAGATCACTTCTGAGATTTCTCCTCTAAATTTGTCCCAGACCAGGACACTGGTCATGATCAGGATAGACAGCCCTTGTTCCAGGGTCCTCTCTGAGATCCATGCAAGGATTCCAATGCATAATTATTATTTTTGTCATCAAGAAGAATTCTTCATATAAGTCATGTAAATAATAACAATTCCAACTTAGGCACATCATTTAATGCTCCACTTAGGAAAGATAGATCCAGGCCACAAATATCTACTTTCTGAGAGAAAATGAAGATGTTGTTTTGCTTCAGGTGAAGATCAATAACAACTACATGACCACTATTAAATGACAGAAAGCAAGTCAATAAAACCATGTTCTCACAAGCCAGTTAGAGGCAAGCTAAAATGTGCAGACAAGTATGCAGACTGTATGACATTGCTAGCCTTATTAAAAACTACTAATTTTCTTGTGTCTCATCACTGAGGTTTCTTATGGGTTCTCCTTTTCCTAATTCTTACCCTATTTATTATTATAGCTATAACATTCAACTATATTTTCTTATCTGAAACTGAAATTTATTTGTTGATTTCAAGTTATGCAAAATCAAATTGATGTGATAACATGAAGAATCATGTTCAAGTGAATTGAAGGATGAAACTTTTGTGCTCTGGTTTTTATGCTAATTTTAGAAAGATCTGAATCATCCAGGAAAAAAGAAAGATTTGTTTTGGCAATATTTTTATGTTGGTATGGTACACAAAGCTATATTCTGTGATTATAGAGTGGTGTTTAAAGTGTTATGCCAAGATATAGAGGAACCAAGTCTTCCAGTTGCAGAAATATGTCGAGTAGAAAATGTGTGCTTTCAATCAACATTTGAGAGCACTGATCTTCCAGAATTGGAGGTTTTTACACAGTAGAGAATCTAGTTCTGGAATTGGTCATCTAGACACGCATTACATTTTCACAAGAAAATGTCTTTGGCTTGAGGATTATCATAGTCTGAAATTATAAAAATAAATTGAAATCAGAACATTTCTTATAAGAAGAGATATTACCTTTTGTTCAGCTTCTTTCTCTGACAGCAAAATGAATACAGGGGGAAAAATTAAAATGTGGTGCAATTTGAAAGAATTTCTTTTCCATCTCCCCAAAAAAGCAATTGCAAGATTTACTGCATGGGCTGGCAAAATCCAGAGTGAGAGACCAGATATGGAAATTTTGCCAGTGGTGGAGAAGGCAAAATGACATTGCACTCTACAAAAGGTCAGTAAGTGAAGAGTTGAAGTGCTTGGTGCTTGAACAGGATGAGATGTTCTGACATTATGCTGATTCAATAACCTTTTAGCAGGTAGTTGGCTCAAATAATGCTTATGTTGTTAGCATATTACTGTGTTTTACTTATCTGTGCTCTTGTTTTCCCTGTAACTTTCAGTCTTAGGAGAAGGCTGCATTGCTACCTTTGTGATCAAAGTCATTAAGGAAGGAGCTGTCACAAGTAACAAATGTTAGCCTTCTGCTATAAACTTTTCATAGATAAAGCACATTTTTGATGTACTATTTCTAAGATTTTTCAAATTATTCCTTTAAGCCCTGGGAAAAAGCATGTTTTATATGTTGCATGTCCACATTACTTTTGCATCCCATTCAAAAGAGGGCTTCATATTAACCTTCTTGTGAAAAATAAAGATAAAATTGCTCTTTGTGGCACTAGTGCAATTCTGGAATGCATCTGTGCCTTTACTAAGCCGTATAACCAAAAGCATAATTTGACCTATGATTTGCCATGTGTTTTGGAATAAGAGTGATTATACAAATGGAAATGGTTGTTATTGTTATCGCCACTGGCAGTACTAGTATGGTAACAAGAAAAAAAACAATAAAGTAATCTGTGTAGCCAACCTGTTTTCTGCTGGCATACAGTTCTTTCTATTCCAGCTTGTGGTCAATTCTCTTGCATCTACAGTTTTGCATGTATTTTTTAATGAAGTACCAAATGGTAAGTCTTATACAGATGCCCACTCTCATACTACTTGCTTTAATATGATGATCCAGAATAAAGGCTGCAATTATGTCAAGCACAAAACCAGAAGAAAAGGCACATTTGCTTTTTATTCAAAACAATATACAGTTACTACTGTAGGGCAGTGGTTTATGACGTTTCAAATGGTTAGGTTCTCTTTTTACCCTTCCCTTCCCTTCCCTTCNTAAAGAACTTGAAAAGCTAATTTTTAAAGAATAAATATTTTGCCTAAAGGTTTGTCTGGAGGATTTTGGTCAGACCCAAATTCCAACATTCATTCTGTGCACTGAAATCCAGCTCTGATGGAGAAGTGTCTGGGAAAGACACGGTTTGCTCCCAACTCAAACAAAATCTGAGTTAGACTGACTGTAGAGAAACTCCTTATTAAACCATCAGAATGTATATTGTATACACTCCTTTGACCAGGAGTGAGCTTTCCTGCTCTGAAAGAGTGCAGTTAGTTTGGAATGGAATCAAATCAGTTTCTTACACAAGCTCTTCCAGAACATTAAGACACAAGAATGAAAATGTCTGTACCTCATTTCCAGTCAGTTTTCTTCTGTTTACTACAAAGATGCATAATTCCTGGTTTATCACTCTAGGGGTGGAGGGTGAGAAAATCCATATTTTTACATATTTTAGTGAGGTAAATTAGATATCTCTGTGTGCATCTGCTGCTCTTCCTCAGCTTGGAAATCAGATGAAAAGAAATACAGAACCCACCTTTGTTTAAGGGAGAGATTCTTTATAGAGACTTTCTGTCACTCGTGGCTAAGGGAGAAATTAACTCTGGAGCAGGGCCTTTTATACCCTGTGAGGAGATACTGCTCAATAACATAGTCATGAATGGAAGGGAGGAAAGGAATAGCTGCAGACTAATAAAACAATGAGAAAAAGATCCTAAAGACCCTACATCACAGGACTGAATGTCCATAAAGGTTTTATCTGCAGTTCATGCTAAGGGAAGATTGAATGAAAAGTAGAGAATCAAAGGTACACTATAGAAGCACAATTTGATGTCAGGAAAGACACTTATTTCCCTCCAAGGTCTTCAAATAGCAGAAAAACAGCACTGCAAGGATGAGAAGTTTCAAATGGATCAAATTCAGCTGAATTAAATTTAACCCTCAGTATTTACCTAGTACTTACTACTTGGAAAATATGATGTGGAAACATGAGATGGAAACATGAGATGGATATCCAGCTGGAGTTGCAATAATTCTTGGACTGGCAGACTTTGTCAATGAAGATGTCATTCTCTAGTCCAAAGTGAAAACTCCTGAACCACTCAACAAAACCAAAAGTATTTTGGTTTTACTTCATGGGTTGCTTGCAGCAGCTGGTGTTAATAGGTGTATCCAGTAGCCCAGTCAAGGGCTGGAAGGGTGTTGTTACAGCCTCTTGATGGATATGGAAACTAAGACTGTTTGGCTATACTGATTGCAGCCAGAGGTAGTATCCTGACTACTGTCACTCCTGTCTGTTTATCAGGCTGGTTGTGTGCTCCTGTTCCCTGGGCTTTTTTGATCTGTGAGCACTATAGAAGGTAACAAACAAACATCTGTGATAAGGAGAGCTTTGTTGCAAAGGAAACCTTTGCTACAAGGCAGCAGTTGCAACAACACCCTATATTGCTGATCATGAATTGCTGATACTAACCTACTCAAATAAGACTTTTTTTACTTAGAAAAGGATGGAAAATATGGTGTGCCTATGAGAATCCTCAAAGGCCATCCTGAGACCACATAATGGCATCTCTTTCTGAGGATGAGTACTTAGTATTTTCCAAAAATCAGAAGAGACACTTCTAAAAATTCCATGGCATTTATTTATAAAGTTTCAACTATAATGAAAAAAAATTAAAATTCTGTCTTACTATTGAACATAATTTAGAACATCCTCACACACGCCCTTTTAAAAAAAGGATTGTAACACGGGTTTTTTGGCTTCCTGTTTGATTTGACCTGGTGACTCAATGTTTTTGCTGCATAGTGTTTTGCTCATTTATAAAGAAATTCTCATCAATCAGATGAAAAGGAAGGATCTGTACACTGGATATCAGGAAATACATCTGAAAACTTTAGTATAAAAAAATAAACTGGATTATTAAGACTTCTAAGACTAGAAAAGTGAGGCTTCAATGCAGATAGACATCTAGTGAAGATCTAATGAGATACTGTACCAATAAACTGCCAGAGAATAGGTAGCTTTGATTCTGAAAACTGTCTAATAGTTTCTCTAGAAATTTTAGCCCCTTGAAAATGTGACAGACACATCTTCAAAATTTAGAATGAGATTAATTTAGAGTAAGATTATCTCACTTCATTTCAAGGTCTTAAAAATTAGATGAAGTACTATTGGAGAGGCAATTTATCTACCTACACAAACCTAAAAGAGACAGACTAAATAAGCATATTATATAAAACAGTAAATAAGCAGGTAAAGCTGGACAAATATAATCCTGAGTCTCTAATCTTATCTACAGAAATTACACACATATGCCACTTAGATTATAGAACAGGGGCATGAAGAATGACTAGTGCTTTATAGTTTGACTTTTTCAAACTGAAAGTCTCGAGTAAAACTGATAGATTTTTTTCCTGGGGTACACAGTTCACCTGTTTTAGTATAATATCAAACTGACTATTCTGATAATGAAATCCATCTGTACAAAAATATATAAACGCACCATAGCTAATAGTCGAGACAGTGTAGATGGCATAGTACACAAGAGAAGACAATGGAAGAAAGAAATTCATTATTTGATAGCAAAGCAAGAGATGGAAAAGATTTTTGAAAACCAGAATTTTTTTCATACAGCAATTAAAATAAGTATTAAAAAGTTCCAGTTAACTTTACAGTTAGATTTTTGACCATTATGAAAAATTCAGGGTGAAAGAGAAGACAAGAAAGAACCTCATATATTTTTAATCTTTGCAAAAATTGTCAGTGAAAGGGATTATGGATTCATTTTAATTATTATTTATTAAATGTAAAACAAATTCATTTATTTAGACTTCTTTCTTAATTCCCTTATGGATAATTTAAGAGTTTGGATGATTTGATTTAGCTGAATGATTTCAAGGGAAGTTTTTGGCCCTGAATACATTTGAAAAATGCCAGACATTCTAAATTTAACATTCTGGCTTTCCTATCTCTAGTTACCGGTTTGAATGATCAACAGTCTATATTTGCATTAAATTTACAGTCTTATATATTATTTAAATAGATGTCTAAAAATATTCAAATAGCTATGGATTCAATATAATGATTTATTTCGTGCCTTCATTATACCTAAATTTTTCTGTTTGTTTATTTGCTGATGTGGAATTGTACTAGAGGCAGGCTTCATAAACAAAACCCCCCCAAGGATTAATTTCTGGACAATTACACAGATACCTACCCGGTTAAGCTTTACTTTCTAAGTTTCTGGATGATTGAATTAGTAGTTCCTTGTATTCTTCCAAAATTTAAAGTCAAATTTTTATTTGAAAAATATTCTTTATTTGACACAAATATTCTTTTTAGTTATTTTAAAACCTTTCTCATCCATTTACATCAGTCAATTATGCCTCAGTTCAGCTAAGCGCTTAAACACCTAAAAAGCTTAACGACACTGAAAACTGTCCCTAAATATCTCCTGCAAAAGTTATTCTAGCATTCAACTTTTTTGGTTTTTTGCTGCTATATTTAGAGATCATCTAATTTATCTTTTAGCCATAACTTGTTTTTCCCTATATCTATTTTTCTCCTGATTTGTTTTATCTAATTTTAATCCTCAAAAATGCTAAGATATAATACTCTTGTCCTACTCTATACCAGAAGAATATCTGAGGCTGCAGAGACTGGCCACATGGTCACAGTTGGGTGAAGTGTCAATGCAGGAAACATGGACAAATGAATTTGAGTATGATGAATCAATTTAAAGGTGAACTTCAGTGTAGTGGTTCTGAGTACATGACAAGATACCTTTTCATGGAAAGGTAGTCATATCCACTATCAATGCCATTCTCATACACTTTGAAACCTGATCACTTCTGCTTGGGGTCCTTAGCTGTAAATGCTACTTTCCCCTCCAAATATTTTAATATCTTTATTGGAACTCTTGAGCAGTCTAAATAGCTTCTCTTCTCCTGGTATAGCTTGACAGAAGACACAAGTCCACATAACTGCTTCTTGTGAAACACAAGAAGACGAACATTAATCTATGACTATCCTCCACTTTTGATGAAATCAAAGGCTTTTGAACTGTGATGGAAATGTACTTGAGTTTGCTTTTACTGTGGTTTTCTCCTGCTGAGTTGCAAAAAAGAATTTAGAAGACTTAGAAATGCAAGTGTTCATGGCAAGTCTGTGACTCACTCACTGTTCAGCAGCCTCACTAAAAATCTGATAGAAATGTAGGATTGGGAAAGTCTTCCTGCATCACTAAAACCAGTTTCCTGATGGCATAAGTAAATGTGATGTAATTCCTTTCTTAAATTTTTCAGGTTCTCTCTGAAATCTAAATGGATTTTGGAAGCTTGGCTTTGATTGCTACTACTTAAATGTTTAACAGATGTTTAAGAAAGTTTTCAGAGAGAAGAATCCTTTAGTGGACACAGCAGAACAGTTATCTGTCACCAGTTCTGAGTAGAGGAGAAGGATCTCCTCTCAACATGCCGGCAGTGCTCTTCCTAATGCCATCCAGGAGGCTGATCATCATCTTTGCCTTAGGACTTGTTGGGGATTGCTTTTAAGGTACTTTTCTCCCTCTTCAACTTTTACTCATGTTGTGTTTACTCTTACCTACTGCATTTACTGAAAGGAAACATGGTGTTTTTCTTCCTTCACTGTGCAACACCAAATAAGCTTTCTTTCTCTCTTACAGTTCCTCAAATGGCCTTTTAATTTTTCAAACCATGACACAGTGCTTTTTCATGCCTGTTTCAGTTATACTGTATTTTTATAAACATGGAAGATGCTATGGGATCTTCCAGATGAGAATGTAAGGATAGTGGATCAGACCAAAATTTTTGATTTACTATCTGAACATCTTATTTTAGCTGTAGCTTAGACAGAAGTTCTACATGCATAGCATTACTACCTGTTGGAGATATTATCAGCTCATTTTAAGACAAGCAGAGCATAGTCATAGAACATAAACATTAAGAAACTGTTATGTGGATATGTTTGCTTTGTGATATTTCTATTTAACTACATGCTTACAGTAGAAGTCTTTTCATAGATGGCAAATACTGGAAGATCTCACTTTGGCCAAACCATCTAAAAATGAACTGGTGTGGTGATGCACAAGTTTGAAGATTGCATTATTACATTTCCCCTTTTGAATTACTACAACTGTTTTTGTCTTCTTCAATTTTCTGATTCTTCTTTGTTTTGGCAACGTGCCTCAATTTTGATGTATCAAAATGAATTTTGATTCATTAACACTCTTTTATTTTCTTGTGCCGTCTGTCTTTGTAAAAATAATAAACATGACCCCAAGACCCTTTCTCTTCTTGCAATATTTTCTCTCTCAACAAAATTAGTAATCATGAAGTCTTAAACATTTTTTTTGTTATTATTTTTCAAAATGTTTATACCTCATTCCATTTCACAGAATTACAGAATGGGTCAAGTTGTAAGGGACCGCAGTAGATCATTTGTCCAAAACCTGTGCTGAAACAGGGCAATCCTAAAACACTAATCCTACAACAGCTTAATTTTTTTCAGTGCCACTATACCATCTGCTTTGCAGAAATTCAGGTGATAGATGGAATGCATTCAGTTTTTCCAGAGGAATATTTGTCTTCTCAAAGAAAGGTCGCAGGTAATTCCTGTGTATCCACCTTTTGTATCTTGGGTTTTATTTAATTTTATTATATTTTTTTTTTTTTTGCTTATCTCTGTACACCTTGGAACAAAACTTGCAAGTTATTCATTATCTTCAGCACATCACNTGTACACTTTGGAACAGAACTTGCAAGTTATTCATTATCTTCAGCACATCACCATTCTTATATATAGCATTTTTTTTTTAATCAATAAGACCCTCACAAATTCACTTATCAATTTCACCCACATTTTGGAATGAAAAACTGCTCTTCTGAGTCATTGGGTGCATTAGTTACAAGTCAATCAACCTGAATGAGGCACTTTTCCAGATGTGGTGTAAATGGTGAATTCTCCATTCTCTACCTTCTGTTGGTCCATACAACTGCTTTAGGCAAACACAAAGAGGCTTTTTTTGTCATGGTCAGCTGTTGATTCACTGGACATATTCAGATATGCTTTCATGTGCTCTGAAAATTACTTTCTGACTGACTCCTTATGAGCTTTCAGACTAACAGTCAGTCTAGTCTAAACAGAGTGTTCAAGTCCTGACATAGTGCTAAAGACAACTTTTAGCAGAGGGTTAAGGTATGTCCTCAGTTTTTCTCCCACCTCAAATAGTTGAACTTCAGTTCCATATCCAATAAACCAACGAATAGCCCCATTTTCTCATACTTGTAAAAACTTCTTATGGAAAGTGAGAGGAAAGTACTTGGCTCCCAAAACTGCTAGGTGGAATGGTGTGGTGCTGCTACTGACTTAAGCTCCGTCCCTTTCAAGCAGGACTGTTTGGCTGTGACTGATAGACAAATTGATGTTGATTTCTTGCCAGGATCAGTTGCCAGGATCAGAAGATTTGGGGTGATATTCAGTGCCTTAATGTACTCTGTGACAAAATCAACTGGTTTCATTTGTGATCGTATATAAAAGTGTGATTTAAATATAGCTATAGGGTTACATATATATAAAAAAAGGCTTGCTGTTGTTAGCAAAATTTAAAGACCTTCAGGTTGAAGATTTTACATGTGAAGTTTACTAAAACTGTAGAAAAACTAGATCTTGATTTCTGAAAACTTTTAATAAATAAATCCATCTTTTACTTAATGAGAACATATATAAAACCAAAAAAAAAAATCTAATGAAGACTCAGTCCTCCCTGACTGTGACATGAAGGTCTTTTTTTCTAACTGTGAGGCAATATTTTCTTATGTGTTTTAGACGTCTAATTGCTGCTTCTACCATTTATTTTTTTAGGTAAATTTATGACCTATTGTATTTCATCTGGTGTAGGTGGAAGTTAATAACTATTTAAACTTAAATGATATAAGGGCAACATCTGTTACTTAGTAACACAAATATGTTCTGAGGTAGTTAACTGTTTTTCTAAACTTTTTGAGCAAATCACGTAGCTCATTATACTTAGAGTCACCCACATCCTACACAGAATCTGTGGTAGTGCAAATTACGCACAGAAATGACCTTGGGGGCATTTTTGCCCTGAGGTAGTTCTGCTGGGGCTGATGTGCCTGGGAGAGGGCTGGTACCCACTTGAACTGCTGAGTCACAGCACATTCCATCTGGATTCAGGACGCATCTCTGCCTTGAAATCTGCAAGGCTGCAATTCTCACCAGAGATTCAGACAGGACTGCCTGAAACATTTAGCCTCGCAGGCAGAGAGATGGAGGGACAAATAAGTAGGTAAAAAGGAGATGGTGAAACAAAAGAAATCCATATGGCATTTAAGGCATGTGAAAAGTAACAGACAAAGAAATGCAGCCATCTGAAATAAAGGGACCAAATAATCTAGAGGAGTCCCTGGAGTAATGTAATACCAGGAATTTGGGCAAAGGTGAAACAAACAGCTGCTCTCAAACAAACTCCACTCTTGATTAAATAAGATATTAGGTCAGGTTCCAAGCTTCTTTAATAAAGTTTTCCTCTGCTGGGCATGAAATAGAGTTTGGATAACATCTCTACATGTTTTGAAGCATTTCAGGTAAATGAGAATGAGGACACTGGGTACATGAGGCTCAACTGTGTCATGCATGAAGTGCATCACACACCCCAAACCCATTGCATGGATGACTTCTGAACTGTGCTACAAAATGTTCCATAGAAAGGAGGCAAGACCTGAAATGATGTGAGAAACAGGAAATTTGTATCGCTGCAGATGAAAGACTGAATACTGCATTCTGAGGAAGGTATAAGCAGGAAGAGAATTAACATTCTGGGCCCTGATGTATAGGTTTGATAAATTTTTTTATCCTCTTCCCCTTGTTCATGTGTCACCCACAGATTGTGGCACCTGGCTGTCACAGCAGCACCTGAATGCTGAGGAGTTATGGAGTATTTGCTCAGCATGGACCACGGTTATGCCACTTGTGCTACCACACCTCCTGTTTTCTGTTTGCTAGTGACATTTCTTCAGATATTTTCCTGAGTGTTTTTACTTCATAGCCTAGATTTGGAGATCAATATACAAGATTGACATGGATAAGCATAAACAATTAGTGGGAGACTGATGCAAGTAAACAGGGTCTCAGTTGTACTTCTTATACTCAATTTATAATTTTCGTGCTCTATTCTATCACAGAATGCTGCTAAGTCAAAACTGTTTTTCCATAATGCAACAAGTAGTAGAATTTAAAAAAAAATTCTTTTGATGAGACACTTTCTAAAAAACCTCCAACCCTTAATAATCAAATTTTTAGAAACCAGTACAAAATAACCTTTCCACTTGTGAAAAAAATTTCCGAAGAAGTAACACTTCAGACTAATTTGCACGCTACTTTCAGTTGATTAGAGTCCATTATAATCAGGATGAACTGAGAGTGAAATGATACCCTGAAAGTTTTGGTCCTCAGCAAAATTATTCGTAGCATGTATAAATATCTAAGGATTACACAAACTTTATTATTTAGCACATCGAGGCCCTAATCTTCATTTTATACTTAAAGTGAATTTTAAATATTAAAATAAAAAACTGAAACAAATATGTTTAAGAGAACTTATTTATGTGATACAACTTAAAGTCTTAATACAAGTCAAGGTGTGTGGGGGCTACAGAAACTGCACATGGAAATTCATTCTGAGCCATAACTGAACAGAAGAGCTCCTCACCACTCTCAAAAGACAACATTTGCTCCAGGGCAATGTTGGGGCAGTCCCAGCTACAAATAAAGGCTGGGTGAAGAATGAATTGAGAGCAGTCCTGAGAAGCAGAATTTGGGGGTGTTGGTTGATAAGATTCTCAGCATGGGTTCTCAATGTGTGCTTGCAGATCAGGTGTGTCATATCCTGAGCTGCACAAAAGAAACATGGGCAGGAGGTCAGGGGAGGGGATTCTGCCCCTCTGCCCTTGTGAGACCACACCTGGAGTGTTGTGTCCAGCTCAGGGACCCCAGCCATAAGAAGGATGTGCACCTGTTGTAGCAAGTCCAGAGGAAGGTGGTATAAGTGATCAGATGGCTGGAACAGATTAGAAAGGCAGAATCACATGTGGAGATTCACCTCCCCTTGCTGTATTCAGTGATGGAAAATGGACACTTGGATAAGAGGCTCACTCACAAGCTAAAAAATTCGGTAAAGATTACCTAAAACATTTTAACTGCACAGAGGAACCTAACGCCAAATAAAATTGGGCATATGCATAAATTTTTTCAAGGTCTGTATTTGAATTTCAGAAATGGAGATGAGTGTCAAAAATTTGGTTGAAATCATGTAAATGTTTAGAAATAAGTAACTGAATATATTCAAAATATTACATGTAGCTTTCCAAGCCCACACATACACATAAGCTGTTGCAAAAATGAATTGTTACATACATTAAACACTCTCTAATATCTTCTTCAACTATGAGGAATAAAAACCCCAAAGCAAATGTCATATGTAAATAGCCATATATATCAAGAGTTTTTGGGAAACATTCTAGAGATGGGCACAGATGATGGAAACCAAAAAGAAACAAATATATGTTAATTTTCACTGCTTTTTTCATGGAAAACAAAACTTACTTTTTTGGATTAAAGCTACTGTTAATTATGCAGCCATGTGGAAATGTATTTTGTTTTTACGTGCTTGCCTACTCTCTTTCTGAGACTAGGCAAGTTAATACACACGTTCCTCATACTCAAACATACATAATCAAATGACTAGCCTGGGATTCTGTCCAAGATACATGGTAAAAAAGATCCACCATAGAAAATTACAAAAATGTATTTTAAAAACCCTTATAACTAGGATAGGTGATAGCTCTGCTATATGAATCTCCTCCTCCTTTCTTTTTCTACTTTGAGCATTCCTTTCTACTTGGGACTATGCAGTTTCTATTTTAGTTTATGTTTTACATACCATTCAGGAGAAAGAAATTGCTGAATTCCTGTTCTTGACCATGACGTTGACACTCTGTGTCTATTAAATATGCTATACTTAACTAAATTGACTATTACTTTGTTGATTATTGCAAATTGAAAGGTCTTTCCAGGGAAGATAAAAGAAAGATTTTCAAGACCATAAGGGTAAGATTAAATTTTAAAATTTAAATCAACTGTAAATTGTTATCTACTTAAATCTCACCAACTGGAATTTGATGTAGTATCTACTTCACCATATAGTAGATGAGACATCTGAAAAAGGCTAGTAGATGCAAAACAGGACTTAAAGATACCCACTTTTCCAGTGCTGTTAGTGGCAGACAGAGTAAGATGAATCCTGGTTTCAGTTTAAATTACAGCAGATGCAATGACTGAAACTGACCTCTTGGATTCCTTTTGTAAGTGATGAAATTACAAAGGAGTCTATTTTAGGGAAGGATGAAGTGTCCCCCAGATATATTTATCTTTTTCTATTTATCCCAGAACAAAACTAATTTACCAGGCATTAAAATTTTAGCTGGCTGAAATTAAGTAAAATTGGTCCTGTCTCAAGCATTCCCAGTGTTACATACTTTTTATGAGGATCAAAAATGTTTTCATGAAAGTCAAAGAATTCTAGCCTACAGAACATATGCAAATTATTGTGGCAATGTGTTGGCTAGATCTTTCCTTCTAATTTTTAAGTCTGTTTATCTTGATTTATACTATAGATTTAGTCAAAGAACTGAATCAGCCAGTGTGTGGATAAGTGTTTTGGAAATCCTGTCCCAAACCAGTTTGTCAGAGATACCTACAGAGATAAATGGTAATTACTTTGGTAATGACAGATTTTATACCTGAGCACATCCTAAGTGGCCACAAAACATCTGTATAGTTAATGGGTGGCAACCTCTGAAGCTTTTGAAAAACTTGAAATCATTCAACTTGAAGGACATAGATATGCATGTATAGCCCAGTTCCTCTCTGTAAAATTTCCAGCAAGTCCAATAAATGATTTTTTGTTTGTTTGCCACTAGCTGATAATGAAATACTGTGGAGGAGATCTTGGTAAGTCATTTCCAGCTGCTCCTGCTTCCTGTTGAAATATTATAAAATAACACCAGTTAAAAAACCAACTGATGTTGCAACTCCTCTGTATTGGTTCTTAAATAATCACAAATTCCGCTGCACAATTCCATTGTCATCAAATGACGTCTTATTGGCTTGCCATGAATACAAATGTTATGTCTTAAAAGTAATAGCTTTGCCTGGACCTATTTCAAGTTCTGAGGATGGTTTTAAACTCACATTTCTAGAAAATTAATGTGATGAGGGGTCTCTGGGAATTGTTAGCAGCAGTACCTAATTCACACCCTCAAGTGGGAAAAGTATTTCAAGACACATTTCCTTTTCTTTTTGAGTTAAAATGTTTGTCTTGGCATAGGGCTTACTGCCCATTATCAGTTAAGATTTTTAGGAACATTCATAACTATTTATTTTCTAGAAGTTACAGAAGAAAAATGACTGATGAAAATTGAAGTGATATTATATGTATTTTTTAGATAGCCTTTGATGGTGTCTTTTAAAATATGATAGTGGTAAGATGAATCAGCACTTATTGAGATTGTAAATGGAATGAAGTCATCAGATTTATTTTTGAATACCACAATGTATTTCAAGCCACTAGTACAATTTGGCTGTTTAAGGTTAACATACAGATGGACAAGAAAACTCCCTTATTTTTAAATCTTCAGCATATTTCTTTGCTGGAGCTGGGATGGTAGAAATGGCCCAGAGTAATTAAGGAAGACTTCAATTCCTCCTAAAGAAATTTTTTTCAAAGTATGTAAACAGCTGATGGTCTGATTCATTAAGAAAGCAGTTTTCTTGTTCGTTAACATCTCTGTTTCATCTTTCCTTTCCAATCAGTGTAGGGTTTACATTGTTCTCAGTAAATGTCATTTCTTCTGTCTTCCAATATATTATCATAGCAAGCCTTCCTCCATTTGCAGATAATATTTTTTCTAGCCCTTACTCAATAATTTCATTTTTCATTACCTTGCATTTATCCTTAAACAACGGAAGCCATTATACCTAAATATTCAGAGAATGAGTACTAGCAACTTAATTTTCCTTAATTTTCCTGTATATTGACACGTAGCATCTGATCTCCTCATTATGTTTCTTTTTGATTTTTCTCTAAGGACTTTGAGAACAAAAATGAAAATTGAACTGCTATTGAATGACATTTGTACATGTAATTAGTTTTATTTGCACTAGCTGAATTCACATTTTAAAGTTTGCAATTCATCTATGTAAGTAATAGAAATACTGTTTTCTTACTAGCTATTACGGGCCATGTTGCAAGTGGTTATAAATCCATTGTCATAATTAATTGTAGAATGAAGGATAAATTCTCAAATCTGACATTTCTTTCAAATCAAAGAAGGCCAGACTGGTTTGATTGGACATTTTCAAGGGGGAAGGAAAAGAAAATGCCTTTGGGTTCTTTTGTGGAAAGACAAAATGTCATATACATAACCAATCTTTAGTGTTATTTTGTATTGACTTTAAACATCTCAGTGTCTTCTGAGTAATCCATAGGTATGAAGAACAGCTGTTTTACTTACAGAATTTGGACACTGAAGATATATTTAATATGAATTAAAATGGAGAGGGTGGGGGTTTTTTGGATATGCAAAGTCAAGTCTTGACTTTTAGGTCTACCACAGAGTTTCTGCATGAACAGGAGCAAGTGACTGGTAATAGTTATGCAGATGGATGCGGGCTTCTGTTTCTGGATTTGAAGGTGTTTAAACACACTCAAGGTTCAGACCATTAAAATGGCACTGAACTTGTGTGAATACACTCTTCCTGAGATACTGCCTTCATTCAAATTGGGCCCATTCAGCACATACCACCAACAAGTTCATTTACAATGGTGCAATTGGTTATTAGGAAATATGATTTTCAGCTATTAATGAAATTAAAGTCCAACAATTCATTTGAGTTAATGCATGAAATACATTTTTCCTCATTAAAATTATGAGAAATCTTATTATTAGGTTGTTCAAAACATCCAGTCTCAGAGTCTAACATTAGCTGATTGTATTGATTGGATTTCCCTCTTTAGAGAACAGAGAGGACGATTTATAGCAGGAACCATAGATTTCCAACCCAAATGATAAATAAACATCATGAATGCTATGTACTGTATCTTCCAAACTTATTGGCTCATACTAATCTTAAAAGATTTGTTTAGGGCTCATCACTTTCTTTTTTTTTCCCACAAGAGCCCTATGAATACGACTGAACAGAAACTGTCTTTTAATCGTGGGGAAGAGCATACCCATAGATTAGTAATTTCAGAGTGATTGAACCCATGGATTGGCCAACACAGAGGATGAAAGACTCTGCCCCACCTGAAGCCCAAAATCTCCTGTCTCTCAGGTGTTCCAGGACCCAACACATCAGACATGGTCTCCCACATGAAAAGGTAACACCTGAAGGTAGCACCTGAGACATCTGAAAAATGCTTGAAGGTTCAAGGACTGGAAGACCATGGCATAAAAAAACCCCATCTGGTGTACATAAAATCGAGCAACTTTTCCCTTCCTGTTAACATCTCAATTACCCTCCACATTCAACAGTCAGCCAAGAGTTTTGGTTCAGAACAAACACACTTCATCTCCCTTACAATGATACATAACGCCTGCATAAAGCACTTGGGTATTTTTAACCTAGTGACTCTCCTCCATTGGGCTTTTCAGCCTACTTGAAGCTCCTCTGTGTTGTGATCTCCCTGGCATGCCAGCAGTTCAGCTGCCATATCAAAATGCACAATTTTAAAGAGCTTGTTTTTAAATTAGTGTCATCATGAGATATTCATTTGTAAAGTGCTTATTTAACATCTCACATAGATTTCCATGATAATTCCTAATTACTTTACTTATTGTTCCTACAGGATGGTAAAGTATCAAGAGAGATGATGCAGATAAACACAAAATCAAAGGGAAAAACATCAAAAGTGAGGAAAAGCATAGAACACATATATGTCTCTACTGTCCAAGAATAGCATTGGACCAGCATTATAAAACTGAAAATCACTTTTATATTAGAGCAAAAGATTTGATTGTTCTAATAAAACCTTTCTCTTAAGATCTGCAGTCTGGGATCTTTTTAAATGTGGAATTTCTTGTCTCATTAAGACTTGAAAATGTCCCTATGTTCCAACCAGAATCAAAGAATCATAGAAATACTTGGGTTAGAAAAGACCATTAAAATAGTCAAATTCAACCATTAACACAGCACTGCCAACTCCACCACTAAAACGTGTCCACTCTGTCACCACATCTACATATCTTCTAAATCCTTCAACCATTTCCCAGAACAGGCTGTTCCCATCCTTGACAACCCTTTCTGTGAAGAAACATTTCCTAATTTCTAACCTAAAACTTCCCTGGTGCAACTGAGGGTTTGGTTGATAGAAGCATGCATACTAAATGTAAGCTTATTGAATGTAATGATCTTGAAGTAGATCATGAACATTATGGTTTATAAAGTTGTCCTAATTTTCTCTGAGATACAGTTAATTTCCTTCTCAGTAGCTGGTACAGTGTTGTGGTTTGGATTTTATATGAGAATAATGTTGAAACACCCTGAAGTTTTAGTTTTTGCTGAGTAGTAATTTTTTAAAACAATGTTTCAGGTTAAATTTTCTCTCTATAGAGATAGGGAATGATTTTGTTATGCACATCCTTTTACAGTGATAATTAATAATCTCTGGATTAGTGTTGCTGAACATAAAGCTGGATGGAAGAATAAAGGTAAAAAATCACAGACCAGCTGTTAACAAAAGCCCAGTAATGAACAATGTCAACTAAATTAGTTTGTTCAAAATAGAAACTTAATGTTCAGGACTGACAGAGTTATCTACTCTCAACATATTTTTTTTGAACATTGAATTTGAACTGGGAATTAATGAAGGACAAATTACTCTTACATACTCAGTATTAATCTGGTGTGGGACTTTAGGGCACAGTAATTGGTCTTCCTAACCAAATTCTTCAAAAGAATATCATATAGCAAAGACAAACTGAATGGATGGTGTAAAATCTGGGACTATCTCATAAACAAGAGTTTTTCATTTCTTAAACATATTTTAAGGTAAAGAGCAAGGCAAATATAAAAAAATCAGGTTGATATGTGTTCAAATAATTTAGTTCAAGGTAAATATAATTCAAGGCTCTAGAGAATTTTCTTTAATCAGCATTAATTCAAGAATAGAACTTGAATTTTTGTTTCAAATGCAGAAGAAAAGCATTTATTAAGATACTTGTTTCCATTCAACTGATTTTTCCAATAACCATATCCACTGGAATACAAAATTCAATTTAGAAACAATTTACTGTATCTTAATTAAATATCACAGACCGTTGAAACATTTTTTTTCTAAGATCTAATAACAAGATAGCCAATTAAGATCCTAATTCTGAAATAAAAGGCAAATTGTACCCTATGATTTACACAATGTCTTTGAGTTTAGGAGCTGTTTATTTGAGGACTGGTTGAGAACGATCTCAGATTAAATGACCGATTTTCCTGTTTTCTCCTGAATGCTCAAACACTTCTTGTCTTTTTAAGTATGTGAGGGAGGATTTGCCTGTAAAAGGCTCAAACAGAGAGTAAATGAACTAAAATATTTTAAGGCCTGAAACCAATAGCTGGAAAGCTACCTAACTATGAGCAGTGAGCAGAATCTATCATTAATATTACTTTAGAAATTAAGATTCAAAGACACAATCTGGAGCCTGGGGTGTTAAGACATCTGCAGGCTGCATAAAATACTTAGAAATAAAATCAGACAAAAAAGTAAAAACAACACAAAAATACATAAGGATAGGAGAATAAAAAATTAGTAGTATCATGAAGTAATATGATATTGACTTTCTGCTCACTATTGCCATGTTTTTAGAAGGAGCATAGAGGACAATATCTAAACTGACATTTAAAGGAGAATTAGACATTTGTGAATCTTGAGAGGAAGAATGTCCCAGTTGTTAAAGACTGCCAGGGCAAAGAGTGCTTTGCAGAAATCATCACTTCCTGAATATTATGGGCAGAAATATAGTTCATAGTCCACATTACTTTTTGACTGTTCCTCATCATTTGATACAGAATAAGGTAAGCATTTCATTTAAAAATTAATTCTTTTCTGTGATGAAAAATAACTAAAAACCACTCTCCAAAACAGTCAAAGAAAAGAAATGTTTTTTGGTATTCCTTATAGCTACTGTGTTTCATTTGAAAGTCCCTAAATATGCCAAAGTTAAGTTAGTTTTGTTAAAATAGATGTGAGAGCTACAATCGTAGTGTAACACAGCAATAATGAATCACAGTGATGGAGAATGCCCACCAAAAAAAAAAAAAAAAAAAAAATTAAAAAAATTAATGTAAAGGCAAAATTTTCTAGATGGAAAGTTTTGTAGTTTGGGATCAAGAATCATGTAATCTGTATAACTCTGAAAAGCTTTTTTTAATTCTTGAGTTTTTTTTCTTTTCAGAACTTTGAAAAAACAGGTATTGTTATAGCTGAGGACTTTTCAATTCCTCTTCTATCATGTTACAAGTTGCATTTTTTCTAAAGTGAATATTTTAAAGGAAAATAATTTGTAATAAAGTTTCAATAAAGTTTATGCAGCAATGTCATTAATGAATATTGATGGGTATTTTTTAAATAATGATTGATTTCTTTTGAATCAGATGAAGTTTCTGGTTCTTGACCACTGATACGGATTATAATAACAAAACAAACATGTACAACCTCAGGTATTTTTTAGAAAATTCATTTTCAAAAGAGAGCAGTTAAAAAATATCCTTGCAGATAATCTGCAGGAGTATACAACTAACCTTAGAAGTCATTCACCTTCTATCTGATAGTAAATTCTCAGTTGTTAGAAGCATATAAAATTTTAGTATCACTGCACGAGTCTCTGGATTCTGTCTTAAGAGCCCTGAGGGAGAAGGTCACCATTAAAGCTGCTACATATATAGAAGAGAAAGTAATCTTAGAAACTATTTTGTAGTGTATCTATGCATCTGGATTCACCTTGGTCTGTCTCTGATAGCTCCCAGACACTAAATCACTAGAAATGTCAGGATGTGAAATCCTCAGACAGAATCAGTGGAGTGGAAATCAAAGCCAGGAAACAAATTTCTTCCTTGAAATTTCTCATTAATCTTTTTTAATCTTTTGAAGTTTGTAGCCTCCAGGTTAGTCCTAGCTAAGAATTTCCAAACCTGGAAAAATTTTCAGACACTTGCTTCCTCAGAGTCAGGGGAGTTTAGTATGCAGAGTCAGTCTGTTTGGTAGGCTCAGCTGTCCCTTGGCACATCTAACTGAGAGCTCCTTTTTAAGGTAAAAGGCAGCAGAAGATGTCAGAATCTGCCTCTGTGCACAGAGAGAAGGTGCAGAGGTATGCAGGAATGCCATTTCTTGGAAAAAAAGGTTTCAAGGTGAAGAATTTTCTTTCCTGAACATGACTAGGTTCCTGCCCTTGAGCAGCTTCCCACCATAGACACGCTCCTCTTTTAAAGAACAGATGTCTCTTAAACCTCTCCCTGACTTTCGCATCTGTCCACCCACCTGAAGAAAAATGACATCTCTGTTTTCCCAGAAAGCCAATATTCCCATCTGAGAAAGGGATACGTTAGTGAAAATTTTATCTTCCCTGATTCTCAGCACACAATGGATGTTTAGAAGTATTCACCCCAGCAGAAGACAATTTTCCTTATCTTGATCTGAATCACTCTGTGTACAATGCATACAACTTTGCTACTGATTATTGGAGTCAGCTCATGCCAATTTAACACTGGCCTTATTTAAGATGAGTCCTATCCTTCCCTGTCAGTGCTATATAATGATCAGACAAAATCTATTTAAATTAGGACTGAAATTATGATATGAAACCATTGCTGTTTATTTTGAAGAGCAATTGTCTCCTTTTCTCCTATATGTATGACTCAAGGTTCAGACAACACTCAACTCAGAGAATCAAAGAGGATCTAACCTGAGTTCAGGATTAGGATAATTCTTAGAGAAATGTAAGGGTCACCATCTGCTATAAGAAAGCCTCAGATAAAACCCAAAAACTGTTTCCTTGCCTGGGATCTATGCTCTGACCTTGGGCACTGCAGAAGGAAGATATTAATTTTCAACTGGTTGGTTGGAAACACCTTGACTTCTTTCCTGTGGTTGGGAATTTCTGCACCTCCCAACCAAACTATTGCAGTTGAACAAAACACAGTCTCTGTGGTACCTGCATTATTTCTTTGTTGTAATTCTCAGGGTGTAATTCTCAGGGTGCTCCTTTGACCCTCTCCCTTTGTTTTAAATCATATATCAAAAGTTAATGCTTTGTTGGAGTACAAATCACTTACAATTCTGGTTACAAGAGCACAGCTAGAATGAAATAACAAACTACCATGGAGCTTCTGGCTGACAGCAGGTGAAACTGCTGTATTAAGCTCAATGTAGTGCGAAATAAGGGGGGACATGATTAGAAAATACTAATTACCTTTACCCAACCCTTGTACTGGGAGATTCCCCATGACTAGGACTTGTGGAGCAGCAAGAAGTAATTAGACTTCTGACAGAGAAATTGCTGCACAAGTATTTAAGCTATTTTCTTATTGCTAGATAATATCAGTTATATACCTTATAATAAAAGAAAAAAATGCACATAAAGTTTCTCAAAATACAGCTAAGAGATGACAACTTCAGAAGCAATTCTGTCTTCGATTTTTCTTTCTAAAGACCAAAACCAATCGTGCATTCATTAATGTCTTTCTCTGAAGGCGATTTCGAGTAATGAGCTATCAACAAAACCAGGCAAACAACCTGCAGTTGTGACTTTGCTTTCTTGACATTCCCTTCTATGCAAGAGTTTCTAGCTCTTTGTATAAATATCTAGTGTCAAGCCAAGCAGCTAAATAACACATTTTGGTATAGTATTTTTGCTTAAAGCACCAAAATATCTCTATTAAGTGAAAACTAAGATCAACCCCTCTATTTTGTGATGGCCATCCTCCTCAACATATTGCTGATTTACATTACATTAATGATGATTATATTATAGCATAGTTTTCCTCATGTCTGAAATGCTCAAATAAAATCATATCTTGAGTGGCTAATATGCAATTTTTTTTTTACTCAGGTAGCATCCATGTGATGCACTTTTGGCTATGAAAAGTAAACTGATTCAGCTAAGGCTTGAAACATTTGAACATATGAAGAGTTTCAGAAATATATTTAATTTACTTTGTTTTACCTCCTTGGATACAAGAAATAATTTTCCTTTTGGTATGCATTGGTAGAATTATGTTAAAAATCATATCAGCAAATCATATATCAAAATAGTCAGCATCCAAGATTAGCACTGCTTTGTGGATATCTGCACTTCAAGACACACAATGCTTAAAAACATACCAGTTAAAGTGTATTAAACCACCATGTTTTATAACTATACATTTTCCCAGGATAGAGATGATTTACTCATTGTAATTCAGTCAGTATTCATCTCCTTCACTGTCACTAACCAACATGAAAAAAGTTGATCCATTACAAATATAAATTTTCTTTTATTAACTTCAACTTCCTCATTAGAATACTGTTCCTTTAATAAATTCTGTTATTACACATTTCTCACACGAAAATTGTCAACAAAGTTCAGTTTGAGCCTTATTCCTCGAAATAGTACATGGCTTTTTTATCTGGTCTTCTTGAAAGAAGTATATTCTTGCCAAGATTTACAATGTCTTTTCAAGGCAGGAGTGGACTAAATTCCACCATAATAAAGGTTTAGTGAGTTCTGGTACTTCATTCACCTTGTCAGTTGCCTTCAGCCTTAACCTCTGGAGAGACAATGGCTTCACTAGACACTATAATTCAGCCATAGTGAGGGGGAAATGCACTGCTGTGTGTGCTTTGTCACTTTAATAGAGTGATAGAAAAATGAATTACACCAGAAGTTTACAAATCAGGAGTTTTCATTACCCCAAGTAATATTCTTCCATAATGACCCACCAGTGTTAGTGAGATGGGTTCAGTTGTATAAATCACTGCTGTGTGGGTAATGTTCTTATGTTCAGACCTTCCAGGTGTTTTAAGTACAACTAAATCAGCTCAAATGTGAAGACGGAGAAAAAAATCTGCCTGCCTTTCTGATTCCCATTGTTCTCTAATCAAAAAATGGGACATGTAAAAGTAGTTGCAATGCTGGGACAAGTGAACAATTGTTGTCCAAGTGGTCGAGTACTTCTTCCCCTTTGTCTGCCACACACTTTTCTACAGCTTACCTACACAAAGGATCTCTGTACCTAAGAAACTAATGAAAAGAATTGATGGCAGATTTGCTGAGAGAAGAGACAGTTGCTGGACTCCATGGTTTGGAACAGATTCTCTTTATCAGGACACATAACACACAGCTACAAACCCTTGGGTCTTCCCCTTTCACAAATACCTTCTCTGAATACAGAAATGTGTTTGTGGCTTCTGTGTGTGCAGTGAGTCACTAGTCCTGGGTGTAGACACTGGGATGATGCAAACAAATCAGAAAAAGAAGGAGAAAAAAAGAAGCCATGGAAAATATCATACTCGCTGCAGAGAAAGACAACAGAAAGGAAACAGCTCTTAAGTGTTAATCAACATCTTAGAGCAAAATTCTACTTGTCACAGTGTTAATTTTGTAGAAGAAACAGGATTTTTTTTTAAATAAAGGCCATTTTAGGTTCTCAACTTCATTAATCAAAATTCTGTAGCTTCTCTAAAGATCAGAAAATCTCAAGCATAATGCTAATTTTCATCCTGTTCCAACTGCCTTTAAATTTTTCTAGGAATATATACTGGATCACATTTTTCATCTTAGATTTAATGTTTTAAAAAGTCACATTTTACCATGTAGCCTGCAGCAAATTGTGGAATAGCAATGCTGGGGTTTAAAGTGTTAATTTATTTTTATGTCTTGAATTCATGTTTTTGAGAAAAAAGCATGTAATCTTTTCTCAAGCTTGAATAGAAAAATGTTTTCATTGTTCCAAGGGTATTTTTTATTCCTTTTCTTAGAATTGGAAGAGTCTCTTTTATTCTCAAAATAGGCTTACATCAGAAAATTCTCTATGATTTCTGCCTATCACTCTCAGAAAACATATTTGAAGAGAACAGTTTTAAATCAGCCACCCATAGACTTCTCCTTTTCTGTATTTTAATAAGCTCTGGGAAAAAGTAGAGCTTCTAAGTCAAATATAAAATCAGAAGCATACATCTCTTGTGTGAGAACAGAGAGGCACCCACAAATGCACACAATTTCCCAGCAATGCCTCTGACTTACTTTCATGCAGAACTGCAAGCACAGGTCTGTTGGCAATATGGAGTTGTTTTTGAGAATGCTGCACTATTTTTCAGCTGTTTAGGTCATCTCATGAATTTGTCATTTTGCAATTAAAATAAACCTTATATAATTCTTCAGGATTGTTTGACATCTCTTTTTCTGTACTTTGCCTCGTGTCTCATTTCCACTGGGATAATAGAGATCTCATGTTATTCCAAAGTGTAAAACACGTTTTCTGCTCATACTGAAAGTTGTCAAAGCAGAACAAGGGTAAGCATACCACTTTAAATATAGAAAACGCAGACTTAGAAACTTCCTCTTTTGTTCCCATGGGTAGAACAAGGAGTAATGGGCTCAAACAAATTGTAAGTTTGACGTTAGGAAGAGTATAAGGAGTAGTTAAGCTTAGCAAGAAGTTGACTGAAAGGGCTGTGTAATTTTTGTCTTTGAAAGACTTTAGGCAGATCTATCCAAAGATGGATCAAGCATGAATTGGTAGAGGTGAACCAGTGGAGAAGTAAAAGACTTGAAGGACATTCTGAGCCACTGTCTTTTTCTACAGTGCTGAGGCATGATTCTATTCAAACATATTGACTAACAAAGCTACCTCCCTTAGGCTGTTAATGCCAATTGTAGGTGAGAAAAAGTAGACCTTAGAGGAAGTAAATAATTCAATTAGACACACATGACTTGTCATGTCATAACAACGTTAGAGAGAAGGGATGCCATCCAGAGAGAATTTGACAGATTTGAGAGGTGGACCCATGTGAACCTCATGAAGATAAACAAGGCCAAGTGCAAGGGGCAATCCCAAACACAAGTACAGGCTATGCAAAGAATGGATTGAGAGCAACTCTGAGGAGAAGGACTTGAGGTTGTTGGTGGAAGAGAAATTCAACATGATTCAGCAATGTTAACTCCTTGCTCAGAAAGTCAGACTCATCATGAACTGCATCAAAAGAAGTATGCATGAAGAAACATGTTGAAGGAAGTGATTCTACCCCTCTACTCTGCTCTCATGAGACCTTGGACTGTTGCTTCCAGCTCTGGGGTGCCAACATGAGAAGGCTTTAGACCTGTTCTGAGCAGGGCCACAAAGATGACCACAAGGGCTTCCCTTACAAAGGCACTAAGAATTCTCCAGGAGAACTTTGCTCCATCCTGGCCTGATGGAACTTTTTGCCATTTATTTGCTGCTGACCCTCCCAGAAAGAACACATTGGTTTGATGGACCTTTGATCTGACCCGACAGAATATTTTCCAATGCTGCATTTCAGATGTATAGATGTGCTTACGTGCCAGTATGCGCTTGCAAATTCTCCACATTTGCTTTATACCAGGGTAGACATCTGCTCCAACACTACCACCACCACACCCACCCCAAGAAATATCATCAAGTCACCCCAAGACATATTGGAAAAGACCTTAAGGAATGAAGACATTCTTCCAAATAGGTGCAGAGCTCGCTCCCATCCCCCATTACCTGATCTACATTAGTGACTGTAAAATTGGACAGCAAGATGCAATATTTATTAGAAACAAATCAGATGCCAAGAAAAAAAAAGGCATACAAGAAAGTTTAAAAAGTCAGGCAGATTGATTTACTTTCAGTGTATATGTTTGATATGTTTACCTCACTTGTCTCCCTAAAATCCTCAAGCATAGCCTATGGAGTCTGAACCACAGAAAGGAAATTCTGCCTTTTTCAATCATTGCACCAACAGCCTTGACCAACCACTTCACTGCTTCCATCTGCAGCAGGACATCACTGCTATTGCTCACCCTGAGGGTCTCTGAGCCATGAGACTGCCTCAAATGGAGACCACAAAGCTCCTGTTCAAAACCAAGTTATTCTTTACCCTCTAGTCTGCTTTATTTCTAAAGACGGTTTTGAACTCTTCCCTCTATGGGAGGGAAGACAGCTTTTCATTTCCCTAATCTCTTTTACAGCTCTAGAAAGCACGCCTTTGTTTTGCTGTTAAGTTCCTGGGTTTTTTGGGTAGCAATAAAGATCTTGACTTAATGCTGCTATTTACAGTGCATTTAATTACTACATATACTATGATACCTGCTTCTTTGGGTTACACAATTATGTCTGAACAAGAGAACAGAGATAAATAATGAGTGGGCAGCAGACAGTTGTCTTATAGGCAACAGTCCTGGTGAGGCTGCTCCAGACTCCTGCCTACTGTGGATTAAAGCCAAAGGATCAGACTGTTCATGCAGGCTGGGATTCCACAATTGTACTCTAAAAGTACCTTTTCATCTGCTTATTTTGTCCCTGGAGGAGAGACTTGCACTTTTATATTGCATTTATCTTGCACAGTTTTGTCACAGGTTAGGCAGTAAGAACTATTCTAGATAGAAGATTTTTGTCTGATTAGTACTTCCCAGAAGCAGCAGAAATAACCAAAAATTAATGTAGACCACATTTCAGGTCTACAAAAGTTCATATCCTAATTTATTTTTATTTAAGAACTTCTTAACCAGTTGGACTTGTACAAAGATAGATGTGTGCTAACCCACAGCACACAGCATACTTTCCAGAAGGAAATCACTACATCCTTTGCAAAGAGATCTCTCTACATCCAACAGACACTTTTTAAAATCTCACAAAAGAGATTAGTTAAAAAGAACTAATTTTCCTCAG
This sequence comes from Rhadina sibilatrix, assembly GCA_013400275.1. Taxonomy (NCBI): domain Eukaryota; kingdom Metazoa; phylum Chordata; class Aves; order Passeriformes; family Phylloscopidae; genus Rhadina; species Rhadina sibilatrix. The sequence goes on from VWYO01007721.1 coordinate 78,251, forward strand.
ATCATCTATCTTGTTTAAAGTTTAATTCAGCTATGGTTGCCCTTTTTAGTTGCTAACCAACTTTTTTTTCGTATATATTGCTGACTATCCTATCAGCTGAATTACTTCCTCGACCTACTGTTTCTCCACATTTTATTCTCCCTCCTTATCCTCATCTCTACTACTTACCTTCTACTTAGCTCATTTGCTCTTAGAATCAATAAAAATTTCCTCCAGTCCATCTCCTCAGGAGATATCTCATTAGGAGAGGTGATTTTTGGTAGGAATATCTGTGTTGCTCTGAGAAGAATGGGCACTGCTTCAGTGGTCCTTCTGCCCTCTTGCAGAGCCTCCCTTGAATAGCTTGTGATCATCACGCTGCTAAAAGTGGTGTCCTGCTCTTACTCATCTTCCTCTGGACATGCTCTGCAGCCATGGCATGTTTCAGAGGCACAGCTCGAGGCATCCCGAGGCACAGACTTCATATATCACAGAACAGAGTGAATCCTGAAAATGTAGGATGTGGTTCTTCATCTTTGTAAGAACATTACAGCACGTAGGCATCAAGTCCTGGCTACTTCAAAGACCTTCAAAGAAGATAGAAACTCTGAGGGATGCCCTGCAGCTCTAGATTTCCCATTCCTTTGCTGTAGCTATTGCAGCCAAGTCACAGTTTTATATTCTGGCTAAGTTAAGTATCTAAGAGTCATGTAGATATTAAATCAGACTGATAAATTTTGGCCATGTCTCTTCAGCTGGACAGCTGAAAATCAGAATCAGTCCTAGAGCCTAAGGACATATTTTCATCTCTGATACTTTTTTTTAATTTATTTTGTTGAATTTTGTCATTTAATACAACAGAAGGTCTGGATAATCTTAATTAACACTTTTTTTAAAATCAGATATGGTAGTGAATACAGTAGTAAATCTGATACTATATATATGCATTTGGTGTGGTGAACGTGAACGTATGAAGCAAATGGAAGTCCCAGTAATCTCTTGAAGAGGAGTACTGCTTGTGGAATGTCATTTGGAAGCTGGAGACATTGAGAAAGCCGTTTTTATCTCTATATACCTCTACTTTCCATTTAGAATCAGGGAATCATTAAGGTTGGAAAAGACCTTAAGGTTTATCAAGTCCGACTGTTTGCCACTAAACCATATCCCAAAGTGTCACATGCACACACAGTTTTAACACTTCCAGGGATGGTAATTTCACCACTTCCCTGGGCAGGGAATTGTTCCAATGCCTGATCATTCCAATACCCTCATCCCTTCCCTTCTCCTTTAGGTAGGAAAAGAATGACTGTTTTGCACTTGGAATCACAAATTCTTTGCAAAATTTCTGTCTTTTTGCATTTTAGATTTGTATGGTAACTATTTTGTTATAATAAACAAATCAACCAGGGGAAGTTCTCTTGTCTAGAGGTAGAAGATATATAGTGACTGTATCCATGAATTTTAATGTTCTTCTACCCCAAAGCAGAGTATCTATTTCCCATCTGCTTCTTAGTAATAATCCCTTGGTAACTGCTGTCGCCAACACTATGCTGAGTCCCATCCCAAAAGTGTTAATTGATATAAGATAAAATAATTCCAACAAGAAAAAAAAAAATATAATTATTCAGTGCTGTGATAGTATTTTCTGAACCCATTTCATTTAGGATAGTAATAGTCAAAATACTCATAAGATCTGTTGCAACTAATAGTTTCTATTTTATTACAAAAAGTCATTGATCTAGCACTTAAGATACTTAGTCATTCTGAGACAAGTTTTGGAATCTCTGCAAATGAAAGGCATCAAATAAAATTATCATTGTAGAGAATTATCACAGACATTTTGTCCAAAGATCAGAAACTAGGGGTCAAGAGGAGCAGGATGAAGGTGGGTGTACAACACGAAAGAGATTCAGCTGTTGGGTCTGAATATTACATAAAATGAGGAACAGCTGAAAATCACGTACAACCAAGCTGGTTTTATCTATCCAATTAATACTCCATGGTTCCTCTTGAAATCTGTTTCAAAGTTATTCTGCTATGTGAATGTATTATTTATTCTCAAAAGAATTTATTTCCTGGCATATGATCTGTGGATGTCAGAAGCAGTGAAGACAAACAGGTGAGGCCTGGTGTCCGTATTTCAATTAAGCTGAGTAGCATTAAAGTTAAAATAACTTTTTTTTTTTTTTTGCTCTTGAAAGTCAGCACACTCACCTTTATATTTGAGGTTAAGTCCAATCCTTCAAGATGAATGAGTAAATATTTGTCAAGCATTTAAAATATTTTCCATGAATCAAAAAGCTCTGGAATGTTACAATCAGTAATGATATGCCACCTTGCATATCTGTCATAGACAGGCAATGCAATTTCAGAAACTGCATAGTAGGTCAAGAGTGGAGAGTTTATTGAAAGGTATCTTTTTCCTCCCCTTGGGGCTGTATAAGGTAATTCATATGATGTGCACTCCCCTTGGCCAATCCATTTTCTGTTTATCTGAGCATAAAACAGATACTGTGAGAAATCCATAGCTTAAGAAAATCCCAATATTTTTGCAAGGCTTTGGATGGAAAATATTAGTGGTGAATCCAAATTAAAAATGGAACATAAAGGAAAGCAAAGAGAAAATGGAGATGTTAATATATTTATGGTTTCCCAGAAAGCTATTGTTTGGCTTTGTGAGTTTAGATCTTTCTGTGCATTTGGAAAAGAAGAAAATAATTCTCCACTTAACAAAACAGGAGGGAAGAATATGTGGGGGAACAAAGTATTCATTAGTAGATGCAGTTTTTGTTGTAAGCCCATTGCATTCCAGTGAAAGGTACTCTCACTACACTTGAAATGTCTTTTTATAAACTTCTACGTTGAATGATTAGCCCAGAGCAACTCCAGGATCAGACAATGAATAAAAGTATAAATCTTATCTTAGCCCATTTTCCTGCATTGCAAGAAAAAATAATTTCATGAGTCTTCTTTAATTTCAGATGTAGCTCTTTCTCCTTAGATCACACTGAACCATCTGTTCTCAAAATCTTGCCTACTGTCTTTTCCCCCTACAAATGATGTACAAAAAGGTCCCCAATACAATCTGCTTGTATGAGATCTGGGTTTGTACTAGTGTCACATCCATCCCACGCCAGTGCCTTACATCGTTCTCTACAGAACAAACCAACAATCCTAGCTTTTGACCAACAGTTAAATATTCACAGACAACAGAGCCAAACAGTCAAAACCAAGAGAGCACACAGTATGCCAAGGTCCTGGAGGACAGAGCTTTAAATCCCTACAGGAACTCAGGTTATCACTGGACAATGATGTCATTGTCTTTCATCCCGATTATGTCAAGAAGTCTTCTTGCCATTTCCCTGTTTTTTCTTTTGCTTTTTTCTTCTACCTCTGCCTCAAAGTCTAGAGATTAGCCCACAGTGGAAGGAGAACATTTTTGTAAGAACACTGTCACTCCACAACTTCCCACACCCTACACAGAATTCTTGCTGCATGGCAGAAACATAAAACACTGCTCTACAGACTAAGGGTGACTCAAGCTGAACAAAAGTCCTCAGCTGGCAAAACTAGTTAGTATTTGTTTGTTGGTTTTTTTTTTTTTTTTCAATGGGAATCGCTGGCTTATAGTTGATTTTGATAACATATTGGAAACAAATCTGTTGAAAAATATGGGATGTTCCAAGATCCTTGGGATCTCTGAAGTGCAGAGCCAAATGTATATCTCTCCAGCTCTTGTCTGATGTAGCACTTACTGACTGGGTACAGTGTCGGAGTAGCCACTTCTCAGCCATTACCTTGAAATCTCTGATAATAAATTAAAAGGATAGAAAAAAATCCCTACACTTCCCTTTTTCTTTCATTGTAAGCACTTCCAGTTCACGCTGCATTTTTCACAATTAAATTGTATAGTACTGCCACAGGCATGGATTCACCCCAAATGGTCAGGTAGAATTAAGGATTTTTTTTTTTTTTTCAATGGGAAAGACTACAGTTTAGGCTTCTAAGAGAAGCTATCACTTTCACTTTACTCAATGGAAGTCATATACCGAGTAACAACTTTTACAATTGCTTACAATTACTCATGACAATTCCCACTGCAGCTACAGAGAGGTATTTTTCACAACAAAACAAAACAAACAAACAAAAACTTGAAGCAAAGCCTCAAAGCCTGTTCTCTTTAGACCTTGCCTTTTTTGAAGGGATAATCTGAATTGCTCTACTCTTATTCACAATCAGCAGTTCCTGAAATCCTTATTCATAAAAGCATCTCAAAGGGCTAAATTTAGCAATGTTGTACATAAATCCCATACAAAATTATGTAGTCTGGAGTAGTTAAGGGCCAACATATTTTTTGAAAACAATGCCTACGTGCTTCAAAATTTGAATACTGCCACAGAGTTGACAATTTCTTGTATTTAGGACAGAAGAAGATAGCAAACATCCTATGGCATCAGACTCAGCTAGAGATAGTGGAGGTGGCATTTGTTCCAGTCTACTCTAAACAACTGACAAGTCGGATTTTCCACCAAAGGTAATGATCAAGGCAAGTCTTTGTACAAGCCCTTTTCTAGAATATGATTTCTCCGAGCTACTTGAAATATTCACATTACAAACAAGGGACCTAAGAAGGCCCAGTTTTTGCTCAATTAACTGTAGAGAGAATTCTGATGGCTACATAGAAGTGTCTAAATTATAGACATCTAAAAATGTTTAGGTGAATCTCATCTTGAGGATTGTGGTTCCTTTGGGTGTCTGTCCAGAAAGGACCAAGGCAATCCATGGAAGTCACTACAGATAAAATGTATTTGAGAAGGATGGAGAAAGTTGCCATGTATCAGAGAAAGTAGTAAGAATTTCCCATCTGAAAATGCCCAAATGTAGGCTGATATCAGAGTAAGGGCAGAGACAAGAGCCACAGTTGTTGACTGTTTGCTTCCTCCTTTGCTCAAGGGGGAAGGGCAACTGTGTGCAACAGGGCAGATTGGGAACAGAGGCTGGTGTTCTACCAGTTGGACAGATTCAGTCTCCCAGCTGCCAAGACAGTCCTTGAAAGTTTCCCCAGAGGTGTTACCATGACCTCTGGTTTCACTGACACCATTTTACTTGTGTTCCTGTGGGGTTCATGTTTGGGACAACAACAGATCATCCTTCTAATAATGTACTGAAAAGGTGGTAAGTTATGTTAATTGACTCTCAGTATACTCCATTTTGTTTTCAATACATCATTTTTTCCTTTCCTGTTTAGGATCCACTTGTTGAATAGGGGGAAAATGTAAAGATCCCTTTAGGTTCACATCAATAACTTCTCTGTTTGAGAGCCCAGGATTTTTCCTTCTGGGTGAACATACATTAAATGACTTTTCCTTTCTTCCTTTGGTAGTTAAGAAAGGAAACATTGATATCATTGAGCTAAGAGAAAGAATTGCCTATTGCCTATATACACCCTTAGGACAGTATGCACATCACCACGTTGGCTCAGGAAGTAAAGGTTAACAAACTTTGTTTCAGAAGTTCTGTTTCAAGTCCACCCAGAGGCCACATCAGCAATTCTGAACTTGGAGTTACTGGAATGAGACACAGCTTCAGGCTGTATGTGTACACAATGCATTTTAAACTGCAGTGAACAAAACAGGAGATATAGATCTGAGATTTGTGTGCCAGCTTTCCCTTACACACTGCTGCTAAGAGTGGCCAAGCAGACTTGTGTTTGCCTGACACATCATGAGAATTATGCATGTCCTTTTAGAGTTTATATTGCTATGACACAGCTGACATTACTTCCCGTCTTTTAGATATGCACGGGAGAGGCCATGAGTCAGTGCTTCACATGCTTCATGTCCTGTATAATTTTTTGGGTTTTGTTTTGGGGTGTTTTTTTTTTTTTTTTTTTTTTTTTTTTTTTTTTTTTTTTTTTTTTTTTTTTTTTTTTTGTTTTTTTGCCCTGCTGACTAAAACAGCTGGCTATAACTGCAGAGTATTACTCACCTGCCTAGCAGCAAAAACTCTCCAGCCAGTCCCAGGCGCCTCATAGCCATCAAGAGGCCCCTCACAGTCATGCCTTCACAGAAGCAGGCAACCACTCTTGCCTTGGGCAGGTGGCTCCGGAGCTTTCGCAGCAGCTTGTCAAAGCTCTGTTCGCCAGCGTTGCTGTAGATCTTGTAGGAGTGCGCAATGCAGATCCCTTCCTTGGCCGCCATGTCTTTGAAAGCTTCCATCCCACTTTCACCATAGTTTCCTAAATACAAACAGAAACAAAAATGCATATGTTAAAATCTGCAGCAGATTTTCTTCATTCAGAAATATCAGATATTTTAAATGTGAGATCACTGTACCAATCTTGACAATACCACTTTAACCTTTTAATTAATCAATTTTTCAAGACAAGGTCAACAAATTTTCCTAGAAAAATTCACTGCTCTTCAAGAGACAGCATCTCTGCTTAAACCAAAGGTTGTTGTGTACCTCACTACATGTGAGGATCTGGTCCACAGTGTGTACAACCATGTATATACAAATGTCAATCTCTTCTGATTCTTTTAAACTGACTAAAGGTGGCCAAATGCTCCGTGAACTACTTCAGTAAAAAAAAAAAAAAAAAAAAAAAAGTTGAGAATTGATTTTTAGGTGTGATATTTTAAATATATGCAAATAAAGCTCATAACATCACCTAATTCGTAATATAATCTGAAAAGCAATTTTTTTTAAGTTAGAGTTAAAAATAAAATTTATTTTGAAGGAAAAACTTTTACTGGAAAATGAATAATGCTAATGAGGATTAGCATTACAGGGATCACTAGAGCACAGATGAACTCAATGTGCTTTAATATTTTTTCTGGGTTTTTTTTTATTTGTTTGTTCTGAATTAAATTTCTACCAGTGGGGAAAACTTCCTATTTTCTTTCAACATCTTCCTCCTCTATGGGGATAAACTAGTAGTAGATATTAACAGACAGATACCATTTTTCCTTTATTCTCTCACCACAAAAACTTTCTTCATTGCCAGGCCTACATAAAAGTCTCAGTGCTTAAACAGTGGATGTACTGATACCACCAACAGTCATCCTGACCAGGATTGCACGTTTGATTCCCTGTGCTCCTCCATCTGGCTGTTGAAATCTGTTCCATGTTTCATTTAAATAAAAAGGCCTCTGAGGCAGGAAATCTTTCTCAAAAGTAATGTCTTAAACCTTCAGTAATATTCCACAGAAATGCAATCAGTTAATTGCTTAATAAAACTGTGAGTGTAAAGTGATGATGTTGCAAGAAAACACTGATCCTTCACAAATTTGTCAGCTTGCAAATGGAAGAATCTGTAAGAATAATTCTCTCTCTTACCTGCAGAATTACAAGTACATAGGAGCACTCTCAGTGAAAATGTATGTGGAGCAGTGAGGATCAGACATGGATTTGGACTGTCATCTGGTTTTTAGTTTGTTGGGTTTTTTTTTTGTTTGTTTGTTTGGGGTTTTTTTGTTTGTTTTTTTTGTGATTTGGTGTGGGTTTTTTGTGGTTTTTTTTTTGGTTGTTGTTTTTTTGGTTGGTTTTTTGTTTTGTTTTGTTTTGTTTTGTTTTTTGTTTTTTGTTTTGTTTTGTTTTTACTTTGGACATTGGAGCCACCAAGCACTCATCTTGCCCACCTGAGGAGTCATCCCTATCACTCTGGTGCTACAGCTCAGTGGCTTTGTTAGACTCAGCACTGAATATGAATGTAAAAGTGTTCAGTTTTAGGACCTTAGTATACAAATAATCAAAAGAGGGAAAGAACAAGAGGACAGGAATTAAATTATCTTCCCTTCACATCAGGAAATAATCACTTAGACCTTGAGACTACTAAATTTCCAAACTTCACCCAACCAGAATGGCAGCCAGAATGTAGGTCTCTCTACCTAAAGGGAATTTTATTTTCTGCCTTGCTGTGATTAGGCCTAATGGAAACCACATTACCATGCAAATTGAGCCTGGACAAAATGTCATTTAAACTCAGTTGTTGTAGTGCCTCCTGAGAGTAGTAAATCAGGAGTCCAGTGCTTACCACTGTGTCATGCCCTTAGGGCAAACTGTGTTTCCTGGGGTACATGAGCATCAAGTGATTCCCATGGGATGCTGAAACAGTTCAGCCAGAGGTCAAAACCATGGTGTCTCATGAAGTATGTATTATAGCTGCCAACATCAGTCTGAAGGAAAAATGGAGGTCAGTCATATTTAACTCTCAGCAGACCCAGAGACCTTCAAAAATAAAATTAGACTGTCTGACAGGAAATAAACTACTTTGTCTAAAAGTATTCACATTTAGGTCATTCTGGATCAACATTAAATGTTCTATTTCATTTTTTCTAACAGAAAATAAAAAGAACATTGAAACATTGTCAATCTTTGCCATAGAAGAGGCAAGTTTGAGGAAAAACTGCATATCTCAATGTGCTGGTTTTGGCTGTGGTAGAGTTAGTTTTCTTCACAGTGGTTAGTATAGTGCTATGTTTTGGATTTATGCTGAACAGGGTTGATAATATAGAAATATTTTTGTTGTTGCTGAGCAGGGCTTACACACAGGCAGGGCCTTTTCTGCTTTTCGGGCTCTCATGCTAGCAAGGAAGTTGAGGGTGCATGGGAAGCTGGGAGGAGACACGGCTGGGACAGGTTACCCCAGCTGATTAAAGGGGCATTCCAGACCATCTGACAGCATGCTCAGTACATAAAGTTCAGGGAAGAAGGAGAAAGGGAGGGATATTTGGAGTGATGACATTTGTCTTCCCAAATCACCATTACAGGTGATGAGGCCCTGGAGCTCTCTCCTGGAGACAGCTGAACAACTCATGGGAAGCAGTGATTTAATTCCTTGTTTTCTTTGCTTGTGTGCATAGCTCTTGCTGTACCTATTAAACTGTCTTTATCTTAAACCATGGGTTCTTTTGCTTTCAGCTTTCTGATTCTCTCCCCAATCATGCCAGTAGGGGAGTGAGTGAGTGAGTGGCTGCTGGGTGCTTTGTTGCTGGCTGAGGTTAAATTATGACACCCAAAGACATTGAAATTCTGAAGATTTCATCCTCTGTCAAAAAACTCTCAGAGGAAAATTCCCAGCCAGGTCTAGTTGACTTATAGAACTGCATATCTTCTATGTTCCAAATACTGCAGTATTTGTTTGAAAGTGTTATTAGCATTCAAACTGTTATCCTGAGGCTTGGTATAAAGTTGAGAATAGGTTTAATTACAGTACTGAAAAATAGCAGGTCTCTTAGAGAGCATAAGTGCATTAACTCTTTTCCAATCAAGTAAAGTCTGCTTGAGCACAAACATCATGGTTTCATGAAGCATCAAGACAGGGAGACTTTATGAAACCATACGAAAGTTATGTGTCATCCAAAATCATAGGAAACATGTTAAACTACCAGAAGTACTTAGGAAAATGTTATGTTCTTAACATTTGGAAGAAAATACATCCTAGCAGTGCAAATCTGAGAGTCACTGAGGTCTCCAACTGGGAAAACTACAGCCCTACGACATGAACTCAAGGGAGATTTGATGAAAACAGAATGCAGTTTAGCTTCAAGACACTCATACACCAGTGGTGCTCTTGCCTTGCTGATTAAATTCTATGCAATTAATTATTCATAGTGAATTCTCCTGTTGCGCAAGTGGTTTGATGAGGTATGTATATCTCATATGAGCTATACTGTGGGGATAATGAACACTCCTTGATGGAAAAAGAACATCTTTTCTGTTAGATTTTTTTTTTTCACCATATATTAGCAAAAGTTTCCTGTGGGCTCTCTTTCTTTCTGAATAAAACATGCATATGTATAAACATGTACATGTAGCATTGAAGGAATGAGTGGGAAAGCAGGTAAGATACATTCTGTCATTTCCTTGAGGATGAGATGTGAGGTTCATAGTGGAAGAGGATCTCCATGTTATCTGTATGGAACTGGCCTCCTCAAGGACATGATTCTTCAATACACTTATAGCAGTACTACCAAAACTGCCACAACAAAAGCAAGTTTCCACCAATGGGGCAGTTCCCACTGTTCAGCCAAGCCTATGACACAGGAGAAAGGATATGAGGGCTTGAGGATTTGCACAAGTAGATGGACAATGGTGATGTCTAATGCAGTTTGTAGTTTCGCTTCCAAGTGAAAATTTATTCAGAACTCCTTAGCTGGAAACTAACATTCTTCAGTGAGTCCCATGTGATGAAAGTTGCCTACATACTTGGGAAATTATCCATGTAGCTATTTTGTTTCCACTTCTAAATTCAAAGAAAATTCTGAAGGAAATGTTCAACAGAAGGGAGAGATTGATTTACTCTTGCTTGCCTAATTCCAGTTCATCAGAAAAGACACCACAAAAAACACAAGCTGGAGCTCAAGTACAGTCACTTTAAATTCAGCTCCTCTTGCCACACCAAACTCCATCTCCATTTCAGTATTTGAAAACTGGCACATTTATACTGCAACTGGTTCTGCTGGAGGAGGTATCACAGTTTTTTTAGACGAAACTTTGTCTGCAGTGCTGCACTCAGAGCTATTAGCAGTAGATTGCTTTTGTAAATGTGTCCTCTTGGCAACAAGTGGCAGCTAGGTTCTTTTAAAATAGCGGCCTGATCCTGCATGTTGCCTACCTGAACGTTTGACCCTAAGCCCAGTGAAAAGCTACTCCCATATGTCTCTTCATGTTTTTTAAAAACACCAATTACATCATCGTGCAAAAGAGTTATCCCTGCTGCAGAATTGGAATTTTGTTCAAAACTCAAGCATATGCATCCCCACCTACAGTCTAACTATAACAATCTGTTGGTTCCACTTCCCATGAATCATTACTAGAAACTATTAAGAAGCTTAAAAAGAACAGATTGTGCTTTTTTTTTTTTTTTTCTAGATGAAGCTTAATTTAGTACAGCACATAATAATACTTCAATCTGATAGAAAAGGGTCAGGCAAACTGCAGGCGGCTCTTGCTTCCCCTCCTGCCCAGCAATTGAGCCAATTAAACTACCTAACCATAAACCATTAAGATCTTATGTGCATTACACAGCAAAACAATGTTCTAATTCTTAAAATAATTAGCAAAATGTACTGACATCTGCCCTATCACCTTAAAGGTTTCACCTCCTGACTTTAACAGGAGGTGAAAAGTCTCTACTGCCAAATGGAAGAACAAACTATGTTTTCACCTGCCCAGGAATTTTTGGAATGTCATTTATGCTTTTTGGCATAAAGGAGCTTTTTTATCAATAACTGTACATGTAAATTGTTATCAAATAGTTCTTTTGTCTAAGAGATTTTCATAGATGAGCATCAACCTTTAGGAGAGATATAAGATGTAGGATTGTTTCTGTCAGGTCACACTGAAATTTCACAGAAGAAAAAGAAGAGGTGCCATGAGTGAAACAGAAGAAATGCATTATATCATTCATTAGGCTGGTAATAATCCTACCTGTCACAAAGCATATTTATTTAAGCAGAAATGCTCTCATTATTTTTCTAGACAAGGAAGAGCAAACCAGAATAATATTCTGTGTTGTATCTGAGCCACAGAAAAGAAGTCAAGTCAGGTTAAAATTTACAGTATGTGTTTTGCAAGAAATAAAGGGATACAGAGCTTCATTTCCCACTAGTTTCTATTTGCACCAAAAGGATGAACTTTGCCAGGAATATAAAAGAAGAAGGTATAGCTTTGGTATAATTTTGAAAATGCCTGTGGGAGTAACACAGTGTATTTATGAAAGGCAACATGTTGGTTGATTAGCAGGATGATCTTCCCAAAAGTTGAGGATGTGGGGGTGTTTCCCGAATGGAAACGTTAGAGGTGTCTTTGACTGTTACAATTCAAATTAATCATAGAAAACCACCAATAGTACCTGCTACTACCTGCTAGATATTTTCCACATTTTACTCTTGCAACTATGGGTCTTTTAAAGTACCTCACTACCAAGAACAGGGGCATAAACCAAGTCTTTCGAGCAGCTGGAGCAACCACATGCCACTGACATAACATGATCAAAATCATAGCCTTCTGTGTAGTTATGTCTGCAAATAGAACATGACAATAGAGTGTTATTTTATACTAAAGGGTACAAACCATATGAAATCAAAACACATATGCCTCAAATTCTGGAGTTGCCTGTGTGTTTAAAAAAAAAAAAAATAGAAAACCCAACTTCTTTTCATCTTATCCAAATACTTTATTTAAATGATTTTTAAATGGGATTTCAGTTTCTCTATTAAATATATATGTGGAAAACAATAAAAAAAATAAAATTAAAAATTAATTTTGAAAGCAACCCATTAAAAACAACTTAAATGAGAATAGTTCCTCCAAATATATTTTACTTAAATATTCCAGCCAGACTTTTTCCTTAACAATCACTTGGAGACTGGGCTGCTCCACTTCAATCATCTTGAATGCTAGATAGCAACATCAAGACTTTTGGGCTCTTTCATCATAAAATATTAAACATGAAAATCTTAATTTCATGGGGGAAAAGGGTAAATCTGTACACACTTTTGTATGGACAGGAGGTTTCTCCAAAGAAATTACTTCTCTAGTGAAGCAGATGGGGAATGTTGTTTGGACTTGGAGAAACCTTCTCTCTGCCCTGCTCAGCAAAGGAGCAGCACAGGGCAAAAATTCTATAAGGGATTAAATTAGGAATATCACTTATTCCATCTTTAAAAATGCTATACTTGCCTTCTGTAAGCACAGACCATTTCAGAGTGATTCAAAGGAGAAAATCTAACATCTGAGACCCCATAGGGAACATAACCACTGATGGCTGCACTTGGGACTCTATCCTTAACTGTCCACGTGATAGTGGAGAATCATTTACTTCTTGGATATTAATCTTATCTGTTCAAACAGAAAGTTCTTCAAACAACATTTCTCTATTATCATGTACTCATAAAACTCAGACCCAAAAGGGTTGCCTATGTCCTTATATTCAAGGGGACATATACAATTCAAGATGTGTCAATATAAAGAAACATTAGTTACCAAGATATCATGCTAGCTATGAGCTTAATTTCCTTCTCTGTGAAGATTTTTTAGGTTTTTAGTTTTCTATGTTTGAGGACGTGAAATATTTTCATAATCACAAAAATGTTAGCTGACCAAAGGCCTCCCCACCTCCCCTCCCCATTCTAATCTTCTTAAAATTCAATCCACTGAAATAATGTCTGGAAATTATAGTATTTAATTTAGATATTGACCATTTTGTCATTTAATATAAGACTCATATTACTTTCTGCAATATAAAATAAAATCAAATATGTATTTTGAATCAGGAAAGTTTTTTTATTTCTAAAGGAATTAGCTAAAATATTTGAACTTTTAAAAACAAATTTAACATGTTTAATTAGGAAAATAATTCATTCTTTTCTGTGAGATTTAGTTTAAGCTACTAGGTATTTTCTGACTAAAAGTTCTCATCCAAAGGCATTTAGACCAGCTCTACTCATAAGGTATTTGTTTAACTAACCAAATTTTAAATTATTTTAGAAAAGTAACATATAGTATACTCCAAACATAATGGCAATTAATTTAAACAAATCTGTTCATTATCTCCTCATCTAAGAGCTCATAAGTATCAGTTTGATATCAAAGTCTCTTCTCTCTCATCTTCTCTGAGCTATTTTGAAATAATAAATTGATTTCTCAAGATAATGATGACCTAGTTTCACAGTTAATGCACCCTACTTTTATTTATTTTAAAATTATCACCTCATAACTTTAAAAGAGAAACTCATTTAAACATTGCTGTTATGTGAGCAAAGGGAACAGTGTGGAAACAGCCTTTTCTGTATGCTTCCTTTGATCCCTCCTGCTGACTGGCATGTCTGCAGCTTTGTGGCTCTTGTCCACCGAGCGATGTTTGAAGTCCTACATGATGCTAATGTCTACTAGAGGATTTAAAGTCTGACAGCTCTTGCAGAAACATGTTGCCACCTCTGACTGCTCTCCTTGTTTTCAGACTGGAAAGATTAAGATTTTTCTGTACTTTGTGTTTGGGAAATAGCTCTTTGTCTCTACCTGACTCTAAGACATTTCCATGAATAAAAGAACAGTTCCTAGTGGATTCCAAGGATGCTCAACTTTTCTTTCATTTTCCTTCAGGATTATACTTTTCATTTTTTGTTTAGTTTTCAGATGAAGTGAGAACACCTGAGACTGATAATATTGCATGCTGTTTCTTCCAGGAGACAAAAGACAAGACAGAAAGGAGAGGGCTTTGCAGTGAGAACTCTTTGGTCTGTGATTCTGTATCCCTCATTGTGGGTGTAGTGAATTCTCAAGGAGTTCAGCTGCCTGGGGATTATTCACTGGCATTTGGACCTAGTCCCAATTCTAATTTAGGCTATTAATTATTGTATTTCTCAAAAGAGTTGGTCCATTCTACAAATGAACAACATTACACTTCTGTAAATTCACAAACTGGAGCATAACTTCATGTAATATTAATTCTTAACTCTGCTATGGTTTGCATCTGGTCTTTTCTGAAATACACGATGTCCTATTTTACTGATGCAGTAGGTGAGCAATACCAGAAGTTATCCAGCAAAAGGAAGCATAATTCAGAGATTATTAGATTCCAAAGACCTTCAATTAATCTTGAGTTTTCTGCTAAGTGCCCTTCTCTCTTCCCTCTCTCCTCATATGTGAAATGAAGGTAAAAATGTTTCCCTGACAGTAGTGGTGCAAGGATAAACATATTATGGAAAATTCAGACAACTGCAGTAAAAGAGCACTATCTACATTGGTCAGACTGAATGAAACATGACAGTTTTACCTCACAAAAACTCACTTTTACTTTTTTGTAATAATGATCACATCATGTTTATTGTAGTAACAATCACTGTCTAATATTCATTTAAAAAACAGCACCTAAAATTTCCCAACAGTAGCTGAAGAAGATGGCAAGGAGAACCCAAAGAGTACATCTTATTTTCACTTTGAATGATTATGCACATTCATATTCAGAACTTTCATTTGGGACAAGAGTGAATTTTGTGACTTTCTCAGTATGAAATTGGAGAACAGAGAGGTCTATCAGGAATCTGTGAATATTTAGTATGGTGACTGGAAGGCAGATTTATTAACTGTATTTCCTGGGACTGCTTGTCAAAAGGGTTTGAAGGGGACAATATGAAGTTTCTTGGGGTATATTTATAATTTTTAGAGTATACTGTGAAGGATGAGAAGACTAATACTGCAGGAGCAGCTACTTTCTTGCAGATGATCTCATTTCAGGAACATTTTGGATAATTGTTGCCTCTTGGTGGATAACAAAGATTGAATTCTCACAAGAATATTTGAAAAATGTATATGAGTTTGTTGAGATAAAGGTGGTTTTTGAAACTGTACCTTCACATGATATCACTAGGACACTATGATCCTCAACTTTGGGATGCAGAAACTGATGAAGGAGAAAACAGTAAAAGAACAGAGCTGAAGGCAGGAATGTGATCTTCTTCACTGTGTGGGTGACTGTGCACTGGAACAGGTTGCCCAGAGAGGGTGTGGAGTCTCCCTCACTGCAGATATTCAAGAACCATCTGGACACAATCCTGTGCCATGTGCTCTGAGGTGGCCCTGCTTGAGCAGGGAGGTTGGACACGATGACCCCACTGTGGTCCCCTTCAACCTTACCCATCTTGTGTTCTGCTGAATTTTAGACTAAGCTGCCCTATAACAAAAGCATAATTAGTCACTAAAAATTGCATGATCATTTTTATTTAAAAACTCTCAATTGTAGTTGAAATTTCATGGCTAACTTGAACAATCTGTCCGAATCCAAACTAGTCTTTTCATAAGTTTTTCTTCCCTGGTTCTTAACCTTTCTATATTCTCTTTGAATTTGACCCTGTTAAATATTTTCTATGAAATATGAGAATAGTTTCTGAAACCAATATTTTCAGAAGGCCTCAACAGTTTTTAAGACAATCACCACATGTCCACTTAATTTTTTTAAAGATTAAGCGAGTCCAGTACTCTGGTTTTCTTGTGAGTGATTGTCAATTAGTTTAGGTTGTCCAGACAGGAAGGATAGTGTGGAGGTTTTTACAAGGTATGGTACTTTCCCATCTTGTATTTTGGCTGGGCCGAGTAGAATTGAAAGACTATTTCATGCCTCAAAAACTCATTACCTCTTTGTGTATTTTTGGTAAGATATCTACCTTATTTAAAAATGTAATGGCTCTGTTGACTCAAGTATAATTTGTGATCCATTTTAATTGTCTAGGTCTTGTTTTCTGCAGAACTGCTTTTTAGTCAGTCATTCTTCATCCAGTATTTAAGTGTTAGACTATTCTGTTCTAGGAGCAGTGTCATCCAACATGGTAGTCTTCACAGATTTAATAACCATACTCTGTTTATCATAATTCAAATCACTGGAAATATAATTAAAAATGGAATCAAGGCAGATCTGTGAGAAGGCCATTGAGCTTATGTCTCCTATTAGAAAGTGAGAAATGCCATTTGAACAGTGATTTAAGTTCTGTTTTGTACTTAAAACAGGGAAGTTAGAATCATAGCCTCTTAGTACATGGTTTTAGGATAAAGTCACTCATTCCACACAAATGTTCTGAACTGAATACTAAGTTGGCTTGATATGATTTGTTTTTAAGAATACATTGTCCCTTTTTTATGACACTAGAGGGAAAGTACTCATTTCTTACAAAAAAATGTTCGTTTTTTGCAGAAGTAAAACACGATTGTCTGAGCCCTTTCCCCAGTTTCTCTTTCAGGAAGGGGTAGTGTTACCTCACTTCAGTCTTTTGGAAGGTTGTGCACCTCAGGTTTTACCTAAGAGAGTATTGAAAATATATGCAGTTATGTCAGAGAATGCTGAGGTCCCCTAGAAGGACACAGAGTAAAAGCCTGTTGGCCAAAGTGATCAGGATCGAGAATCTGAAGCTCTTTTTGACTGCAACGTCCTCAGGTTTGAGCAAGATAGACTCATGTGATGTGCTAAACACTGTCATCCATCATATTAGCTTTTTCCTTAACAATCTGAAAAGGCAGGAAACAATGCTAATGAAATTTGCAAATGGCTTTTAACTGGGCAGTGCTGAGGATGCCAGACAGGACACAGAAAAATTGTAATGTTTTCTAAAGATATTGTTGACTGTCTAGAAACTGGTCAGAAAGAAAAGGTTATTTGTCATAGTTAAACCAAATAATGCTCGGAAAATTAGCCAAGAGATTCAAAATTATTCTGTAAAATTAAACATTCCTTCCTCTAATGCTTAAGCAAAATATTTTAATGATTTGAATTGTTTGCAGTCTTTTTCTTTGGGGAATATCCATTTGGTAGGAATAAAAAGAAAAAAAAATTACTTCTTCAGGGCTGCAATTAAAAAAAAATAAAAAATCAGGATATTAGAAACTGCACTCCCAACAATCTCTGAGGTTAATTTGTATCTCATTCCAGAACAGACATATACTTTTACAAGGGGTAGAAAGATACTTAATATTATATTCCTTTCAAATGTATCCCCACAAGGCACAACTAGGTCCAAAAGGCTGTGGCAGGAGACCTTCCCTGTGTGATTTTACGAATTAATTGTAAATCTAAACCTGCCTGGACTTAGTTTAATTAAAAGTATAACTAGGGAGCACACAGAAAGAAGAAGCAGAAAATGGACTGAGATGTCAAACTGACTTTTTTTTTTTTTTTTCTGTCCATTTTTAAAGCTTCCTCAGAACTTCATTTTTAGTTTTCCTTTTTCAAAAACGCCAGCTTACAAGGCTCTAGCAAACTTCATGGATCTGTTTAAAGATCTGATATTGCATTTAGTGGCAGTATTCATCAACAGTGAAGCACTTCACTATAAAATGTCTTTTATGAAAAAAACACCAGAGTAAATATCATGAGAAGGGAGAAAAGAAATAAAATTAAAATTATGAAAGAGCAAAACAAAACCAACCTTAGACTCTGGATTTACTTATTTTTTTAAAATACAGTATACAAAAAATGACAACATTCTTCATAATTTTAGCCTCAGGATGAAATTCAACCTATCCCTATCAAGATCCCTATCAAGTGCAAAGCTCGAGGCTGACTGGGGAAGTAAAAGTCCTTTTCATCATGCTTGGCACATTGTATTGACTTCAGATATTAATGAAGATCATAAAAATCAACCCACACCACAGGAGCAGTTGATTTTCAGAAATGTCTGACCATGGTGTACTGTGACAGGCAGTGTCCATATGAGGTAGTAACTAAAGAAAATTTCCCCCATGCAGGTGGCACAGAACACATAACAATATGTACCGGTCAGAAAGAAAGAAGGCACACAGGGAATGAGGGGAATTTTTATTATATATTACTTTGTTTATAAAGCAAAGTATTGAGCAGGCAGACCGATAAACTGTTTTGTATTTATACCTTTAAACGGTGCATTAATAATTATTATGATTATAAGCTCAGCTTGTACTAAATATTGTTGGTGGGCTCCTGCTAAGATCATGGCCTCACCATGTTAAGCATGACACAAAGTCAGGGTAAGAGAGCACATTTCTAAAATACATAAATCTATTTGTACCATAAAAGCAAAGAATGAGAATGGAAATTAAGTCATGTTAAGATTTAAAAAAAAAAAAAGTACTTGCAAAATGTCAAGCATCTGATTATTTCTAAAGGAAGGCTAGATAAATGTCCCATTATAACACTTGCTAATTGTGATCTTAACCCTGTCAGTTGGGATCTTGAGTCACTGATCTTGATCCTGTGCACTGCCATTGTTCCTTTTATAGCAAATGGAGTGGAACCAGCAACTGCAGGAGATGATACACCTACCTATCTTACTTTTTTTTTTTTTTTTTTTTTTTTTTTTTTTTTTTTTTTTTTTTTAATAGATGAGATGACTGGAGTTACGGAGTGTATAATTTGATTTGCTTAGCTGCCTTATTTTCAGATAGCCAAAGAAATCCACCCAAAACATGCTAAGTCATAGAATCATAAATCATGGAGTGGTTTGAGTTGGAAGGGATCTTCAAAGCTTGTCTAGTCCAACCCTCTTGACATGGACAGGGACACTTTCCACTCGATATATTGCTCAAAGCTCCTTCCAATCTGACATTGATCTGGCCATTCTCAGTCTAATGCCAAGAAAATCTTTCCCCCCTCTCCTTACAGGGAAAATCTTTCTGATTTGTAGGGTATTTTTTACCAAGTGTTCAATGTAATTTTGGACCTGAAAAAGAATGTTTCTCACCTTTAAAAATAAATTGCCAGCTCTAGTAAGAGTGTCATCATGGAAATGATTTAGTCCTTCACTTAAGGGTAGGAAACTGAGCCAGAAAAGGAATAAAATACTAGATTTAGGAAATTTTATACTATTAGGTTCCAGCAAAAGAACTGGGCTATTTAGAAAATCTTTGCGTATATTGGGAAACCTCTCTTCCCACCTTTCTGTGAGCTTTTTTGGTTCCACTGGATGATTCTACATCAGGGGAAATGAAATAAAAATAAAAAAAAATCTCCCAAAGAATATTTTGTAAACTGTAGGTGATAGAGAACATTCTTTATCTTCTTTTAGATGGCTCAGCACCAGCTGTGCAAATTTAACCTCTTTGTTATAGAGTGGCAGGTATGCCTTTCATTATGGTCATTACAGTGAAAACTGTTGATCACTGACTAGCTGGACCATTGGAATATTATGTAATCTCCATTGTTTGAAAACGATGAGTCTGCAAAACTAGCTACTTTTCATTTTAAGCAGATAGGGGAAAATTTGCCTCTTATTTCAATATAGTTTAGACGACTGTTGGCTTCCTAGTCCTTTACATCCATGTGTTGAAGTCCTAAGCCTCAGTTAACCATTCCTCCATTCAAGTGACTCTATCATGACAAGCCCAGTTCTAGATTATGCTAGACAATGCAAACAAACATTTACCACAAAGACAGACAGAATCTCCATACCTGAGGTGCATAACAGAATTTCACCTTGGATCCTTCCTAAGAGTCAGTTACATCTAAAGCTTGTTTTCCCTTATTTGAAGACATGATGAACTCATCATCTTCCTTTGCAATTTGCCCTCACTGTTATTCATCTTCAGTCTTAAACCAATATGTCTCCAATAGCTTTTACATTGTCTTCATAATATTAATAATTTTCTTGTCAAATTCAATAAAATACTAGTTAAAAAGCAGATCAGTTCTTGTGGCAACCGTCTCTGATTTTTCAGACTTCTTTGCATTTCTATTACCTCATCAGCTGTAATGGTGTGTTTGCTTAAAAAAGGCCACAGCGTTGTGGAATGTGGATGTTATGAAATGTACCAGCATTTAAGAGTGAACAGAGGAGCCACTGAACACAGCACAGCTGAGTGCTCAAATGGCACAAGGAGTAATGGACCACCATGAGCAGGTATCACAGTATGTTAATCTCAGTGTAAAACAGATTTGACTCTAAGTAATGATGTTCCTGCTTGGACCAGATTCCAAAATTAGTGCAGAAAGCAGCAAGCTCTCTGATCTGCTGCCAGGTCATCAGGCACTGGCTTGAACAGCTGCTCCTTATGGAATTTATTGTATGAAAGAAGGAACACCAGTTAATCTGATTTACAAGGTTATGCATAATATTTCTGCACCATAGATTCCCTATTTGTTTTTAGCAAACAGCTTTAATTCTCTGATAAACACGTTTGAGAAGATTTGCACTGGGCTTTGTTGGTATGTACATGAAAAACTGCTTTGCAAAGATCCCTATCCCCACAGCATGTGTATAATTTGTAATTCTGGAAAGTACATGAATAATGGAGGTAATTTTAACCAGGGTCTACAGTAGGCTGGAAAAATTAGTAAAAAATAACATTAATGAGGCTGGCAGGTGGAAATCTGCAATGATGCTTACTGGTCTCCAAATGATCACATTCCTCCCTATATGTGTTCCTCTGTTAGTGGACTCCTGAATGTTTGTCAGCTTTTTATTACTACATATTGCAACATTAGAGACAGGCTTTTGCTTTTGGATATTTTTCCTTTTATTGTTCAATAAAAGTTAATGATGTTATGTTGATATTCTTGGGGTTTGGAAGTCTAAGGAAGAAAATTCTGATTGAAGCTATGCAAACTTTGTCTTTTTGGGATTTTTTTATAGTGTATGAAAGAAAAAAATTAAATTCTACTTTCTATGGTATTATTTTTTACTATTTTTCTTATTTAATTCTAAAATACTATGTGCTTTACATGATTTATGCAGGTATCTGCCAATATCTTTGTTATCTCTATTTTAACTGTAATATATCATTTTGTTACAATACCCTGCTTGACAACAAAGTCTGTTTACTTTCAACGCTTTTCTCCTTTCAGAAAGATTAGATATTGAAATCTTCCCATGAAATTTCCAAGTTGATTTTCAGCATCTGAAGGTTTCAAACAGAGAAGGAGCTGCTGTGAACATCTCACTGCTATCTTTCATAACAAAAGAAACACATTTTTTATGTTTTCACGAAATAAGTTATTTTCTTTTGGTTAAAACAAATTCTTCAGAATTTTCTTCAAGAAGAGCAAAAATGCAGGGAGTAATTTTTTTCTCTAAAGTTCAATAAAATCAATTTACTGGTAAAATTTACAGCTAAAATCATGCCTTTCACCTGATGTACAGATAACCATGAGGATATCTGCAATGGTGTCTTGTCCTTGCAAAGCTAGAATATGCCGCCTCTTGAACATGACATCATGTGTTCTCATCTTTCTCTAAAACATAGAACCTGGACCTGTGATATTAGGGACATAGCAAAGTGCTGCAGAATTCTGAGATAGTAATAGTAATGAAGTACTCAGTAACTAAGGGAATATCAAGAGAACAAATGAGGACTTTAGGGCCTTGAGGAAGATTTTAGTTTGTGTCTGTAGAATGGGTGGTCAGTATCATCTGCTGCACCTAGATCTTGATTAGTGTCCAGAGAATCCAATGACACCATTCCCTCTTTGCTGCTACTCACAACTGCTTTGCCATTATCTGCTTCACTCTAATGAATAGAAGCCAGGATCAAAGGAGCATGATCCATTGTTCTAATTGCTGTAAATAAAAAGGAAATATATTTTCAGTCTCAATATGTTCAAAATGTGATAGAAGAGAAAGATACAATGGTTTAGAAACATGAAAAGGGGTGGGAGATGAGAGAAACAAAATACGTTTTTCATAGAAGTCAGAATTTCTACCAGAAAAAATTTCCCTGGGAACAGATAAGGCCACAGGGGGCCAGTATGTTCACTTCTTGTTTGTTTGTTTGTTTTTTTCTTAACCTTAGCATTAGTTAGCATTTTTCCATCCAAATAATGCAGCTTCCAGAGTCTAGTCCACACAGAGGAATAGAGATGAGACACTCTAAATTATCACTTCTGTGGGTTATAAGAAAAAAAATATTTTTGATTTTGAGAAGGCAAAAACCCCATCAATCCCATAAGGACATGAGTGTTTATTTAGGTTGAAAAGCTAATAGGTTTTTGGTCCATCTTCATTTATTTAATGTTCCTCAAGAACCTTTGGCCCTTGTGGATACTTTTGTAAGCGTTCACAGGACTTTTAATGAAAATGTGACAAAGCTCAGTAAAATAATCAGAATAAAATTAGAATATTATTGAAATGAAACAAGACTTACTCAAACTAGAGAGAAAATAGAGTCAAAATGATACACCAAGGAACATGGAAGCTGAATTAAACCATAAAGAAAACAATACTAAATCTATTCTCTCAAACTGATAATAATTAGTAGCAATAACTTTTCCTTTTATTGAATGAGTCATTGACAGATCTCTAAGTGCTAGTTAAAAATGAGTGTTCATATTTCCTCATGCTCTCTGCTTTGGTACCTAAGATACAATATGATCAAGTAAATGCTCCATACTCTTTCTTTATGCAACTGGCAACCTGCAAAAAACTGTCACAGTCTATTGCTTCCCAGATTATAAATCTGATCAGTTGTCTGTCAGTGCTTTACTGAAAAATAGAGAAATCTTTGAGAGTGATCATGCTCACCAGATACCTACATGTTGCATCAAGGCCAATGCAGCATTGTATTTCATATTTTTAGCTGGTATGAAGTGCTGTGTGAAGCTCTGATTTGAACAGGACACCTTTTCCTGCCTGACTTTTATGTCCCATGTCTTTGTAGGAATTGAAGGTCCAGTCACTAATATTCATCCAAGAGGTTGGAATTAGGCAAAAAGGGAGAGCCATGTGATTATTAAAACCACATGGCACCACAGAAAGTCAAGGGCAGCATTAGGGTTTCAAGAAACTGAGTATAATCACTGCTTAATTTCTGCTCACAATTCAGGTGAGACATAGCTGGCCCTCAAGGGCCATTCCAAAATATCAATTACAGCAAGCCTTAAATAATTAATCAATTGATCTACCACATAATGCATATGAAGCTAAACTGTTTTGCAGTTAGAAACAGGAGAAAAAGAAATGCCTGAGGAGCCTAAAGACTAATCTAACAAAATTGCTGAAAACACACACTCCAGTATGCACCCTCTAGCTCTGTACTTGCTTTACTAGTCAACCCTTGTCTGAGCAGAGAGAGTATTTGAGAATAGCCTTGTAGGCAGAAGTCTTGACATAAAAATTTTTACCCTGAGATTTGGCCCCACAAAGCCAGTTCTAGTGAAATACCCTCTTTCCTCCTTAAAATAGTAAAGAAAGTAAAAAGTGGTTTTGGAATAGTTGAGCTTCTGTTTTATCATGTTAATGGTGAAACTCTTGCTTAAAAATTTTGGGAGATTGAGTCATAGATGTGCAAAAACAGGGCTACTCTCCTTAGACTCTTTAATAATATCCTCTCAGAGAAATTCCTACCTTTAAACCCAAATTAATATACCTGGAATCTAACTTAATTTGATTAAAATGGTAAAACCTTTCAAAACTGGGTAATAAACATTTTGCACTGTTTGGCAATACCTGTTGAAAGGCTGAGAGGGTTGAGGTTGTCAGACCTCAAGAAGTCGAGGCTCCAGGGAGACCTTTTTGCAGCTTTTCAACTTATTGTGGGGACTTGCAGAAAAGAAAGAGAGAAAATTTCTGCTGGGGCCTATAGTGACAGAACAAAGGGCAATGGTTTTAAACTGAAAGATAAGGCTTTGGCTGGACATAAAGAGGAAACACTTTACTGTGAAGATGAGGAGATACTGGCACAGGATGCCCAGAGGTGTTCCAGATGCCCCACAATCTGTTCAAGGGATGGGATGTTGAGCAACCTGTTCTAGTGGAAGTGTTCCTTGTCTATGCTGGGGGGGTTAGAACTAGCTCATCTTTGAAGTTCCTTTCCAATTCAAACTATTCTATGATTCTATCAATTTTTCTAATCAGCCTCTGGACACAGATAACAGAAATAGAACCACTTAAACCTAAAGAGAAATACAGATACAATTTTTATAATTTACTGCCCCAGAAATTTTGTTGAAAAAAACAATGATCAGTTATGATCAGGTAATATATCACTTATGTGACGATCTAACAATTCATCACATAGCTGGAATTCATTCATTTGTAATAATGCAAATAGTGATTGTCTTAAAATTTTATCTGGCAAAATCTTTTGCCTTATATGCTACTTTCAGTTCTCTATTCTTCACATAATTCACCAGAGTTTCAGTGTATATGGAAGATAAATTAGGAGTATTCTCTTTTAAATTCTGCATTTTCGATCCCTTGTGATATGCAGGGCAGTGACTATCCTGAGGTTTAGCTATCTGAGTAGGCTGTGAAAAACGACTCATGGACATAGCATGAGAAATTCCAGATGTGACAGAAAACAGCCTGACAAGCTGACAAAAGTCAAAGATATTCCATGAATATGCCAGTTGTTTCAAAATATGTGTTTTTTTCACTGTAAGATCTGAAATCCCATGTACTTTCAGTGAAGATGCTGAATATTCAGTTTGAACTAGTATATAAGCCAGCTACAAAAATCATTGTAATTTTCCAGCAAAACGTTATACTTGGCAAAATTCAAGTTTATTGTACTTATAATATAATCTGATGATTTAATCAGAACATGACAGATCACTCTTAAATGATTAATGAAACTGTAAGTACCAGAGATAACTATTAACCAGAGATAAAGCAAGTAAACATGATTATGGAATATTTTCCTGGTTTTTGACAAGCAAACTGAAGCAGGAAAACCTTTCTGGATCTCTTTTATCACAAAATTTTATGTTTCATTTCATGGGCCTGCAGAGGGTTTTGGACCCTTTATCATTGAGGAGAAGGTCACCATTAGATATTTTGGACTAAACTCTCAACATTTGAGGTAATTTCTTTTCTGTAGCCTCTCTTTTTTTTTTCTATTTTTCCTTTTTTTCTTTTTTTTTTTTTTTTTTTTTTTCTTTGTTTGTTTGTTGGTTTGGTTTGGGTTTTTTTTGTTTGGTTTTTTTGTTTTTTTGGGGAGGTTTTTGTGGTTTTGTTGTTGTTGTTGTTGTTGTTTTTTTTTTGTGTGTGTGTTTTTTTTGTTTTTCAGACTTTATATCTTGCAAACTGTGAGCAAAGTTGTACCACAGTTCTCTTTAGAGTAGGATACTGAGTCCAGATTTTGTGTATAACAAAGGGAAAATTACACTTCACTTTCAAGCATCAGCATTGGGTTTAACATGAAAATAGAAGGTAAAATTTAGGATGTCTGAACACTGCTTTGGGTAAAGATTATTCTAGAATTATAAAGACATAAGTACTCAGATGTATAGAAAAGTAGATAACAATGATACTCCTGAATTTATCATGTTCTTTACATTCATCTCCTATTGGAAATTTTTTGAAACTAGAGTTTGGTACACTGTTATATAGGGACTACTGGGAATTTATTGAATCACAGCACATTATTGTTGACTAGCTCATGGATTATGCTGGCAGGCCTCTTCTGTACCATGATATAGGTAGAATATGTCCTTTCCCAAGAGTATGGAACAATATCATGCCCATCTCCATTGCTTCATGGCTGTTCTTTATAAAAGCAAAAAGATCTATGGAATCACAAAATATGCTATATCTACAACATAATTCAGTCTAAAAATAGGTGATTATTTCCTGAAAATGTTTGCATGTGTGTATAAAAACAGAAATGATTCTTGCATTTAAAACTTTGAAAGTTTTTAAAACTATTATGTATGCCTTTAAAATTCTGAAAAGTAGATGAGGCTTAAAATTGTTTCAAACATCCTGTATAAATTTGTTCAAGGTCAGATTAAACCACTTCATGAAAGAGTGAAATTGCTTCTGGAATATAAATGTCTAAATTACCTGGTCCCTATAGACTTCACTAATTGTTGACCTTTTTACCAGCAAAAGCTCAAGAATAATAGACCACCCAGTAAATTCAGGACAGATTTTCAGCCTTCAAACTGAGTGAGCTGTCTTGCATTACTGGGTCTCTCAAATCTCTGTGTTATATCAGCTCAGATTTTGCGGTTGCATATCCTTTCATTCTGTTATTTGTTAATATGTATTGACAGGTATCACCACCTCAGATTTTCGTGAGTTTCACTCCAGAACAGCTGCCAAGATAATACATCTCAGTCTGATGGCATTTCATTGATGTGGATGTAGCATCCTCAAGAGAGTCTCCTGAAGCAAAGATGCTGCTTATTAACGCAGACATCTATATATCATAGCTAAATGTATCTCTTTCTTTCTTGCATCATAAAGACTTAGAAAAGCTGACACCTTCCAGTGGGAGTTCTTTTCTGCTTATCACATGCAGAGAGGTTCTGGAAGGACAGCTTGCCTTTTAGAACTGCAAAAGAATACATTCTGCAGCAGGATATATAAATTTAAGTTCCAAACACTAAGAGATGATCAGTAATTCTAAGAAATTTAAAAGGAACTGTTATGATCTGGGTTGCTTAGGGCTTTTTACATCTTTCTATTGTCTCTCCACCAAAGTGCTTATTTTCACTTAGTTGTTTTCCCTCCCAAGACAGCGTCTCCTCCCTCACTCTATCATCTCTCACTGTCCTGAAATATGAACTTAATTTTTGATCAGGCTGTGATGTCAGCCTCTTCCACCTGCTTGTTACATTTTTAAATAGGTACTTTTTGAGCTCTGTCACACCTTGGGGAAATGCTTCATAGAAATCTTCAAATTCACTCTGTTGCACTCTGTAGACCTCTTCAATTCCATGATGTGGCCAAAGCTCAATAATTATTTCATTGCTGGAGCACTGAGAATACAGTATTGCCTGTCACATTGTCAAGTTCTAGTTTCCTTGAGTGTACACATTATATTCTTCAATGGAATATAAATATAATTTATTCAGGGAAGAAAACCTTACTTCCCCTCACCTGGAAAGTTCCCTGTCTTTGCTCTTCATGGTTTATTTTGACTCTCACCTACCTGATACCAAAACCAGGGTAAAAGTCCCATGAAACTGTTGACTAGCTGAGTGTCAGGAATGTGTTTGGCAAAATGTATATAGATCCTGGAATTGCCAGTAACAAAACAAATGTATGAAGGTATGGGCTATATTAACTTGTACTTTTGGTGGAACAGGGAACTCCAGCACTGCCTCCACTTTCCCTACTCAGTCAATAGTACAAAACACGATCAGTGAAACGTGGAATAGATAGCTTGCTTCCTTACTTCATAGGGTCCTGCCTCTTTTCTTCTTTGTTTAGAAGCATAGTGTGCAGTGGGTTGTTCTTTCTTTCAAATAGGAGCATATCAAGCCAAGAAAGAAAAAAAAAAAGAGGGATATTGTGCCACTTCATACGTGATACAGACTTGACTTTGCAATCCTGTTTTATAGTCTTTAAAAAAAAAATTCTTTTAGCAGCCTGGTGTGCTGAAGGGTGTCAAGTAAATGAGATATAAATACTGTAAGAAAACAAAACATCATCTTTACCTTTCACTACACAACAAACAAACATATTCTTTAGCCAGAGTGTGGGGTTGATTGTGAATAATTCAGTTAGGCTTTTACTATTTTCCTGGGAAAGGACCAGGCCATGTAAATGCAAAGTGAATGAACATTTACAGTAACCACCAAATTTAGTTGAAACAGTAGCATAATTTCTAGTCTTATGTTTCTTGTGAACATAAAGTGAATTTAGAAAACAAGAGTTTGAAATTTTCTAAAGAATTAGTAATATCAAGTAATATCAACTTTCTAGATTCTTAACCATTTTTCTGCTTATGATTATCAACACAAATCCTGTCAGTTTATGCCCTTACTGAACCACACAATTAAAATAGTACAAAAATATTATTCCTAAACATTTTTATGGGTGATAAATATAATTTTGTGATATCATTGCTGAACATCTCAGTTTTTGTGACTATTTGCATTAATTGAGAGATGTTAAAGTGCATTTAAGGAAAGAGTGATATGATCCCACAAATAACTGATCCAGTATTTACAAAAGGATTTTCCTATAAGTTCTGTATAAAAAGTATTCCTGTGAATTATATTTTTGGTGAAAAAAATATTCTCTACAACCACATAACCATTTTTCAAACAGACAAGTAGGTTATTCAGAGTTCAAAATCAAAGGTGGATTTCTATCATGCGTGGAAAGGAGCACAATTAAATATAGCTTCATTCTATTAGGAGTCATAGTAAATTTTTTAAATGATAAACCCATCAAACTAATTAAATCTCCTGACTGATCTCCAAGTAAACACTCAGATAATATCTTCAATCATAGAAAAACCTGAAGTATTTTGTATACTTTTCCAATTTTATAAATTTTCCTTTTTATATTCCAATATTTGCTTCAAAACCAGTTTATCAAGAAGCTCAGAGGTCAAAGCTCTGTGTAAGGAAATTATTTGCCACACAAGAAATTTTGAGGTCTCCTTTGGGCATTTTCCTATTAGTAAGCACAAAAAGGGCCACGTAGCTTGGTTTCTTGGTAGCTTGTGATTTATAGACTCATCAGAATGATGACAGCAGTTGGTCAGAAACTAAAACAGATGGAAGTGGTCAGAAAGAGATACAGATGGACCTGAGATTGACTGGAAATATGAGACCTTATAACTGGATAGAATTTACTGAATCGAGCAAGTGTACATGAGATGAGCTGGATGATGTCTAAGGGGACTCAAGAGATTTTCAGAAGACTGGAAATGAAAGGAATTGAGCAAAACCTAAATAGAGGAGCACAGATAAGCATATAGATAGTCAAGCCAACATTAAAAAGCCAAAAAGATTACATTAAATTGAAGGAACAACTTAATGTAAGGACTACCAACAGTAGTTTGTTCCTCCTCCTCTTGAGAGGAGCAAACTATTTCCTGCCCCTGCATTTAGGACTTTGAATGCAGGCTGGCACTGCATCTCCATGGCAGGAACATGGAGCATTTCTCCTCTCTCCAATGTTCTGGGGAATACTTCTAGTAAGAAGTTGCCTTCATGGTCATCACAAAAGTATGATCTTGTCCCTGTAGCTGCCAAAACAAATTGGTGACATTGTAATATATGATGGCCTCGTCAGTAATATCAGCTAACTACAATATGATCACTTTCTTTTTTAAAATGGGCTATTGTTTTTGCTTGTTCTGATTTTAAACCTCTTCCAAGTTAATTCATTTTATTCTGAAGGTAAAGAATAGAATCATGTCTAGCAAGATCTGTGTAGGAAGGTTTGAGCAGTCACTGAAGTCAAACACGGGGGAGAACTCATCATATCTCAATTATTCTTATACCTGTGCCATAGACTGAACAAAACAAGAGGTCATCTGATTTAATTTGTGACACTTCATACAATTAAACAATCAATTTTAAAGCAATTAAAAAACAGAAAGAGCTGAATTTTCTTTTCCCTGTCGGGAATCTATTAACTGCCTAAGTCATAAGATGTTCTTTCTCTCAGGCCGTAACATAGATCCAATCTTGATAAGGGACAAAATATGGATTTCAAAGTATAATTTATTTACAGAGAGATTCTCTGGGAAAAATGTTCCATTGAAGAAAATTTCATATTTTCTCATACTTTCTGTCATTGTTTAGCTGTCTACATCAAAGTAAATGGGTTGGACAAGATTCTGCTATGATGGCAAATGGAAAGGCAAAATTTATCTTTGTGAATAATTAAAAAAATATATTTTTGGTGAAAAACATATCTTGAAACTTTTTTCCTATTTTTCCCCTATTTTTTCTCCTAGGGTTTTTTTTCAGGATTTTTTGCTTAGCACTTTTTTTTCTGTATGTAAAGAGAGTTTCATCATGGGACAGAAAATCAGGTCTTCTAACAGCTTTAAGTCTAACATAATCTCTAGTCTTGAATAGTTCCTGAGCAAAGGAAATCTGGCATAACTGATCAACATGTAAAGAGAGTAAATGAATATGTTGTTTGTTGAAATTATGTTTGAAATGGATTACTTTTAGATTTCCAACACAATAAAAAGCAAGTCCTAGGAAATATCACTAACTTGTTAATATTCATTATATATTTGAAAGAATGGCTAGGGTCTAAAAATTCCCCAGCTTACTCAGGTATAATTTAGCTGTAATAAGCTCTGTTGCATAGGTACAGGACAGCTAGTATACTGTTTTCTTCCTAGGTATCTTATATTATTATATCTATATTATTATATTTATGCAAAACTTAAGGATCAAAAAATGCTACAGTGACAGCCACTAGAAGGAAAAAAAAAATTAACAATCTTCTTTACCTCCACCATGGGTTACTTATGGTGGCTGACTTTGCTCCTTCATGTAAAAATGCTAATTAATGCATTAGAGAAGCAGTGTCAATCTACATAAATGCTGATTCCAAACAGCATCAGTCAAACTCTCTCTCACATCTCCTAGTCACACTTTCTCACCATTTTTCCCAGCCCTGCAGTGCTCATGGCATTGCAAGGAGAAAAATCTAATATTTTTCATTTCCCAAGCTCTTTATGAAGCCAGCACAAGGCAGCAATGGCACAACACAGGAGAGAAAAAAGGATAGTGGAAAAAATTCTTTAGCAGTACAAGCTGAACGTGAAGATTATCCAGTTATCACAACCAATGAGATATATGTGTGTATGTACAAGTGTGTGAGTGTGAGTATAACTTAAATCTCTTTATATCTGGCCAAGCACTTCAGTCAGTATCCTATCTTTTTTTTTTTTTTTTTTTTTCTATAATCCTGAATTTTCTAAGGATTTGGAGAGGACTTCTTCTGTAATTGTCTGCCAAAAAATACCCTTAAAGGAAGGAATGTAGATGCCAGAAAGCTGGAAACCCAGACATGTAAGTAGATCCATGGAGCACCATGGATTTATTTAGACACAGTGACAGAAAGGTTCATATTTGGCTTGTTCTTAAACCAAACATTTTTATTTTTCTCACCAAAATGAATCAGCCTGTTTTCACCTTTGTTTTCTCTTTTATTTGTCAACTTCAATTTGAGTTCTCAAATAGTTTTGTTTTCCTTTAAACCATACCCTTCAGAGAAAGTAAGTTGTTGTTAAAATAATGTTATGCAGTTTTAGAAAAAAAAGAGCATAATTTCCAATTGCACTGGGGAGACAGCACCGTTCAGGTAAAATCTTAAAACAAATCAGACAAAAGGATGTCACAGCAACCCTTTGACCCTTGGCTTTCTACTTCCCTCAATGCACTTAGTGGCCCATAACTTAGTCCCCAAAATTTAGTTTTCTACCACAGGCATAACTCCACAGTATAGCAAAATGGAGACGTCTGAGGGCCGGTACTCCTTTAAATTAAAACATTGGAACATTCCTCCTACACTGCTGATGCTGCACTCCAGTGCTATTCCCTCTCTCATGCTGTACATCTGAAATCCCCACTGCAATCACTACCATCTCCACAGCTGACACAGGGACCCTGCATTTCTTCCCCTCTCTCTGCTCCATGAAAATTGTGACCAGATCTGAATCGGATCCTCACAGCACCTGCCAAAAGCAACTTGATGTCATCCCAGAAAACATCCTGTTTTAAAAGTTATGTTAACATAACTGACTAAAAGTGCTTTGCAACCAACCTTCACATAACACATTTTATGGCTTCCATAGCAAACATCTCTCTTAACAGGAAGTCATGGCATGAGCTGAGACTCAACAGACTTGGACAGGGATTGCAATCTTCAGTATTTATGAATTACCATATTTATGAACTGCTCTCATTGTTTTGCTGTTATTGAAACTGAATTATTGTAATAATATATAAAATTACATGTATGAAGTTGACTTCATACAACTGTTACAAAACAGTTTCTTATAATACTTTTTTCTAAGAGATTTTCTGTCTTGTTTTCCTCATGTTCAATTATGTATAATGAAGTCAATGAGGGATTTTGACACAAAAATACTTTGAAGATATTATTTGTTGTTCAAATTTCCCTGTTAAGGAATGCAAAGTAGATCAATCAAACACATCATGATAGAAAAGCGGAATGAATAAATATGAACTTCATTTGTATCACAGATTCCTTTAATCTCAGAATCTTCTCACTCCAAAATGTTTAATATCCTTCTCTGAATGGAAATAAAATTCTTCTACAATTTAATATTAGCCATTCTTCTCTAAGTTCAGTAAAATCAATTCTGGGTTTGACAGGGTTTATTGGACATGTTTTTTGCCATCACACTTCCTGAGAAAATCAGTTACAAAGCTAAGAAAGGAAGAAGATATAAAATATGAAAATACAGTAAACATCTTCCTGCTGTAGAAAAATGGCGAATGAGAAATTGGGAGTGTCTGAATATGACTTGTAGTAATGAAGTACATTGGGTTTCTATTGTGAGTAGAAATGTCATAGACAGCAGAATTTCAGCAAAGACTTGTTGCAGAGTCCAAAAATGTATTTGCTTTGTATACCAAGGTTCTGGTACCAGAAAAGCCACAGCAGTGGTTTCTGTGAGAAGCGTTTTCCCAAGTGGTTGGACTGAATCACATCCAGCTGGCTCCAAGGTAGACTCTACATTGACTGAAGCTGAGCCCATCAGCCCATCTACCTTCTACTGGTAGAACTTCTGTAATAAAATATTTAAGAAGGAAAAAAATCCCTCACAGCTACAGGAAGAAAGAGGTGAGAGTATATGAGAGGAACATCCTTTCAGACACCAAGATCAGTGCAGAAGGTGGGGCAGAAGGTGGGATTCTCCTGAAGCCTGTGGTGAAGATTGTAGTGAGGAAGGATGTCCCTCTGCATAATGGTCCACAGGGAAGCAGAGATTCACCTGCAGCCCCCAGAGCTCCTTACTTCAGAGCAGGGAGGTGATGAAGGAGGCTGTTAAACTGTGAAAATCTTGTGCTGCAGCAGGCTCCTGGCAGGACCTGTGGCTCCACAGAGAGAGAAGCCCGCACTGGGGCAGATTTGCTGACAGGGCTTGTGGCCTCACAGAGGGCCCATCCTGGAACAGTCTGAGTTCCCTTGGCAGGCAACTGGTGGCTAATGAAGGTTGACCCACCATATGATATCATTCAATTGTGGAAAAACAAAGTACGCATTCTAATGGAAGAAAAGGACTGGACAATGACAAAAGCATAGGTGTAACTTCAGGGCCAGGAGGTCTGGAGCTGAACTTTGACAAAAGATGAGAAAGTAGTAAAAAAGAATGTTCATTGTCATGGAAGAACATCTCATGTTTTTCTGTAAAGAGCCGACCACACTCAGAGTGACAACACCAGTCAAACCAGCTATTTTTCTGGTCTCTCGTGGTTGCTTTTATACTCTGATTAAGGCATTGCTGCTATTTATGGCCAGAGCTGTGCCAGTCCATCTGGTTTTATTTAACCCACTCTCTTGGGTTGTGGAGCCAGGGGTGTGTATTCTATTTCATTTGTTAAAAGCAGTTGGGGAGATGTTTTTCTTTATCTCTTGTAACTCTGGGCGGAGGGGGGCAGGTGCCTTTTGATAATGGGCCAACTGTTAAAACCAGGTGGGACAGTGTTCCCTCCAGGGCAATATTTTCTGCTAATGGACCATTAAGACACCCCTAATAGCACACATCCCCAAAATAGACTATCCACATTACATCATCCTATTGTGAGATGCTCCACCCAGTGGGGGGAGCCAACCATTCCTACCTGGATAAAACTCAGACACAGGAACCCAGAAAGTATCCAGCTTCACCTGATTCCTGGAGGACCCCTTCCCACCACCACTGGACTCTTGTTTTACAGGATCATCTCTACTCCACCAGAACCACATCTGCCACTCCAGAAGGACTCACTTTGAGACTGCTTCCAACACCCTGACCAACAGCGTGTCAGGTTGTAGCTCTGACTCTGTCAGGGTTTTCCAAAATTGTTGTTTGTTTGCTGGTTTGGTTGGGTGGTTTTTTTTTTTTCTACTACACTTGTATTGTTAGTATTCCTAGTAAAGCACTGTTATTCCTGTTCCCAAATCTTTGCCTGAAAGCCCTTGATTGCAAAATTATAATTTGGCGGGGGTGAGGGGTTTACATTCTCCATTCTAAGGGAAACCAGCTTTCCCTGGCAGATACCTGTCTTTCCCAACCAAGACACCCACTACTACCCATTGCAGCAATGTTAATCACATGAGAAAGAAGCTACAGAATCAAGATCTGTGTGAGTGGTTCTACTGGCTCCATCAGGGATTCTTCAACAAGTTAAACATGTACCTGTCTGCTGATCTATGCCCTGATGGTAAAGAGGTTGGCTATGACTTCCTTGCCTGGAATCAAATTTCCAAAACCCTCCCACATTCACAATGCCTGTTGCTATTATTAGACTTGTCAAAAATATCACATTAGAAAATCATCATCTATTAAATTGCATTAAAAAAAACCAAACCAAATAAAAAAACTTCTGGCATTTTTACAATAAAATTTCAAGTATAGTTTGAAATCTAAAGTTGCAAAAAAATACATAGAATGTCATTACTATGAGCAATTTTGACTGATTCAAAATCAATTCTTTTTAAGATTGCATCTTTTAAAACAAAAAAAAAACAAAAACAAAACAAAAAAAAAACAAAAAAAAAAAAAAAAAAGCCAAACTTTTCTTGGACTGAAAATAAATGTCAAAATTGAAAAATAATTACCTTTACAATGAAAATTCAAGTTTAGTTCTTTGTGTGAATTACTGTTTTCATCAATGTGACTGAACTATCCAGTTGGAATTCTTCTGTTACAATATCTTCAAAACAAATAAATTCTACAAAATCAGTGAATCAACCAACTATTGACTATTTATTAACAAAAATTATCTCTGTGATCCCTGAAATAGTCTTCTATCTACATAATGT
Source organism: Rhadina sibilatrix (assembly GCA_013400275.1). Lineage (NCBI taxonomy): Eukaryota > Metazoa > Chordata > Aves > Passeriformes > Phylloscopidae > Rhadina > Rhadina sibilatrix. The sequence goes on from VWYO01007721.1 coordinate 113,395, forward strand.
TACAGTCTCACATTCTTTTATTCTTTTTTGCTCACTGCTTTTTGATAGATATTTGTTCTGAATTAGCTCAGACTACATTTCTTCATGCTAAGCGCAGCAAACCCAGACCTCTATGCCAGAGCTGGGTAGCACTGTGTTATAGCCAGTAAATTGTAATCAGTAGGTAAGCTTGGTTACAAGAAACAAATAATCAAGGTTGTCCAGGTCACAAATACTCATCTCCAAAGTATTAGTTGAATCATATCATCATTCAGCTACCCATCTAATGTATTTGTAGCTGGTCTTTGCCAAGATATGAAAATATCAATTACTGTCATCCAAAAGACACAATTTACAAGTAAAGTTCATTTGATGAAACTCAACCATTGAGAGTAATTAAAGACCTTTACTTTCCCAAATGAAAATATTAAGCTAGTATATTATTGATTCAACAGACTGTGGTTTATATTGAAGAGTAAAGGGAACATTGACATGCAGTTTGTAAATTGGAACTGATTTTCTTGTAATATAGCTGCTTTCAAAGAGTATATCAGAGGTAAATACATTTTTGATCATAATTGTTAGGAAAATAGATTAACACATAATGTTCACAAAAGCTTACTCAAAAAAAAAAGATGAAGAATGGTGTACAGAATGAAGGTGTGGAACAGTTTATAGGAGAGTTTGGTTTCTAAAGTTTTCCTCATAAATGCACTGCTCCTAACCCTCCCTATTCCTACATTTGGCATGACAACACCAGTGATGACCGTAGTGCCAAGTCCGAAGAAGTAGTGGTGCAAGACAGTTGCTAATGAGACCTGGAGGAATGGAAGTGTCAACTGTCTGCTGATTACATTGCACCGATATTAGACTGTTCACTGAGTACTCAGTCTTATTGATGCTGATTTGTTTGAGATAAAATAATTTCTTCTACTCAGATCACATTTTGTTTATTAGTAGCATTGCAATAGGACACAAAAGGAAGACACAGACTCCCTTCCGATTGACAGGTCAAGACCCTCTGACCTTTATTCTGTGTGACTCTAATTATATAGTATTTACACCCAGACCATGGATTGAAGAATGAGATTGTCACCTCTCCAATCACACTGGTCAAACCAAAAGTCTATCACTTGTTCCCTTCTCAGAAGAGGAATGAAAAACATACTTGTATTTACCATAAACATTACTTCTATTTATAACACTCTCATGAGAAAGAATTCAGGAACTATGAAAACATCAGAAGGCTGAAAAATCAGGGTGACAAAGTAGTGCACTTTTTGGACAGTTATCTTAGTGAAGAAGCAGCTTCTCAAAACACAGACCTCTTAATGAATCAATTCCTGACCAAAGTCCCTCCAAACATAAGTAAGTGATGGGTGACCTTTGTGTTGGGAGCCTTAAGTTTCCAACCTCTTTGATGAGCTTTCAGGAGGGACAGTACAGAAAGGTCATCACTACATATTTAGCAGTTTCAGTTTCATCATTATGCACAGTGTTTTTATGTCAGAGTGGATGTGACAGCCCAGAGGACAACACCTACATTTAAATATCATATTGGAGAAGAGCAAAACAAAACACTCACTGATAATTAAATTTAGTTTGACCTATTACAGCAGTAGAGACCAAACTTTGCCCTCTAGACTTGGACTTAAATGTGAAACATTCCTCAAGATAAAAGATTTCAAGTCCAATGTTTATGTTCAGAGCTTCAGTATGAAATATGTTATGGAAATGGAACTCTTAACAGAATGCACACTTCCCAATTAGGACAAAAATACTCTATAGCTTTTTTGCATCAAGTGAGGAAGATTTAGATTCTCAGAGTTCTTATGATATGAAATGGAAGTTCCTTTTCCATTCCTTTTGCCAGAAGTCTTGACCCTTGGAAGTACATTCAAGTCAGTTAAGAGGAAGAGGGAAGAAGAGGAATACTGTTTGTCTACATGAAAGAAAATGGCTTGGGATAAACTTAATATTTAAAATTGTAAATGTTTTTAATCAAACAAAATTTGCTTCATATTCATTCACTCTGGGTTTGAAACTACATAGCAATAATGATCCCTTATAGTATGGTAAGGTACTTCTCATAAGGTCATTTCAGTAAGGTGTTTCAGTACCTGACCTACCTATATTAATCTGTCATGACATGCAGAGGGGACACCAGAAAGAAGACATAGAATGTTTTCTAATAGTGAAGCACCTGCATTCAGGATGATCCACATGCAACTTGTGTGGGTCATCATTGAAATATCCTTTAAAATCTGTGTAGGTTATCTGAATTCTTACTTGATCCCCACTCATACTTTACTGTGGACAGTCTTGTGATAAATTTTTAAGTCCCTGAAATCATTGACATTATAGCAGTGTCCTGCAATGCAGTTCTTGCCAATGAAAAATCTAAAGGAAGAGGTAATTATGCTCTCAAAGGCTTACAATGTAATTTAAATGAAGATGTCAAAAGGGAACATAATTCAAAAGTAGGGAAAGTAAAAAAGTGCTAAATGACAATAGGGACATATTTGCCATTGATGTAAATGGATATATGACTTCACAAGAAAACTGGAAAGCTTAATTTGTATTTGATCTTCAGAAAAGAGGTCACCATTAATTGGTAAGTGTTATAGCCATTATATATTATTATCACTAATGTTAGCTCTGAGGATCAGTGAAGGAAGGCGTGATAAACCCATGAGGTATCTTAATATTTTAACACATGCAACTACCTCTTAAAATATAATTACTTCTGAGCTGTGAAGTTTCTTAAACAGAGTGTTTGTCAGTCTTCACACGCTAACTTTGCACCTGCCTTCAAAATTTGTTGCTGAAGTGCCCATGCGTTTTGGTGCCATGCTCTTTGCTATGTCAGCCACCTTTAGACTTAGAAATATGGTGCTGAGAAGGAAATTCCACATGACACATGATGGAACTCAGCTGATCAAATGCTGTCATCTGGACTATTCAATGTGGAATGACAAAGGTGAATTCCATCCTATTTAAAGGAGATATTTAGGACTGGTTGGAGAAAATGTGGCATAAGAAGCTCTGCAGTTTTCAAATGAATTTTACATTGGGTACAAATATATATTCTGTGTTTCAAGAACATATCAAGGAGATGCAGTAGGAAAGAGCTAGAGATATGAGATATAGACAATAATTGTTAGAGGCTTTATCTTACAAATCTGAAAAAAAACCAAACTGCACATGAAGTTAGATTACTACCTTAAAATATAACACATCTGTATACGCATATTGATTTTGAAAAGTATTTTTTCTTCACAGGTCATAGAAATTGGAGTGTTCAAGGACAGTGAAGAAGAGTTTATTCAGTGTTGATGGTAACAGCGCTCACTCTTTCTATATTTGTGCCTCACCTAAACCACTTGTGTCAGAAGTGGGAGGCAGATTTGATGCCTCCTCCCTCCAACAGAAGGACCTGAACCTGCAACTACTGCTGTTGAAGAGGGTTAACAGAAGTTTTCTAGGTCATACACTATGGAGGGATGCTGGAAACATCCTTCTTGGTCAGACATGTAACTGGCATGCAAAGGACCAAATAAATAAATGTTATTATAAATTTGTCTTCCTTTCTATAGAGGTGCAGTTTTAGGAGACACAGCGAACAGCAATGTGGCTATCCTTGGACCAACCTGTTGCCTTCCTTTGCCCCTTATTTTCTGGTAATTCCTTACCACAAAAAAATGCAAAAAGTCAGATGCCTTCTCCACAACATATTCAGACAATGTTGGACTTAACATTTCATATGGCTAGACTCAGGTATTTTCTTTATATATATAAATGTGCAGTATCTTATATTAATTGAAAAACTTTAAGAACTACCATTTCCTGTCTAAAAGGCATATCATCTGTGAAGAGATTTACTCAGTCTTAATCTAAGGGTTTTGAATAATTCCACAAGACTAGATACCTGCAAGATTAGACTTTATAATATCTAATTTATCGCTCAAAGTAAATGATCTGACCATCTCTCCATCATCCCATTAGTATTTGATAAGTTTTCCAAGATTCTCAAAGCCATTTAAACATTTTGTTGTACCTGTTTTGGAATTGTTTTCTATTGAGAAAGATCTGATTTACCTTTTTTTAATATTTTGCAGTGGAAGAAGGTAGAGGAAGTGGCTTATACTATCTTCAGAGAAAAAAAAAACAACCTTGTATGTAAATTTGAGAAATTCAACTGCTATTTTTAACCACAAAACTGGTAAAAAGTCTAATTAAACTTTTTTCCTCTTTTGCATGCCTTGATACTGTCTGTGATAAGAATGGAAACAATAACACTGAATTATTTAGAAACCCTTGTTTGGATGTAACAGGAATCTGCTCCTGGATAATAGTTGCGAAGGTGTTCCTTTGAGTATCTCTCAAATATAGCTTCTTTTGTATTTTTCTGCTTATTACTCACTTCAGCTGATGCTTTCATATCTCCCTCATGCCCTCTACATTTCCATACTGTTCTTTTGTTCTTAGACTGTCTATGCAAATCAAAGTAGGCACAGTGAGCCCAGGCACCATCACCTGCTTCTTGCCTTTAACCTTTGTGGGTTTCTTGCACACCCTCTTTGTAGAGCTTACTGTAGTTCCAACAAATAGAATAAAGTACATTTCCCTCCTCTTCAACACCCACACTCCCAGCATAATATTTTATCACTTGTAAGAATACTTCTACATAGGCCCTCATTTTAGCAGAATAAGAGACAAAGGATGCAGCCATCAGGAAATGTGTTGTAAGATGTCCAGTATGATCTCATCTGACCCTCCATTTTGAGGGTATACATCTCCCCAGTCTGATAATATAATTTAGAATTGAGGAAAGAGTAATTAAAAGGTTTTCTACAGCTAGTTTCCATTTCATGTGCAGATTTCCCAACAGTTAGTGAGTAAACCACAGGCAAATAGTGATGTCTTGTGCCCTCAATGTGTATGTGCAACTTTCAAATGACTATGAGCATTGCAAAATTCCAGTCCAAGTATACAGTTTTGGGAAAGGACATTTTATTGCTACGGTCACACTTACAGGAACAGCATATGTAATTATATGGTTGCACACCACAGTAAGCAGGGCAGCTGGAAGTGCTCACCCTGTCCAAGCAACTGCATTGGTCTCTGAGCCCTCCAGACTGCAGATGCCCATTGACTCCAGGCTGCACTGGCAAGCTCTGTCCAGCCTGAAGCAAAGAAACTTCTATCACTTCTTGGTGATTATTCTTTTTCTGGTCCTCTGTTTTCTTACTTGTTTTCCCTTTTCTTCCTTTCCTTGGAATTCTTACCTTTCTCATTAAGCACTTAATTCGAACTGCTTGCAAACAGATTATGCAATTCTACTTCTCTCAAAGTGATCAAAATAGCTCATACCATGTTTAATACAAATGAACTGGTTTACAGATTTTGATCATATTAGCCTGACTGAATTAGGTTGAGTTTCCTGCAGCTTCTTTCTACTGCTAAAGTGTAGGGTTTTCATGCCTTTAGCCTACTCAGTATATTTAGTTTCTGACTCATTTCTGTAGAGCTCTGAACTATTTTCTGACTCACTGGGAATCATTTATTCTGTTTTGGTTTCACCAGGGCAGGTTTTCAGATTTCAGCTCTCAAATGTCATCATTAATGTCTCAAAGTTTGTTTACAAATGACTTTTTTGTCTCACATAGAGGAACACTGACGGTGCCTTGCCAATAACAGCTGTTCCAAAGCTTCCATGTCCTAAGATATTCTCTCTCTCTGCAACCTTTCCATAACTTGCTAATTAATGAATTTTTCCCACAGTGCACTGGTGGTTGGCTCTTTTCCCTAAGGAAGGAGGTTGCCCCCAAGCTTAATAAATGTAATATCATCAACTATTAGTATACAAAAATAGAAGGAATGCTATGTGTACTGTCTGCTAAAATTAGAAAAAGAATGAAAGTGATAAAAAATGATATGATGTATCATTAGTGAATTTGGGGCTCTACTTGTTTGCCTTATGGTCCTCAGAATCTAGGATGTACTTGGCTGATGCTTCCAGCTTGTTCCTTGAAAACATAAATGCAGAATTTTCATTTCACTGGTGAAATATGAATTTTTCTTCAATTTGTGCAATGGAAAGACTTGGAATATTTAAAAGAACACATGCCAATATTATAATTATCATTATGAACTAGATGATAAAAAATATATCTGAATTATTAACAACCACTACAAAAATTGATTATTGGCTCCCAGTGCCATTTATATGCCCTAATGTATCCAAACCATCTGCACAGAGTTGGCATGAAGGACAGGTTTACAGAAAACCCACAACCTTCTGGAGATGCAATTGAAAGAAAGGCGAGGTATCTATCAACATATAAATTAACACTGAATATTTAGAATTAGGCTGCTGAGTCCCAGTCTGTGTGTCCACAGTGCACTGCAATGTTTTCCCTAAGCCTCACATGCCCACGTCCCAGTTGTGCTATTGCAGATTGACACTGAGGATGTTTATATCTATTCTGGTGAAGCATAAGGGCAGAATCCAGTGCAGTGCAACACATGCTGCGCTGGGATAGCGTCAGAAGGAGGCTGCATAGGATGGAGGGAATGCATCCTGAACCCTGGAGCAAACTGTCCCCAGCACCACAGCTGGCTTGGAGAGCAGCACACATGGCATGGCACACAGTGCACGGCACGTGATTCGGGGCTGGGCCTCAGGGGTAGACCCTGGCTCAGCTGGATCAGAGTTACCTGGCCCTGGAAATAGAGCCTGAGTGACAGCAAGGGAGAGGGCCAGCTCAGGGACCCTCAGTCAAGGCACCCCAGTTCAGGTGTCTGCACTCTGTCACATCCATGAGTGATTTGGTGTTCCAGCATACAGGGCCTCAGTTTCAGTAGGACCTAAGGCACCAGTGCTGCTGAAACTTAAAAGCAGGGTTATACAAATGTGGTTCTGGACATACAGCAATATTCATCTTTTGGGACTGGCAGCTGGAAAACAATCTGGAGAAAAATGTAGGAAATTTGGTACCTACTTTCTGATGTGATTAATTGTCTCTAGGCTCCACAGAGTAGATCTGTCTTGAATATCATGGGAATTTAGATCACAGTTCACAGGCACACAGGTACATTTTAAAATCTTAATTTGAAGTTAAACTCCTCTAGAGAATTTTATTTTTTAAATTAATATACACCAGCAAATTGCACTTTGATAAACTTTTTAAAAGTTTCATTAAAATTGGAAATTAATTACCTGGAGAATTTTTAATAACTTAAAAGTGTGTATAAATTGAAAAAGAAAATGAAATTGCACCCCTAGGAGCAAAAAGAAACAGCTAAGCAAAAGAAAGAATTCCTGTCATATCTAGGATTATTTTCTGAACAGGAGCTGAGCACTGGCATGTTGAAAAAAAAAAAAAAAAAAAAAAAAAAAAAAAAAAAAAAACAAAAAAAAAAAAACCCACCCCAAAAAACCCCAAAAAACAAAAAACCACAAACCTAAAACTTTGGCCAAAAATTTAGAAAAATTTCAATTTAGAAAGTATAAAAATAATATCAACTATCAGTGAACAACAGTTCGATCTTTTTCTGATCCTTGTTTGGTTTAGTTTCTGACCGGTATATATTTGTCTTTGAAATGTGAGTCTTTTGTATTTCTTTGGGCTTAGAACCACAATTATATGTTGGAATTCATCCCTTACTTAGACATTGTGATCATATTTTCTGGGGTATCCAGGTGTCCAGAATAGCATTATTTGGAGATCTGAAATTTCCCCAGATGGGAGCAGAAGATTTAGAGCTGGAAGAAGTACACAGTGATTCACTGAGTTTGGATAGGATGTCTCTGTTCTGTGAGTCAGTCACTTACAGAAAATAAGCAACTATTATACGTATTTAAAGTAGGCCACCTTTTGATAAATATTACATCCATGACATGCAAAATAGTAAAAAGTAGGGCGATTTAAGTTAGCATGAAATAATCCCTTTTAATACCAAAATAATGAGAAATAATTCAAAAAAGCCAAGATCTTAATGTCCTTCAAAAGAATGCAGCTTGCTTTGAAACTAGGCTGCCAAATGACACGTAAAATATACTTTAATAAATTTAATGTGTCTTGGTCCCAAAATAAACACAAGTACACAATGGATGGATCAAGTAATGTGAAAACCTTGTAAACTTGAGTTACAAGTTCTCATTAAAATCTGTTTTTAAAACTCTGCTTATGACATAGAAACAGTTACAACTGCCCCTGGGATTTATAACAGTAGCAGTAAAAAATAATTTATTGATAAGAATTTTCTGTTCAGTAACATAACTTTTTTAAGTTACCATTTTTTAAGGTTTTTTAAGAAATGGAAGGGACATCTCATTCTGCCTACTGCAGCTGAACATTTCTTCAGGTGTTCCCATTTTGTCTGTTTCCAGTTTCCCACACTGATTTCAAACCAGTAACATTTGGCTGAGTCAAAGCTAAGATGGCAGAATAGACATAACTCTTATATAAATCCTAAACAAAGGAAATATGAAATTTAACCAACTAAAGAGAAGTTGAATGGCATCATTATTGGTGCACAAAAAATTGCTGTTATAAAAGCAACATGACTTTAAGTTCAATTAAAAATTTGTTTGATAAAATTAATAACCAATAAGATTCATTTCAGCCTAGTAATTCTCAATATTTTAATTCATGGGCCTGAAAAGCAAGTGTCTAACAGAGTCTAAGTATCACATTGAGAATTGGCCAATAATTTCTTAATCATGTAAAAGGGGAATTAATTAATATACTGTAGCCAGATCCTGCAGGGAGTAATCCTGGACCTTCTGGCATCTAACATTTTTATTACAGGCCTGGAGAAAAATTAAGAAATGTTAATCAATTCCAAAAACATATGAAGGCAGATGAACTGAAAAATATAAACAAAAATAGACCAAATTTTGGAATATCCTGGGTGATTCAGCAACTTGGACATGAACTACAGAAGTGTTTGAATGTAGCCAAATGTGAAATTATAAGTTTAGAAACAGAAGAAGAAGTCTGTGTCTGAAGAATGGAAATCTCTCTTCGGACAATCAATGGCTCCTGAAAAGGACTTACAGTAATTCATTATCTGAGCATAAGTTTCTGAGCAATGCTACATTCAAGAGGCTCTACAGAAAATGAGGCAGATTGAAGCTGAGTAAACAATCACCTTATGCTTGGCTTTGGTACAGCTGCTGCTGTTAGGTCAATTCTGTATAAAATAACAGAGAAAAAGATAAATTGATGATCATTCAGACAAAAAACCATCAAGAGTGTAAGAGATCAATGTTTTCAGCTCATCCAAATGAAGAGCAACTTGTGTGACTCATTCACTGTCTGATTACTTAACAGAGAGTATGAGATACAAATGGATGTACAAAGGGAGATTACTTCATTTAACTTCACATGTCCACCGTGTAGATAACTTTATCTAATATTGCCATAAAGAGATTTCTGCAGCTTAAAAAATGGTTGAACACAAGGAATCTCTGCAAAGTTTTTCACAGGAGTCCCTGTCTAGCACCAGCTAGGGAAGCATCTGTAGTATCTTCTGTTTGACAGAGGTGACATGTTAACAAAGGAGCAAATGCTCCTACTAGAATTCAAACTCATCTTGTACAGAATTTATTTCTTTCAATTATAGGAAACTGAAAAATGAAATTGATGTGTAAGGATTTTTTAGCTTTTTCAATATTTTTCATGTCTTTGTAGCCTTGTAGATTTTTAATATATATTTGTGTAGCTTCTAGCATTTTCCTGTCATCTTTCACAGTTTAACAAACCCTTACATTCCTGAAATTCTGTTTAGTAATGTTCTTCAGAAGAAAATTCCTGGCAAAGACGTCTTATTTTCTATCAGAATTTAAGAGACATAAAAAACAAATAGGCCAAAGAAGCCCCTGGACCCACTCCAAGGGGGCTGAAAAAGGGGTGGGTTACTGAGGTAACTAATTTCCTATTGGATATACAGGCTAGATATACTAATTCATTAACCTTATAAAAAGTTATAGAAGTCATGTATCACCTATGCAATGCTCTTTTGTGCACCCGAAAGCTTCCATTAAAGAACTGCTTTTATATCTTACCACTTTAACTCTCTTACATTTTTTTTCTTTTGTTACTAGGCAACAAAGTAATGACAATGTTAATCACAGGAGTTTATAGGAAATCAGAAATTTAACATTGTACATATACATGTATATATAACACTTGTATAGTATACATATATGTTTCTTTCCACTGGAAAGTTGTTGGTGCAGTGTTGGTGTTATGCTGACACACTTAAGACTTGAAAGGGTCCAAAAATGGAGAA